>VWZX01000280.1:33583-107732 GCA_013399015.1 Galbula dea | reverse complement strand
GAGAAGAGAAGAGAAGAGAAGAGAAGAGAAGAGAAGAGAAGAGAAGAGAAGAGAAGAGAAGAGAAGAGAAGAGAAGAGAAGAGAAGAGAAGGGAAGAAGAAGGGAAGAGAAAAGAAAAGAAGAAGGGAAGAAGTGGAGAGGAGATGTCACTTCTCTTCTTCTATTATCTGCTTCTCATCTTCTCTTCTCTTCTCATGGAACCTGCTGTGCTTCAGCTTAGAGCTATTGCCTCTCTTGCTGTCACTGAGCTGCACTGAGAAGAGTCTGACCCCATTCTCCTGACACCCACCCTTCACATATTTCAAAGCATAGATGAAGTCTCCCCTTCGTCTGCTCTTCTCCAAGCTCAAGAGCCCCAGCTCCCTCAGCCTTTCCTCATCAGGAAGATGTTCCAGCCCCTTCAGCGTCTTGGTGACTCTGGGCTGGACTCTTTCCAGCAGTTCCCTATCCTTCTTCAGCTGAGGGGCCCAGAACTGGACCCAAGATTCCAGACGTGGCCTCACCAGGGTAGGGTAAATAGCACACTAGAAGTATTGTTGAACACTTTTAACAGCCTCTCAAGCAGTCTCTTTTCCCTCTTCTGAGTGATACCTGAAAATGCATTTGCTTATGATGCATTCCTCATCCCTTGGTTGAGGTTTTTTTGGTGTTTTTTATGGGTGTGGGCTGTTTTTTTTTAACATTCTTCAAGTAATTTTCCCCCAACACCAGCCTGTATGGATGTTAAGCTTGCTAGTCAACCTTCCTTTGCAAGAAGCTCTGTAATGTGGGGAGCAGCCCTCAAGAGTTATGTATTTCATTTTAAGTTCAAAGTAAAACAAACAAACAAAACACAAACCCAAACCAAAACAAACAAAGAACACAACCCCCCCGAAAACTACTCCCCTACGAGGAAAGGCTGAAACAGTTGGGCTTGATCAGCCTTAAAAAGAGAAGGCTTCGAGGGAATCTCATAGCTGCCTTCCAGTACCTAAAGGGGGACTATAGGATAGAAGGGGAGAGGCTTTTTATATTCTCAAACTGTGATAAGACAAGGGGAAATGGCTACAAGCTACAAGAGGGGAAATTTAGGTTAGAGATTAGGAGGAATTTCTTTACCAGGTCGGTGGTTAGGCACTGGAACAGGTTGCCCAGAGAGGTTGTGGCTGCCCCATCCTTGGTGATGTTCAAGGCCAGGCTGGATGTGGCCCTGGGTGACCTGGTCTAGTGATTGGCATCCCTGCCCATGGTGGGGGGGTTGGAACTAGATGATCTTTGAGGTCCCTTCCAACCTCAGCCATTCTATGATTCTATGAAAAACAAAACCCAACCCCCCCCAATCATGGTCTGTTAAAAGCTGATTGTATTGCTAGGACTTTAGAGAACATGCACATAAGTGAGTTTCTTATGCCCTGAAAGAAAATGCATTAGCAATACACTCTAGACAATACTGGGAGCTTAGTCTTCCAGTTTAATTTCCTCTTTATCCCAGGGACCAATTCTCCAAGCACAATCTGATTCCAGCCTTTTTGTCATCTGAGTGGAACGATCAGTGGCCTCTAACATGGTGTGAACTGCCACGTGAATCAAGGGGGTCTGTGCCACCGGGATGAAGGACAAAGATCAGAGCTGGGCTGAAAACAGCTTTGGAGCCTGCTGGGCACAAGATGTTGACCAGAGAACCTAGGGAGTTCACTTTTGTGCTTGGCACTTGTGTTTCCTGAGGGCAAACACCTCTCAGAACTTCCTGCTGAGATGTTCATGCTGGAGGCATGATATCACCATGGTTCTGATATCACCATGTCACTCGCTCTGAGCATCTTCAGTAAGGTCTAAAAATAGAACTGCCAGTCAGCAGGGTGAGAAAATAGAGAACTTCCAACACAGCTGAGCAGAAAGATTTTACTTTGCCTACTAGGGGAGAAAACACAGAATGAAGCCTGATAAAAAAAAGGTGTTTTTTAGAGAGATCAACTAAAAGAATGACTATAATTATCTCGGTGATGATGTTTCCTGTCTCATCAAAGCAGCCTCAACCCACTCCTTTCTTCAGCATAATTCTGTATAATAATCTATATTCTCTCTATAATAATCTATACCCGATTTGTAACTTAGACAAGGATTATGTTGCAAGATAAAGCAAAAAAATAGAAGCATTTTTACTCATCTTTCTCCTTTTTTTGTGTGTGCCAAGTCAAATGAAAAGAATGATAAACTTCATTCTAACAGTAGAAAGTGGAGTGTGCACATAATACACCTAGAGTTTTTAAAGCATATCAGCCTCAGAGAAGCTTGTTAGCAATGCTCCCCTAAAGGATCTCAAGTCAACCTGTTGGGTTGCTGAGTTCCTGGTCAGCCTCTCCTCTCTGCACAGCATTGGCCAAACCAAACCTACATGACTGTGAGTGGCTTAGTCTGGTGGGTTCTCCATTTTTCTGGAAGGTCCCTCTACTGCCATGGTAGCAAAGCAACCAGTATTTCATTACTGCTGTTCCTGATTCATGTCTATTGTCCTTAAATGAGTTTTCATGTCACAGCATCAGAGAACCATTACAGTTGGAATGCCCTCTGAGATCATCCAGTCCAATCATCCACCCAACACTGCCATGCTCATCACTAAACCATGGCCCCAGGCACCACATCTGCATGTTTTGTGAACTCCTCCAGGCATGGTGATTCCACCACCTCCCTGGGCAGCCTGGGCCTATGCATGATAATGCCCTCACTGAAGAAATTGTTCCTAATGTCTGAACCTTCTCTGGTGAAACTCAAAGCCATTTCTTCTTGTCCTATCACAGGTAATCCAGGAGAAGAGAACAACCCCTATCCTGGTATAACCTGCTTTCAGGGAGCTGGAGAGACCAAGAAGGTCTCCCCTAAGCTTCATCTTCTGTAGACTCAACAACTCCAGTTCCCTCAGCTGCTCTTCACAACACTTGTGCTCTAGACCCTTCCCCACCTTCCTTGCCCTTCTCTGGACACACTCCAGCATCTCAATGTCCTTCATGGAGTGAGGAGCCCGAACTGAATGCGGGATTTGAGGTGTGGCTTCACCAGTGCCCAGTCCAGGAAGACAATCCCCGTCCTAGTCCTGCTGCCACACTAGTGCTGATCCCAGCCAGGATGCTGTTGGCCTTCTTGGCCACCTGGACATTCTGCTGGCTCATCTTCAGCTGCTGTAGACATTAAACCACTGATCAAAGAAAAAATGTTGGTAACTTGTTTTTCTGAGAGCACTTCCTTTGGGGAATCAAAAGGAGCAGTGCAGGATCTGGGGCTTTTGCCTTCAGCTGTTTAAAACTATGTCAATTGCTGAAGGGAAAGAAAAACAACCCTTTTAAAACTCAAAAGATGTTTCTGTGATTCCCAAAGGAAGGTCTTGCACTGCTGCTGCTTGTGAGTCTCCTCATCCAGGATCAGAGCTGCAGACAGGACCAGCTGTGACAGCTTATTCTCCATCACTGATTTCTCCCTCCATGCAAAGCCGTGTCAGAAGGCTCTTGCAGCACCAGAGCACAGCAGAGCTGAGACTCTTTCTTTGCTGCCAATAACCCATGATTGCTTCTTCACTTCTTTTCAAAGTGGAACTTGTTGTTTATTGGATTAATGTTAGCTTTGCATGTGTGTGGCTTGGTGTCCTGAAGTTTGGACACCTCCTCATGAAGGTTCCTCAAGGTTTTATCAGCTCAGGGTCAGGTTGATTCTTCTTGCCCTTTGTACTTATCAACTATAAACTGGCATGATCAGTTATCTGTGCAGAATCTGCACAGTGAGCTCTACAAACTGTTGCCCAAACAGATCAAAACCAGTAGTTAAAAGGATAACAGTGCAAACAGATGTGGTTTCAAAGCCCAGGTGAAATGAGGAGCATGGGTCTGATTTGCATTGTCACCTAAAGACAGCACAAGGGGCCTGGAAGTGCCTCATGGAGACACAGCAAATATGCAGAACAACATAAAGCCTGCCTAACAGTTGTGACATGAAAATTGTGACTCTTTCCAGTTCTCACAGAATGCATTGACATGATTATTATGACAAAGTGATCTCCTTTAATGTCTACATAATGTGAAAATGCAACCATTCTACTCAGCACTCTCCCTCTCATCTGACAGTCCTGTCTTCAAGACTAACACATTTTAGTTTATTTAGTCCCATTAATGACCAACACAGCTAGGAAGGAGAGAGCTAGGTATTTTTCCCCAGCTCAGTTTCAATTTCTTGCACTTCAATCTGCTTTTATGCTGGGATAGAAAGAAGAGAAAGAAAGAGAGAGAGAAAAAGAAAGGAAGAAAGAAAAGGAAAGGAAAGAAAGAAAGGAAGGAAGAAATTTATGTGAATGGCAATTAGTCACTGTCACCACTGATGCTGTGGCATCATTGGGGATGTCCCAGACTGGCCTCAGTGAGATGGGAACCAGGTTCAGGAGCTGGATTCTGGAAATAGATTTAGGAATACATAAATCAGGATAGAAGGCAGAATGGGCAGAGTCCTCCATGGACAGTGGCCAGGGAAGGAGAGCTTGAATCTCCTTTCCTCTCAGCTTTATCCTGACTATGCCATCCCTTGTTGGTCACTTCAAGGTCACCTCTCCTGTCTCCTCCTCCTCACAGGTGCCACCTCTGTCTCCCTGCACCCCAAGGTGGGACACAAGCTGGAGCAGAGCCCTTGGTGTGCAGAGGAGCAAAGCTAAGGCAGAGGCTTTCTGCATCCCAAGCCTGGGCAGGACCTCTCCCCAGGGAGTGTCCTCACTGGTGGCAGCAGAGACTGTCTGGGAGAAGATGCTGGGAGCTGCAGAGAGTGCAGCCCTGAGAAGAGACTGAGCTGGCAAGTGAAGTCACTGAGCAGAACTAGTTCTGTTCTAGCTCAAACCAGGACACTAATAAGCTGGCAGAGGATTTCAAAGTTGGACTGCAATACAGGGTGCAAAGCCTGGCTTGGGTTGAACTAGAAAGTTATAGGTCAGCTAGGCTGTATTCAAGTGACACAAACATTGCATTGAAGAAAACAGCTAACCTGAGGAGTGAGTAGAGGATTAGAGTCTAGAACTAGAAAATCAATACAATCAAAAGAATGCTGTCATGAGAGGTGGAATTCATAAAATTCTTGATTTATTTTTGTATGATCACATATCTGGTCAACAAAATAGTTCTGATAGCTATTGATAAGTAGTTGATAACTCTTTGATAACTAATCTTATCCAAGACTTTGTGTTGCATGATGGTTTGGGGTCTTTTAATCAGACACTAGCTGAAACCCAGGGAGCTTCCCTCTGTTTAGAATAAAATCTGAGTCATCTTCTTTAGGTAGAGATCAAGCAGGTAAGGAGGCATCAAAGATGGACTTTCACAATGAGATGCCCCATGGACAAGTTCTTGTTCCAAAACTATTCAGTGCTTTTATTAACACTGGAGTCTGTCTGTTGCTAGTGCTACACAGAGTGATGGAGCAGCACTCAGCTACAGCAGTGAGTTAGAGACCAGCTATGGCTTGAGTAAATGATGTTAGAAAGTCACCATTAAGAGAATGTGTTTCAGTAAAATCAAATGCAACCCAGAAAAATTCCTCTCAGAGCAGGGGGAAAAGCTCCAAGGCTTTCAAAGGTGGGATAGTCTGGGTGATTTGGGCATAGCAGCAGAGACACTGACACGCAATAAAAGTTGAAGGTGTGCTTTGGTGGGACTGGTATGGCAACACTCTGCCCTGTCCTCATCTGACCAGAGGGCTGAGAAAACCTGAACAGAGGTCAGCAGAGTCACAGGCAATGACCAAGGAGGGTGGGGAAGAGGCACACAGTGAGGGCCTGGGAGGTCTTGTTCACAAGCAGATGGGAGCTCACTGTGTCCTCACCTCGAGCAGATAGACATGGCCAAGGCCAGACCCAGGAAGGCACCTCACAACAGGCACTGATGCAGATTTTGGCAGGCAGAGAGGCACCTAGGGGCCTGCCACTGAGCTCTTTGGCTGTGCCACCTCTGATCCTATGCCATCAACATGCTGGGCATTGGGCAGCTGCTCCAGTAACCTGCTGTCTTGGAAGAGAGAAACTCAGCTTGGGACTGGCTTGCTTTGCCCATAGGCTCAGGGTTAGGACAGGTCAAAGAGAAGCTAGCTCAGACTAGCAAAACCCACTGAGACATTTCATCTTCTGCAGAGTGGATGGATGGCTGTTGCACTGGAGAAGCCTATGATGACTCGTGGGGAAGCCACTGCTTTGTTAGACCATGCTATTTTATGTCAAGGCATACCAAACTACATACTAACTGCTGCATTTACAGAGACTAAGGAATAATCTTAGCTGATAACTGAAAATCAGTGGTTCAATGTTTATCTGTTAGAGATGGAAAGTCAGCCCTTGGGATCTCTCTCCTCAAACAGCCTGAAACCTCACAACAGGAGTCAGTAGTCAGGATGCAGAGGCATTAGAAAAACAACTCAGGGCAGCCCTAACCTGGCCCTGCCTTGCATGAAGGTTGAAGTAGGCAACTTCCAGAAGTCCCCTCCAACCTTAGTGGCTGTATGACTTTAGATGAGCTGGTCCCAGCCTCTTTTTAGCCTCTACCATCTTCAAGTCAGACACACAACTAGTGCTGGTGGTTCAAGCTCACCCTCACAACAAAGGAGGAGAAGATTTTCTAAGTGCTTTTTAGATACCTAAGAGTTGATGAGATGCACCACAGCCTGGAGATGCTTTTCCCACCTCAGGGAGGACACTTTGCCTCCATGAGATGCTTAACTTACAGAAGGGCAGCGGTAGGGATCAAAGTCCTGGCCAAAGCCTAGATAGAATGCCTTTGATTTGGAGACTTCAAAGCCCAACTACCTGATTACCAGCTGTGAGGTGGAGTTGGCCATGCCCTTCAGGTATTACCTGGGCTTCCTTTGTGTAACTCTTGGTCAGCCTCAGGATTAGGCAACTCAATTACATTGGTGGCACTTGTGGGTTATTGGTTCCCACGAAAGGTTATTTTTCCTATTGTGTTTCTAAAGACCCCTAAGTACTTGCAAATTAGGGAAGGACACTTGCAAAAGAAGGTTCAGTGCCTCAAACCTTGGGGTGGATGTGACATTAGCTGGGGGTTCAGTACAAATGCTGTGTTTATTTGAAAGGAAGCCCCTAGGCAGCACCAACATAGTCCTGCTAATGACACCTGGCAGAAAGGTTACCTACTAATATGGAAAATGACAGTGTGGAGTAGATTCATCTCCATTCATGGTGCTTCAGGGCATCATCACTGCTTCAGGCTTTATTGCCTGTGAGCTAGGGACACCACATTCACCAGGAGGCAGCTGGCAAATGTCTAATCACAGAGACTTAAGGTTGAAGTAAGAGTAGATAACTCAGAAATGGAATGAGTGTATTGAAATGTGTGGGGCACACATGTGCCTAGGCACAACCCTGCATGCAGATGCCTACAGAGAAGGCAAAAGGGTAAAAGTCTCCCCAGTTCACCCAGAAAACACTCTGGGAAACTCCTCTTTTATACTTACAAAGGGATATTGTAGAATCAAGTGGCAGGGAAAGCCAGGTCAGGAACAGGCACAGAGTACACTGCAAGGGTTTAGAAAGACAAAACAAAACAAAACACCCAAAAAACCAAGAAGAAATCCTCATGCTTCATAAAGATGCAATAAAGATCAAGAAGAATTAACACTGATGCTGTGACTGAAGTAATCCACCTTGCAGTGTAGGGTCATTACACTCACCTCCTCTCTTGAGCTCAGCTCAGCTCCAAGGCTTGGGCTAAAGCTCCCTGGCCTGAAAATGCTCCTACTTAGTGTATTAAAGTGAAGATAAATCAGACCTTCATTTATTCCTCCATAACCTTTTCCAGGGTGTTTGCAGACAGGCTTGTAGGTTCAGAGCTCCTCAACACAAGTTCTGTGTTAGGGGGGCTTAGATGGATCTTCCCTCAAAGAATCTTAGCTTAGCAAAAAGGAGAAAGGATCCAGTTCTGGCCTCAGACTGGTTGAATGGAATGATAATGGCACCACAATACAGGAAAAGTTAGAGAGCATCCAGAGGAGGCCACAAAGATGGTGAAGGGTCTGGAGGGGAAGCCATATGAGAAAAGGTTGAAGTCACTTGGTCTGTTCAGCCTGGAGGAGACTGAGGGGAGACCTCATTGCAGTTTAGAACTTCCTCACCAGAGATGAAGGAGGGGCAGGAGCTGATCTCTCTGGTGACCAATGACAGGACCAGGACCTGAGGAAATGGCATGAAGTTGTGTCAGGGGAGGGTCAGGTTGGATATTAGGAAGAGGTTCCTCACCCAGAGAGTGGTGGAGCATTGGAACAGGCTCCCCAGGGATGCAGTCATGGCACCAGCTCTCATGGAATTCCAGAAGCACTTGGACAATGCTCTTAGACACGTGGGGTGACTTTGGGGTTGTCCTGTGCATAGACAGGAGTTGGACTCATGATCCTTGTGGGTCCCTTCAGGCTCAGGACAGATTCTGTGATTCTATAGTTGCATGAAGTCAAGGAGAGGCTAGAATTAGATATAACTGCTAATAAACAATATGTAGGACACATGGGCAAGCACACCCCTAAATTACACTACTTAACCAAAACTCACTTGATATTAAAGGGCTGAGAACAGTCAATGACATTAAATACTCTAAGTAAATACTCTGCACTTAGGAACAGAAGCAGCCAGAAGTAGTTTGAATTTCTGTAGGTATAATGCACAAGAAATCTTCCATACTTCCAGTTTCACACAGCCTGAGCCCTAATAGACTATAAAGGAAATTAATTTCTTCACTGCACAACTGATATGAACTGGTGGGAAAGCCTCTGCTGCCTATTGGCCTGACACAGGCAGGCTCTGTTAGGATCAGGGAAAGAAAACATCCATGCAGACTTTCTGCTTTGCTCTGTTCTTGATGTAATATCTTCATTAGCATTTTGTCTTCTGTTCACTTGGGTCTGCTGAATGGGATCTCAGGGTAAAACACTGCAGTATCTGAAGGGGGCTACAAGAAAGCTGGGCAGGGACTTTTGAGGAGGTCAGGTAGTGATAGAATCAGGGGAAATGGGTGAAAGCTAGAGGAGGGTAGATTTAGATTGGCTATTAGGGGGAAGTTCTTTACTGTTAGGGTGGGGAGAAAGTGGAACAGGTTGCCCAGAGAGGCTGTGGAAGCCTCATCCCTGGAAGCTTTGAAGGCCAGGCTGGCTGGGGCTGTGGGCAGCCTGATCTAGTGGGAGGTGTCCCTGGCAGGCAGGGGGGTTGGAACTAGATGTCTTTTAATGTCCCTTCTAACTCTGGTGATTCTATGATTCTATAATCAGTGTTACACTACCAGGTGCCATCTAGGGAATGCAATCCTGGAAGGCCACCAGAAGGTTTCCTGGGAGCCTTCTCTTCTCCAGACTGAACAACCCCAACTCTCCCAGCCTGTCCTCATAGCAGAGGTGCTCCAGTCCTCTGATCATTCTCTGGACTCCAGCACTTCCATCTCTCTCTTGGAACAGGGGCTCCAGAACTGGATGCAATATTCCAGGTGGGGTCTCAGGAGAGCAGAGTAGAGGAGGAGAATCACCTTCCTCCACCTGCTGGCCAAACTCCTCTTGCTGCAGCCCAGGATACAGTTGGCCTCTGGGCTGCAAGCATACACTGGCAGCTCATGTTGAGCTTCTCATCCACCAACACCCCCAAGACTCTTTCCACAGGGCTGTTCTCAAGCCAATCTCCCCCAGCCTGTATCGGTGCTTGGGATTGCCCCGATCCAGATGTAGGACCTTGCACTTGGTCTTGTTGAACTCCCTGAGGTTGTCATGGGCCCACCTCTCCAGCCTGCCCAGGTCCCTCTGGATGCCATCCCTCCCCTCCAGCGTGTCAACCGTTCCACACAGCTTGGTGTCGTCGGCAAACTTGCTGAGGGAGCACTCGATGCCACTGGCCATGGCTCTGACAGAGATGTTGAACAAGAGTGGTGCCAGTACTGATCCTTGAGGGACTCCACTTGTCACTGGCCTCCTCTTGAACATGGATCCATTGACAGCCACTCTTTGGGTAATGTACTTCTTTAAGACAATAATTATATCATCAGAAAAACATTTTTTTTTTGATCTACACACCACTGAATCACAGACTATCCCAAGCTGGAAGGGACCCACAAGGATCATCCAGTCCCACTCCTGTCTATTCACAGGACAACCCCAAAGTTGCACCAGGTGATTTATCCCAAATAAGTTTCTGCAGCTTTCTTTGCACCTTCTCTGATTTTCCTTTCTGACACAGCCCTCTCCAACAGCCACCACTGCTGCTCACTGAAGCTCTTTCTTGGATAGAAGTCTGATTACAAAATTGACACTTCCTGATTTACTTACTTAATTCACAACATAATAATAATAATAATAATGATGCATGTATTTTCCAAGTCCCATCGTGAAAAACTGGAGGAAAATGTTGAACTAGAAAAGGGAAAGATTCACACACGAGCCACACACACACAAAATGTCATGTTCTATTAAGAGTTTCTATTAATAGTTAATAGTAATAATTGTTGGCATCTGAGAGTGCTAGCCTTTATTTCCACTAATCTGATGTGAACATTGCTTGAAATGATTGCAAGGTCATATCTTATTAGGGCAATCAAAAGCTAAACCTCTATGATGTTAATGTAAGATGATAGCTAATAGCTAATACCCTAGAGAGCTGCTGGAACATGACAATGAGTTCTGTAAGTGAAGTCTATATTGTCGTCACAAACTTGGATAAACTATTTCTTCTTCTTTTCTTTGCACAGGACATGGAAGGTGACAAAGAGACAAGAGTACAGGGGTCACTGGATGCCTTGCACACCCTGGAATGCCCTTTCTCTGTGAATTTTATGAATAGCAATGAAAATTCTTGGTCAGAATGCCAACAAAATTCAGTGGAGGTGCTGCAGTTATTTTATTCTCTTCAGTTCTGAAGGGCACTGGATCAGTCCCTTCATTAGCTCTGATTTCATTAGGAAAAGATGGCTGCAAAAATAAAGCTGTAACTAATATTTTTCTTAAAGAAAAATAATAAAACCAAAACCAAACAAGCTACCAACTTCTTGGGCAATAGTCCATCTACTTCCTGACATATTAGTATGATCAAGAGGTGCCCACAGCTTCAGATAAGTGGTAGCTCTTCATGCTTGAGGAAAGCAATGAAAGTCACTTCTCTGCCCTTATATTGTGCCATTGACTTTTGTGGGGCTCTTTGCAGAGCTTTGCATATCCACACAACAAAATTAACTGAAGGAAGAGCAGCTGTGTTAATTACAGGCAAGTTTAAAAAGCTGGGGCTTGTGTTTAGGTTTACAGAATGCCAGTGGACTCAGCTAATTACCACTTGATGTCATGGTGGGAGCAGCCAAGTCATGTCACCAGGGCTTTTGCTGTCCAATGGCAAAGAAAGGAAGGAAAATGGTCAGTACCTGACATAAAAGCTGTGGTTAGCAGATGCCAAGTCCAGCCACTTGCCAGCCTGGTGCTAGAAGCAGAAGAGTGTATCCAGATCTGACAAAGAAGCCCCAGGGGTTTGCAGACTCTTTCCCTCTCTTTCTTTCTCTTTGGATTAATTTTTAAGCAGCCTTTAAAGTGGTTCTCTCTTGGAATGAAGGAATTGGTGACTTGTTCATGTGAGATGTTTTTAATCTTGCTCTGTTCAAATTACAGAAGGAGAACATCTCTTTCTAACAAGAGTGGAGCTCCTGAAATGCCACAGCTGCTGATGACAGGGAAGGTTCTCCTTTGGAAGCACTTCTCCATCACCATTAGCCTGACCTTCCTCTTCCTCATGGTGAGGTAAACCTGGGTGAAAGAAGTGAGGTTGGTGGAGCAACCTCATGCAAGACCTCCTTCAGATCAGAATCAACTTCTAGTGAACTCACCAAGTCAGGGATGTGTATGGGAAACACTCAGAAGAGTATTTGGCCTCAAAAAGACCCCCAAAACCAAAGACACCATCAATGTCAGGGGGTACCAAGATCACTTGAACAAGTCTCTTTTCTGAATGATCCACATTTATGACATATTTCCTGAGTGCTGCCTGGCTTTTCAGTTTCCTATAAACCCCAAATTTGTCACCAGTGCAATCCACTTGAAGATCCATGCCCAGGAAAGACAGACAGACATGCTCCACCTGTGTTTTGACACATCAGCCATGGCACACACAGATCAGAAGCTTTCCCTTTCTGCAACCACATGCTCATTATCAACAGCATGGATAGGGGAGCAAGCCTGAAATAAAACTGCTTTGCTCCACCTGGGAGCTCAGTAATATCCTTTATAAACTAGGACTGGTTGGATGGTTTCCTGCACACATCCCACAGATTCCCCTCTCCAGAAGACATTGACCATGCCTACCACTTTATTGCCTCTTTGCTTCTCAAGAGTTACTCTGTTCCAGGAGGGGGGAAAGGGTGAAGAAAAGGAAAACAATTATGGATTATGAATATTGGCAGAGAAGTTATTCTTTGTTGATGGAAGTCTTGCTCTTCAGAGGTTACCTCCTAAGCCTAGAGGTCCTAAAGCAGTGTCAGCAAGCTGTCTGGGTATTTTTTTCCCACATATTGCTCTGCTATTCTGTTGACAATAGGCACCCATTAACATTTGGCCCTTCAAGTTAGTGCAGCCTTAGCCTCCGTGGCAGGACGTCTGCCCAGTATGTAAAATCATGGAATGAATGGATTTCTTGGGAACAATGATAACAAGACCTGGCTGAGCTAACTGTGGCAGCATGTGGTAATTTTCCAGCCCACTGACCCTGTAAAGAGAGCTGGAGCACAAAGCTTAGGCTGTGGGGCAGGTTGGTCTGAATGGCTGCAGACAAGTGCAGAATAACTGATGATGTCATGCACACAATTTGACAGATGGGGCATGGGGTTTTTTTTGTTGTTGTTGTTGTTGCTGATTGTTTTGGGCTTGGTTTGGTTTGGTTTTGTTTTGCTTTGCTTTAAACTTGGCCTTAATTGTTGTCTTTCCCATGTATTTACACGTTGTGGGGGTGACATGGGGAGCCACAGCTGGTTTAAGAGCAGGTCTTGGAAGCATTATCCTGTGTTAGGTTTAGGAAACAACCTTATTTCCTGGTGAGAAATTACATTGCTTGTGCAGTGAGTGCTCTGGGAATGGCAGGAGCAAGTTCCTGCAGCATGATGCATTATCTCTGTGTTCAGCCCTGGGACTGTGCTTTGGAACCTAGCTCCCCCCTCGATCCTCAGACACCCTTGGAATAGCATAAAGAAGTATTGTGATGGCCTGGGTCTAGTCATTACATCAGGGAAACAGGCAGCCAGAGATATCTAAAAGGGTTACTAATTGGAGTCTGGGAATAAAATGGGTTAAAACAAGTTCAGTTGAGCAGCACAGAACTGGTATGTGTCTGGTAGACCCTGCAGCTCTCCAAACACTTTAGATGCTGTAAATGCAGTTAAGGACCAACACATGTGAACACAGTTGTGTGTCTCCTGAAGCATGATTGGAAGGTTTACACAAATGTGGGCTGGGAAAAGGTGACAGAGCCAAATCAGTGGTGAATTACCCTTGATACAGCTCTTTACAACTTCCTAGCTGGACAAACACTGAAGGACAATTTCAATGCTCTCTTTGCAGCTGAAATGACCATACAGATACAGGGCACACCTCTGAAATGGTATGTGCCTCAAGGGAAAGATGCTAGACAGAAATTTTGAGCATATTCTGATTGCCTCTTTCTCTCTCTGCCTTCCAGGGTTATTTATCTTTTGGGCTGTGAGCTCTTGGAGGCAGTGCCTGAAGCACTGTGAAGTAATGGCAGTAGGAAGGTGTGTAAGGAGCAGACTCTGATTACAGTGGAATCTTCTCCAGCCTTGACACAACTAGTCAAAGTGAAACAAACAACATTTTAAAATGACTGAGCATAGCCTGGGCAAGCCAACCAGAAGCCAAATTTCAAGGACCACTTTTTCCCTGCTTGCTTTCAGTATCAATTTTCAAGCAGAGAAAATGTTGGCAGAGAAAACTGTTGGGTGTTCTTTTTTTATCACAGCTTGAAATTCTGGTTATCAATAATGTGGTCTCTGCCTTGTCAGCAGCAGAGGATTCAGTCTCTTCTCTATTAGGGGGCTGTACAAACACACAGTAGCAGGCAGTCTATGACCCAAGGAGTTTCCAGTAGAATTAGGCAAATTCAATACAGAGATAGGCAAAAGGTCTCTTCTGAGACTTATTAAATCCCTCATGTCCCCAGTATGCTGGGAAGTGCCATGGTCTTTTGGAAGGGGGGAAAGGAGTTTCACCATCTTCTATATCATCATCATCAACATAGCAACAAATTGATATGATGTGATGCTTATGATATGACAATAAAATACAATCTCATTTCCTATGTCATATCACAACAATTACTACTAATATAATGTGAATTGCAGAGTGATTTTTTTTGCCAAGAAATTACTTTCTGACTCCACTTCATTACATCTTATTAGAAATGTGAAGCAGCATATATATATAACATTGAAACTTCACTAACCAGAGAGCAGAACAAAGTGAAATACATGGACTGCCTCCAACACCAACTTTTAGGCAGCAAAAAGCATTTCCAAATCTCTTCAGGCTTTGCCTTTTTATTACTCCTTTCTTTACAGGAAGAAGTTTCCCTCAAGTTATGGGAGTTTACTGCATTTTGTTTGACACCTGAAATCAAGACTTTTCCACCCAGGAGGGATCTGATCAGAGAGCTAGCAATATCCTGTCAGAGAGAAATGGGTTGTAATGTTGAATTTCATTTTTGTGGCCAGTGAGTAACTTGGAAGAGAGCAGCCTGCATCTAAGGTGCAGCAGCTTCTGCTGAGTTGGTGCAGGTGTCAGGATCCCTGAGTAGATGCATCCTCACAGAAAGCCCTGACATAAAAGAAGGCAGCATGCTTGACTGACAGAAGTTCATCTTCTTCAGGTGAAGAACTCCTGCAGGTATCTGCAATGGAAAAAAAAACCCAAGAAAACAAAACAAACCCAAAGCAACTAAAAATAACCCAACAGAACTATGGGAACTGGTGGTTGAGATTTACAGGCTGGTTTACCACCCCGGGAGTGTGACAGTGACAGCACACTGCTCTGATGAGGAGAAAACAGTTCATGGTCACTTAACCATCTTGAAATAGTTTGTCATATTTTGTTACTGTGCCACTGACTTTTGTGGGGCTCTTTGGAGAGCTTTGCAGTGGGGAAGAGAAAGAAACAATTCATTAAGTCATAGCTAATAAACTTTAAATAAAAAAAAAACCCAAACACATTTTTTGATGCCTAAATTTCTGAGCAAATAAATACATGAAGTGCTTAAATCTTCAAAATCAAAATGAAAACTGGCAATTCAAAGGTAATTTAAAATTTGGAAATTAAAATTTTCATGTTAATGGGTTGTCTGCATCATTGTTATGGATTATGCCCTACTAAGCTATTTTTAATGTTAAAAGTTAAGTTAAAAATAAGAGAGGGTATAATTAAACACTGCAAATTATAGCTATTTACAATAGCTATAATTATATGGAGATTATGTTTATATATCTATGATATATCTACATACCTGTATATCTACATCTATATAGATAGAAATCTCTATAATTATAGATATATAATTATAGATAGCTATATATAACTCTGATAAATATATCTCAATATAAATGCTATATCTCTCAATATACAGGGTATATAATAAATATATCTCAAATAATACCTAAACATCTATTTTATTGAGACAAATATGAATTATTGGTTTTAAACAAACTGAGAATGAAGAATAAAGCTAAGTTTCATTAGGTTTAGCATGCTGCTGATACCTTTTTGCTTCACAGCAGACACACCAAACCTTCCTTAGATACAGGAGACCCTATCCCCAGCTTCAGGGGGGGTTGGAACTAGATGATCTTTAAGGTCCCTTCCAACTCTGACAGTTCTATGCTTCTCTAAACTGCAATATTGCAAGTTTCCCCCTCAGAAATGGCCCTTCCCTAACCCCTGTGCCATGCAGCAGTGGTGGAGTCTTTGCTGCTCCATCACTTGGATGCTACCATCAGCTACAGCAGAGGAACTCACACCTACAGACAGTACAAAGTGTAGGAGATGCATCTCCATGTCACATTCCCTGCATGAACTGATGCTGGGCTTAGCTTTATTTTGCTATCATTATTTTTTAATTCCAATTAAAGTAAGGATTTCTTGCTTCAGATTAAAGTTGTGATTTGTGGTTTGGTTTGAGAACAACCACCTCTCCTTTGAGATCCTTCCATCAGAGCTGTGAGATGGTCACTTTTTTGCCTTGTCCTTCTTCCCTTAAACAGTTGGCAGTTGGGAACATGTTTGTGATGGGACAAATCCTGAAAAGCACTGCAGGAATGATGGACATTTCCAAGTGCTATCAGTGCCCAGAAAAGACAAGAGCAGTGAGTGTCATCAGGTGCTTTGCATTTCACAGGATCCAGCCTTGGACTTTCCTGGAGGTTGTTAAAGGAAAAAAAAAAAAACAAACCCAATGTTTCACATAAAAGTAGCAGAGTACAGATAATAACTCCCTGTTCTGAACTTCCCTGTATCTTTATTTTCTGTAATACACTGTTCCTTGGAGAAAGGCAGGAAATATGGTTTAGGACATTTTTAATGTAATGGATTGGATGTCACCAGAAGAGGAAGAGTTCATCCTCAGGCCTTGGGAACATCACAGACTTACAAAACTGACAGAGCAGTTTTCAGCTTCACCAAGGGTAGTCATTATGTGAAATCCTCTTCCATAAATCATCTTCAAGTTATTTTCAGTGGCAGTTCAACCCAAACCTATTTTTCCAACCAGGCCTATCTGTGGTATGAAACACCGAAGAGCAGCATGAAAGCTGCTTTTGTTAATTCACTCTGGAAACAAACACCACTGGGCTGGTAGTCAGTTGTCTTTGACATGGGAGAACTGACTGGAGAAATTAAGATGCCAAAGAATAGCCTGAAATACTCAGTAAATTGCATACTGCAAGAGCTGCTGGAAACCACTCATCCTTTGTTTGAAATGACTGGCAAAGGAGTTCGCATTTTGTGGCCAGTGTTAGCCTTGGTCATCTTGGCTATCAGTTTCTGACTATTTATCTGTACCCAATGAAGTTCAAAACCCTATCTCTACTGTGAAAGAGACAATTAAATTTCAATTGAGGTAGACACTGAACCAGGGAAAGGCAGATCCATGTGTGATAATACTTTTCTCTCTAGGCAACTTGTTCCACTGTCTCACCACCCTGACACTGAAGAACTTCCTCCTAATGTCTAATCTAAATCTGCCTTCCTCTAGTTTGTATCCATTCCCCCTAGTCCTATCATTACCTGACCTCCTCAAAAGTCCCTCCCCAGCTTTCTTGTAGCCCCCTTCAGGTCCTGGAAGGCCACCAGAAGGTCTCCTGGGAGCCTTCTCTTCTCCAGACTGAACAATCCCAACTCTCTCAGGTCTGTCCTCGTAGCAGAGGTGCTCCAGTCCTCTAATCATTCTCCTGGCCCTTCTCTGGACTCACTCCAGCACTTCTATCTCTCAAATCAGCACAGATCTGTTCAATTTCAGGATAAAACCAAAGCTTTGATCCAGGCAGGAGGCTCCTGTTGCTTTCATAACAATAAGATTTTGCCAGGATTTGTTTTTGATTTTATTTGGGTTTTGGTTTGTTCTTTTTTTTAATTGTTTGGGGGTTTTGTTTGTTTGTTTTTGTTTGTTTGTTTTGGTGGCTTTGTTTCCCAACTCTAAGATTTCCAGTAGCTCACATTTGCTGTTCTAAGATGAAGATCCAGAAGATAAATATGACATGAAGAGTAGATGAGTGCTTGATGGCTTCTCCGTGTGCTTCTCCCAGTGTAAGCTCAGCATTGGCATAGCTTTGTCAGAGCTGTGAGATTGTTTCTGATGTGTCCTACAGGGGTAATGTAACTGGAGTGACAGCACTTTCACATTTTACCCAAGCCAGATTAAAAGCTACAGCAATCCCAACTTTATTTCTCCTCTTCTATGATCAAATTCAGACTGGGCAACACTTAACACCTCCTTGTTGGTGGAGTGCAAAATGGCATCCTCCTCCTTCAAAGAGAAAGTCTCAGAAAGAGATGGGAAAAGCCACTTATTTCTTAGGTATGAAAACCATTTTAGCAGAAGCCTGAGCCTTTGGAGAAGGTATAATTGTCACAGATCATAGGATTGTCAGAGTTGGAAGGGACTTCAAGGATCATCCAGTTCCAACCCCCCTGCCTGCCAGGGACACCTCCCACTACATCAGGTTGCTCAGAGCCCCATCAAGCCTGGCTTTCAAAGCTTCCAGGGATGAGGCTTCCACAGCCTCTCTGGGCAACCTGTTCCACTGCCTAACCACCCTCACAGTGAAGAACTTCCTCCTAATATCCAGCCTAAATATCCCCTCCTCTAGCTTACACCACTGAAGGCCCTTAATGCATCAAGTCCTGCCTGCTGTGCACTACAAGGCTATAATTTTCATCTTGGGGTTCCTATAACTGAAGAGCTCAGACTCAGCTCTTCCAGTTTGTGACATCAGAGAAATCTTCAGTGAAGTTCTAACCTTGGGATTAGACTGCAGATGCTTTTGTTTCTACTTACAGACCCAAACTACTTATCCATCAGGGCAAGTGAACAGTAAGCAATAAAACACTCCAATGTTTCTGGAAAATGGGAAGCCTTTTTGGGGGTTGCTACATAGTTCATGTTAATATCCATGGTTTAAAAGTGTGTGTGGTGTCACCTTTTCTGTGTGTTCCTTCCAGACAGCTGAGCTTTCTCAATACAACCAAATTCATAGTCCCACTGACTCAGTGCACTGCTTTGGGTTACCCCTGCCCTGAGCCAGCCCCTTGGTGTTTTTCTGTTGTGCTGTGGCTCCTATAAGATAAGAAGCATGTCATGCTTGGGCAGGGCTTCCCCAACACTACTCATACTTCTTCTCTGGCAGATGCAAGCTTTACCTCCGCCCATAGGACTTTTGGTAGACCTTTTGACAATGCACACCTCCTTCATCACCCTGGTGCTCTTGCTGCTCTTGGGGCAGTGAGATGCTGAGGTGCTTTCAAGTCAAGATGCTAACATCAGCTAAAGGTCCTCTTGGATGGCCAGCTATGGTCAGCTTCTGTGCCTGTTTAATTTCTGGTCCTGTCTTGATCACAGGATCACAGAATCATTTAAGTTGGACAAGACCCTTAAGATCATTGAGTCCAGCCATAATCCTCTCCTTGCTTCCCATTTGTGTCTGTCCCCAACAAGTGCCACAGACTTTCCCTCTTTCCTCCTGATTCACTGCCTGAAAGGGCAGAGCAGGGATGTTATTCATTTCCCATCCTGGTCCTGCCTCTTTCCTCTCTGCTCCAACACCCTGATCCCAGCTCAGACAGACTCTGGAGAGAAACTACAGAACCATGGAATTATTTAGGTCAGAAAGGACCTTGAAGATCATCGAGTCCAAGAACATGAAGCAAACTGTATTTCTGTGTGTTGAAATGACAATTCTGTCTTTGGTGGGTTTGAATCACTTAGGAACCAATCTAGACTTTCATAAACCCAAGAATTATCCAACTTTTCATAAAACTGGGGATTTTTCTAAGTAGTCACTAAGCAGTTTCAAAGAGGAACTTTTCAGTATCTGTGTGAATGATATGATATGTCCAACTCTGTCTTTTTTCTTCTGACCTCTTGACATTTATTCCTCTGATTATGTGATTGGGGTTTTTTGCTCATATGAGGAAAGTACCACTCCTTAAAGTTATCATAATGTTAGCACAGCTAACCTCCTCCCAACACACTTGCTCTCTGGAAGGCACCTTCTGGGTAATGCTGCACTCAATGGTCAACATTCCCAACAATTCCTGCATGTGTGATGCTGTGTGCAGCAGTGCATGGGTATAAGGAACAGCAAGAGGCTTGCAAGCCACCACACAGAGAGGTCAGCAGTCTAATTTTTATAGATAAAATTGCTTTATGATTTAAGATTCCTTAAAATGTTTTAAATTACCCAAGTTTAATGTCCATTGAGAACTGAGGAAAAAAAAAAGATGAAAAGAGAGACAAAGGAGTATGTTGTTGTTACACCCCAGAACTGTAAAAGATTGCAGCTCGTTGGTTCCTTGTGTTTATTTTCACAATCAACTGCTCATTGTTTATTAATGCATAATGTGGCTATGAATTTTACACCTGTCCCATCACTAACTGGCAGAAAGAAAACTATAGGGAACTGGGGCATCTCTGGGAGGAGCAAAGGCTGAAAGCCCTGGGGCTGCTTAACCTGGAGAAGAGCAGCCCCAGAGGGGAGCTGCTCAATGCTGAGCAAGAGCTGAAGGCTGGGGGCAAGAGGCTGGGGCCAGACTCTGCTCAGTGGTGCCCAGGGTCAGGCCAAGGGGCACTGGGCACCAACTGGAATCCAGGAGGTTCCAGCTGAGCAGGAGGAGAAGCTTGTTTGGTGTGAGGGTGTTGGAGCCCTGGCCCAGGCTGCCCAGAGAGGTTGTGGAGTCTCCTTGTGTGGAGAGATTGCCAAGGCAGCTGGAGGTGACCCTGGGCAAGCTGCTGTGGGTGACCCTGCTGGAGCAGGGGGGTTGGATCCCCAGAGGTCCTTTCCAGCCCCCACCATGCTGGGATTCTGGGATTCTGTAGGATGAGCAGAAGGAGGCCACATGAGAAGCTTTCTAGTACTGTGGCTCCTGCATAGTGGCTACTTAACATGCAGAGTGCCACAGGAGTTTTCCTTAATGACTCTGCAATTGAAATCACATCAAAAGTCACATCCATGTCCCCATACTGTGTCCAGACTACAGCAACCTGCTGCAGGTCTGTAGCTCACAGGAATCAGATGTATCCTGCCACTTAGTCTCATAACAATGTCCTCTTCAGCTTAGACTCTTTTGTTCATCCCTGGAAATATTTGATGTCATGCTACTGGCAATCTTCAAAACTGGCTACATTTTAAAGTCAAGCAAATGTTAGAACTGAGTGTATAGATAATATCAAAACATCATATGGATGAGTAGTAGAAACCTTCTCTTTACTTTCATGGTGGTACAAGAACTGATGTGGAAAAAAAGCCAAAACAGTACAAAACCCCATAATAATAGCTCATTATTAAAAGGTAAATATGTTTATCTATTTATTTTTCTTTCACTCACTTAATTGATTTTGTTCCTACATTTGCTGCCCTCCTTCATATTTCAGTCATCTCTGAGAAGGAGACAGCTCAAAGCAGAAAATCTTATTTTCACAGGAGTCTAACTGGGGTAAAGTCTCCCCAGAAAACCCAACCCCCAGGTAAGAGAGGATCAAAGAATAACCTAAGAAACTTTTGTCTGCTTCCCATCACCTCATCTTCAGAGTCTTCCTTGTCATTAACATTTGACTTCTTTTGGGCTTCATCTTACCTCTGCTTCTACTCCACTGTCCTTTTGAAGGTATCAGAATCAGGCCCTTGGTGTTATTTGTTATTAAAACAGATGAAAACTGTTTTCATCCCAACAACAGTGCTTTGTTTTTCCTTTGGCTAGTTTTCTTTTATCTCACCAGGTCTGCATATACCAGGATTTTGTAACAGCAGTAAGAACTCTAAGGGCTCTTGTCATTGTTTCCATTAACATCTATAAATCATCAGTTTCAAGGTTAACACTTCAACATTTGCAAACTCATCCTGGGGAAATGAAGTAGCCTGGATTTCAATCTACTCTTTTCCTTCTAAAATTGGATTTAACCCATTAAATCTCTTTTTCTCCTGTTTGTTTTTGTATTGAATGATGAGAGATGTATCAGTAGGCCACCTCCTCAGGAAGCACTTGCCTGGGATCACCTTGATACCTTCACTGACCAAGAAAGGGAAGAGCTGGAAACTTAGGGTTAAATTGTTCAATTATTGTTGTTATCAGTCTTGACTGAGATAGAAGAAACTGGGCCCATGAACAGAAGCAGAAAGATGTCAGCTCTACTGATTGTAGACTGTCCTCTTCACTTGTCTTTGTTTAGGCTCCACACTGAAGGTCCTGTCCTCTGCCCCAGCTGGGTTCAAGTCCCATGTCACCCATGCCATCAGGCTGCCTGCGTTCTCCACTGGCCTCCTGCCTCTTCCATCCTTCTCACCCTCCCCACTCAGACAACCCTGACTCTTCTCCAAGGTCTGAACATCAGTGCTTCTGGAACCTGCATCTTCATAAAAGCCACAGAATCCTAGAACTGTCAGAGTTGGAAGGGACCTTCAAGATCATCTAGGTCCAACCCCCCTGCCTGCCAGGGACACCTCCCACTAGTCAAGGTTGCCCACAGCCCCATCCAGCCTGGCCTTCAAAGCTTCCAGGGATGAGGCTTCCACAGCCTCTCTGGGCAACCTGTTCCACTGTCTAACCTCCCTAACAGTGAAGAACTTCCTCCTAATGTCTGATCTAAATCCACCCTCCTCTAGCTTGCATCCATCTATCACTACCTGGAAAACCCAGGCAATGTCCCTTCATGACTGAGGCTCTCACTCAATTTCCAGTGCCAGTCTGTAGGACAAGTTCAGCTGCTTTTTACAACTCTTCTTTCTGTCTTTTTCTTTCTTGAGCTATTTTCTGCCAGAACTGTGATCCTGCAGAGCTCTTACCAGCCTCCAGTAAGCAGCATGCTTTTTTACAGTGCAAGAAGCACACAAGTTCTCTGTAGCCTCCTGACACTGGGATGGAGAAACAGGGCCTCTAAAAACTAAACCATTTTAGCCATTTTAGCAATCAGTCAGGACATTTTCTCTCATCATTTTTCATCATGAAGTGCTTGCAGTTATCTTCTCCAGTCATTCTGCTCCTCTCTCTTTGCTCTAGCAAGATGTGGAGTAAGAATCCCAAACAGTCCTCATCAATGCACCTCAAGGACCATTTTATGACCCTTCTATAACACTTCACATGACTGTTTAATTTCCTATTGAAAGCAAATTAACTGTTGCATGCTCTAATCAGGACACAAAGGATCCCAGATCTTGTCTGGAAGTATGTGGAGGTTACTGAGAGGTTGTCCAGATTGATGGTTGCACTGAGTCTATGAACTTAGGGTGAACTTTGACTAAATCCTGCTCTTTGTGCACTTGGCAGTCTGTGTTTGGAAGCACTAATTGTCTACATTCAACATACTCAATGGCAGGCACATGCTTTCCACAGACTTGGACCTTCTGTGTTTTTACAGAAGACAAAAATCTTCATCAACCTCACTTTACATCAGTGATATCAGTTATTCTATCACTATTTCAATCCACTTCAGTAGGCATTTATTTCACTTAAAAGAATACATGAGCTGGTTCATGCTTTCTCACCACTTTCTCTTCCAGAGTTTGTATCCTCATCATCACCACTCTGGCAAGTTTGAGGAACAATAATGCTGCCTTGGATGCTGTCAGTTCCACAACAGTTTTGCAAGGCTGCTTTATACTTAAGCTCCACTTCTATCCCAGCAGTCTTGGGAGACAAGAATTCTATCAGTGGATCTTTAAGCAGTACAGAATTTTGGTTTATTTACTTAACACTGCTATGAAGATACTTGGGTTTTCACATCCTTCTCCTGAACTAAATAGAACAGTTGCCACTTGGTCTATTTGTGCAAGGCTGTTAGTCATAGTCTACTGAAAATCCTGGTGTAAAGCAAAAGGCAAAGACTACTCAAGCCCTCAGGATTTATCATCACCATTTGGATGTTAGGAAGAAGTTTTGGATGTTAGGAAGAAATTCTTTACCCAGAGGGTGGGGATGTACTGGAACAGGTTGCCCAGAGAGGTTGAGGTTGCCCCATTCCTGGCAATGTTCAAGTGTTCACATAAACCTGCTCTTCAGTCTGCCTCAGCTTTGGACTGCACTGGTTCATGATGAGTCTGATTTGGGGTTGATAGAGTGGTCTCTGACCCCTCTTACCCCTCTGACATCCTTCACTGCTGCTCATCATCCAGCCCTGTGTCTTGATGGCCATTGTGGAGCATGGTGTCTTGGTGGAAATATCTGTGCAGGGAACTTGCATTCCTAGATTCACAGAGNCTCTCTCAGCCTGTCCTCACAGGTGAGGTGCTCCAGTCCTCTGATCATTCTCCTGGCCCTTCTCTGGACTCACTCCAGCACATCTTTTGGGATAGACTCTTCAAACATGTTTGCACACATTGTTTTTTTTACTTCCCTGCAGAAACAGTACCTAGATGGAAAGAGTTCTCCAAAAGACTACTTCTGAGCCTGTTTCTTATACATACAGCTCAAGAGGAAACTTTCTGGGTTAATCATCAATAAATAAAAAGTTGGGGGGGGGGGAAGGGTGTCAATGCATGCATTTTAGCTGGGAGGTTTTATTTGTTATTTTTTTCCCTTACTATACTAGACTCATTCTTTATCCCAGGTCTGAATGCATCAGCAAAGGTGTCTCTGCTTTGAGGAATGAGCCTAATTACAGCTACCTTGAAAAATGAGCCCAATTAAAAGTCAGAAAATACTGAAAACATCTCTGTAGCCACAAGAATAATTAGATGGTCTTAAAGTGAATCTTGACAAAGTCTGTTCCACCCAAAAAGTGCTTGAAGAATGTTGTGGGTGTAGTTGTGCAAAGAGAGTTGTAAATGTTGGTAGAGAAAAGTGTGGTGTGAGCATGAAGACCTTAACCACACTCAACTTTCCCTTCACTCACTAAAGTTCTCAAGCTCACCTGCAGGCTGGGTTACCACAGATAAACTCCAGACCACTGGGAACATGAGACCAGGAGTCTAGAGCAGATTTCCCAGTGCTTCCACGTGCTAAGTCAACATCAAATTACCAAAAGCTCATCTCCCAAATGCAGAACCTTTCCAGTGGATTGTCTTCGGGCTTGCAGAAGCCATATTTGCCCTGACAAAAGGTTCCAGAACTCTCCTTTATTCTACCCATCCAGTCCAATATCCAGCTTCACTCCCTGTGGTTCTGAAAGCACAACTAAGCCTTTGCTCCTCTCTCATCTGGCTGGTTTTAGATTTACATTTCTATGGAGCTGTTTTCTCCTCATCTCCATATGAAGGAATCATATGGAGGTGAACTAATGACCACAGAAGGCCTGAGGTGCTCAAGAAGAGTGATAGAACATTACATCCATGGAGCAATTCTTTCCCTGCTTTTAGTAAAGGTAGTATTTGGGATGACTGTAGCTTGGCAACCTGACATCTGAGTAACAAAAAGCTCTTCCAGTGTGCAACTGCAGCTGGAAGCTGCATAGTGAGGAAAGACATGGATCTCCCTTGAAAGAGAGGAAAAATTCAGAGCTGTGTGGCTCTACATGGAGCAATTGGCTGAAGACTGAGTTCTGCTCATACCTGGTTAGCTGGAAGGTGTTCATACAATCATCTTGAGTGCAATCACATGGCAAGCCCAGGACAACCACAGGATCAGGCCCAGCCAGCATGGGTTCATGAGAGGTATATCATGCTTGACTAACCTGATCTTGTATGATGAGACAACCAGCCTGGTGGATGAGAGAAAGGCTGTAGACATTGTCTACTTGGATTTTATAGAGCCCTTGAGACTCTCTCCCACCACATTGTCCTGGAGAAGCTGCATCTCATGGTTTAGACAGGTTTACTCTTTGATGGGTAAGGAACTGGGTGGAAGGCTGAGCCCAGAGAGTGTTGGTAAATGGAGACAAGTCCAGCTGGCAACTGGTCATGAGTGGTGATGCCCAGGGCTCAGCCCAGTTCTGTCTGATGTCTTTATCCATGATCTGGATGGGAGGATTGAGTGCACTCTCAGTAAGTTTGGAGATGACATCAAGCTGGGTTGAAGTTTTGATCTGCTGGAGGGTAGGAAGGTTCTGCAGCAGGAACTGGCCAGGCTGGATCAGTGGAATGAGGCCAATGGGATGAGGTTCAACAAGGCCAAGTGCCAGGTCCTACTTTTTGGTCACAACATGCCCATGCAACACCATAGGCTTGGAGCAGAGTGGTTGGAATGCTGCCTCCCAGAGAAGGACCTGGAGGTGTTGTTTGACAGCAGCTGAAGATGAGCCAGCAGAGTGCCCAGGTGGCCAAGAAGGCCAGGAGCATCCTGGCTTGGAGCAGCACTAGTGTGGCTGCAGGACTAGGGCAGGGATTGTCCTCCTGGACTGGGCACTGAGGAGGCCACATCTCCAATTCTGGGTTCAGTTTTGGGCTCTCTAATTGGTACTCTCTAATTAGGGTCTGAGCCAAATGTACTGGTGTGAGACAAAATGTTCTCACACAGGTTTCAGAGGACACCCCAGATCTGGCAGCAGGTTCAGAGGTATTGCATTCTCCTGGAGAATTTAATAATGTTATCAGCCTGCCTGGCTATCTCCCCACTTGAGCTTCAAATTGTCTTTATAGCAGCTTTACAGATGGACTTGATGATCTTAGAGGTCTCTTCCAACCTTAATGACTCTGTGATTCTCACTTGACCAAGGAAATGGCTTGAGTAATCTACCACATTAATACCTAAATGCTATGTCAGATTGACCTCCTGGCTACCCATGTCCCAGAGACTAGACCTAGGAGGTAGGTCATTATCTTATCTAAAGATGATTACTGGGAGAATGAAATAGAATGAATGAAAGAAAATCCCCTGCTGATGGGATAGTAGCTGCTCCTGGAAAATAGATCTCTTACCTGTTGAGTGGAGAGACTAGTTATTAACTACATTTTAGATAGCTATGGCAATTGCACCACAAAACCTGCAGTCCACAGAATTGTCAGAGTTGGAAGGGACCTTCCAGATCATCTAGTTCCAACTCCTCTGCCATGGGCAAGGATGCCACCCACTAAATCAGGTTTCCCACAGCCCCATCCAGCCTGGCCTTCAAAGCTTCCAGGGATGAGGCTTCCACAGCCTCTCTGGACAACCTGTTCCACTGTCTCACCACCCTAACAGTGAAGAACTTCTTCCTAATAGCCAATCTAAATCTACCCTCCTCTATACATAAATATATGTTTTATTTTAGCTACAAATACAAGCAGTAGAGAATGGTTAGAGGTTCCCAACTGAGCAGGAGGTTTTGGTGATAGGTAAACATCAGCTGGGTAATCTGCCTTTGATTGCACACAGAATACTGCATTGCTGTGCTTTGAAATCATGACTGCATCATCAAACTGACAGCCTTACTTGAAAAATGTCTTTTGAAAGCTGCCTTTGGAAACAAACTGAACAATTCTCCACCTTGTGACTGTTTCAATGCTGGAATACTCAGGAGAACAGCAAGAAACTTTGCTTTACCTTATTCTCCATCCTCCTTTCTCTTTGGAGTGACATTCAGTGGTGGTAAAACGTACCTTGCTTTACACTAACACTTGGACTAGTACTTTGTGTTTTCTCAAACCACTTTCCCTCTGAAATGACCACTCCAAATTACCTCATTATTTGGGTCCTGAAGAAGGTACTTGAAATAGTCCTTGGGCCTGTACATTATTTCCTCCTAACGTAATACAGACAGAAGACCCTTCAGGCCATCTGATAACTAGTGCTGCTGGTTTTCCCTTCTTATTCCCCTCTTTCACCCTTAACTTGGAATTGTCAGAGTTGGAAGGGACCTTAAAGATCATCTAGTTCCAACCCCCCCTTACATCTCAGTGACAGCTCTTTACTTCTGGTCGTGGTGGGACAGCTCTCCAGGACATCTGTCTGCAGCAGGATGCAGGTCCTGCAGCCCCAGCAACTCCTGCCCCAGCCCCTCCCCATCCCAGCCCTCAGTCACATCAGCTGGGTCCTCCTGGCAGCTTCAGGGATGTATGGACCTCAAACTCAAGGGGATGAAATAGCCCATTCAAGATGGAAAGAGACCTGACAGGTCTGGTGGAGGCTCTAAGCTTGCTGGTGGTGTGCCTTGAGCTGTGTTATCATTGCTCTTATCATCCTTGCTCTCTTCTTGATAGATAATGTCAGGATTTACAGTCAGCCACTGTGCATGCTGGGTGATTGGTATCACTTGGGCATGACTAACCCTTTCTGCAGGATAAAGGATGGATCTTCAGTGAGGAGCAGGAGTGGGGAGGGGCAAGAGTGAGAGAACTCCCTCATAAAGGCAGCTTTTCCTTGGAGAGCATCCTGAAATTATAGAATCTAAATAATAAAGTCAAATAAATAACAGAGGAAATAAAATAAAACAATAAAATAAATAGTAAAATGAAGAAAGGTAGCATCATTATGGTTGGAACAGACCTCTGAGAGTCCAACCATCCACTCAACACTGCCATGCTCACTGCCAAACCATGGCCCCAAGCACCACATCTATCACAGTTTTTTTCTGAAGACCTCCAGGGATGGTGATTCCACCCCTTCCCTGGGCAGCCTGTGGGCTTGATGGGTTATGAAGAGTTGCTGTCTTGCACCCACAGGTCAAGGTGTGGCTTGAGCTTCACCACCATGAAAACTGGACTGAGTTTTAAAGGTTGGAAGTCATGGAACCCCAGAATCATTAAGGTTGGAAGAGACCTTTAAGATCATGCACCACTTCTCAGAGGAAAGCCATGCAGACAGTGCTACTGGGTGCTCACTGAGCTTGACTCTTCAGGGATCAGAGAAGGGAGGACACAATGTCCCCCTTCCCCTGACTTGCTTTAAAAAAAAGCCAAAACCACATTTCTATACTAGGGGCAGGTTTGTTTCAGTCAGCTGCAACATCTCCCAAAATAAACAGACTTCCGTAGAAACCACATGGTCTTTCTACCTTTCTCCTTAAGGCTGGTATTGATGTCCTTCAGCAGGTCCACCAGCATAGAGCAAAGGTGGAGGAAAAACCTTATCTCTCTCTAAAACTCCCTGAAAGGAGGTTGAAGCCAGCTGGGAGTTGGTCTCTTCTCCTGGGTTACCAGTAAGAGGACAAGAGGAAATGACCTAGGTTTGGTTTTGGGCTCCTCACTCCAAGGACATTGAGGTGCTGGAGTGTGTCCAGAGAAGGGCAGTGAAGCTGGGGAAGGGTCTAGAGCACAAGTGTTGTGAGGAGCAGCTGAGGGAACTGGGGTTGGTTAGCCTGGAGAAGAGAAGGCTCAGGGGAGACCTCACTTTCTAACAACTCCCTGAAAGGAGGTTGGAGCAAGATAGTGGTTGGTCTCTTCTCCAGGGTTACTAGGGATAGGACAAGAGGAAATGGCCTCAAGTTGCACCAGGGGAGGTTTAGGTTGGATATCAGGACAAATTTGTTCCCAGCAAGAGTTAGGCATTGGCCCAGGCTGCCCAGGGCAGTGGTGGAGTCACCATCTCTGGAGGGGTTCAGAAGACATCTAGCTGTGGTCCTTAGGCACATGGTTTAGTGGCATGGGGGGGGATAGGTTGATGATTGGACTTGATGATCTTAGAGGTCTCTTCCAACCTGAATGACCCTGTGATGCAGTGACAGAGCAGTTCCCTTCCAGTGACAGGATTCTGCAGCTGACCACAGCCCCAGCAGCTCCTTATCAACTTAGCAGGGCAGCTCTACCCAGGATGGCTGCGCTGCAGCAAGGTCATCTCTTACTGCTGGTGCTTTTCACCTTGTCCGTGGATTTTATAGTCTGTAAAAATGAGTGTGAATAAAGGGTTCTCTTTTTGTGGATGGATTCTGATGATACCATAGAAAGGAAAAAAAGGGAAAGAAAAAGAAAGAAGGAGAAGGAAAAAGGGTAAAAAAATAGGGGGAAAAAAGAGGAAGAAGAAAAGAAAAAAGGATGAGAAAGGAAAAGAGAAAAAAAAGGGGGAAAAAGAAAAAAGGAAAAAAAGAAATAGGATAAACAGAAAGATAGGAAAAAAAGGGAAAATAAAGTAAAAAAGAAAAAAGGAGGGAGAAAAAGGGGTGAAAAAAAGGCAAACCTCCAAAAGGTTTGCAAAATGCCACCACAATCCAAGGGTAAAAGTGGGTTTTACAATTAGTAGAGGATGAATTTCAAAGTGATCAGGACTTTACCTTTCTTTACTGAGTCTGCAGATCTTCATTTGCTGCCCAGCCAGATGTCTGTGATCTGAATTGCCCAAAGCTTGTTGGACTCCTAACAGAGAAGTGAATTTACCTGCAGGAGGGACTCTCCCTGGGTGCAGTGTTTGAAGAGAGTCCTCTACAGACACTCTCTGAAGCACAGGACTGGCTCAGCCTTAGCTTTCCTGATTCCAGTTTTCCTAGCTTGCTCTTCAAAATGACTCATGGTTGATAGTTCAGCCCTTCCCAAGATCAGCCTCAGATTCTAGTGCTTAACTCTCCTCACTGCCCATCAGGCTTTCCTGGTCTTTAACCTCAGTTATGCTTTTTGCCCTGGGAGCTCATAACTCCCTTCTAATCTACAGCACAAGAAAAATAAAGAAGAGTTTATTTGTTGGGTTTTTTTTTCCCCCAAGCTTTTTGGCACACTTAAAGAACATCAACAGCTTCCTTTTAGTCACCTCTTCATTAAACTAATTCTCTTTTCCATTTGCCTTTCCTCCTGAGTGGCATTTTGCAGAGATGATTAGAGTCACTTCCATCCTCTCTCATTCTCCCACGCACTTCTGCAAATTACAGTTTCCAGCCAAGGCTGAAATACTAATGGGAGGTCCTCAGAAAGTCACTGCTGCTGCTCTCCTGGTTTTGGCTGGCATGGAGTTGATTTTCTTGCTAGCAGATGGTTCAGTTCTGTGGTTTGGATTTGGGGTGAGGATGATGCTGGTAACACACTGATCTGTGAGTTACTGCTCAGTTGCACTTATTCCTAAGTTCAGGACTTTCCAGTTCCCACCTCTCTGCCAGTGAGGAGAAGCTGGGGAGAGGCACAGCAAGGACAGGTGACTCCAGTTGGCCAAAGGGATACTTCATACCATAGAAAGTCATGTAGAAGTGTCTAAATTGGGGTGGATTTGGCCAGGAGGTTGAGCAGCATCGCTCAGCAGACGGTGAGAAATGGCATCGTGCATCACTTGCCTGTCTTGGGTTTTCTTTCTCTCTCTTGGTGTCATCTTCCCCATTAATTTTTCAGACTATTACTTATTTATTTCCAGTTTTTAAACTGTTCTTATCTCCTATCCAGGAGTTTTTACTCTTTTTCCATTTCTTTTCCCCACCCCAGCAGAGAGGAGTGTGTGAGCAGCTGCATGGAGCTTAGCTGATGGTTGGCTTTTCATCATCATAGCCCTTTTTTGGGTGCCCAGCTTGGAGAATGAAAGGTTGAGATAAGGACAGATCTGACAAGAGTCTGTTAAAACAAATCTTGGCTTAGCATTCATTTGATTTGGTTTAATAGCCACTGCTCACAATGGGATTGATTTGCTCTCAGAGTTGCTGTTAGAGCTGTAGGATCTAGCACCTTGCTTGCTCCCTCTCATGATGGTCCACAGCTCAGGATTGTCTTTTGGCTGCACCATGGAAGACTGAAAGGTTGGGGGTTTTTTTCCCAATACTAAGGTTTTTCTGGTCTCAGTTTCACCAACTGGTAGGTTGGATGTTAGGAAGAGGTTCCTCACCCAGAGAGTGGTGGAGCATTGGAACAGGCTCCCCAGGGATGCAGTCATGGCACTAACTCTCCTGGTATTCCAGAAGCATTTGGACGATGCTCTTAGACACATGGGGTGATTTTGGGGTTGTCCTGGGCATAGACAGGAGTTGGACTCCATGATCCTTGTGAGTCCCTCCCAACTTGGGATATTCTGTGATTCTATGAACTCTTTGGTCTTTTAAACACGTGGGAGTGAGGATCCTGCTCTTTTCTCCACGCCAAGGGAGTAACGTGCCTTAAACATAACCAAAGTCACCAGCATCAGGCTATTTTGATGCCAGCAGCCTTGCAATGATCTTCTCCCTCCCACCTGGGCCAGGCTGAGCTGTGTGCAGGATGTTGCTGCTGAAACAATAATGTTGATATTATCAGAGGGAACCTCAGCAGCAACAGCAAGAAGAGGCAGAGAGGGGAAAGAAAAGCAAGCTAAGGGAGACAGAAGAACATTAATGGCACTAAACCCCTACAAAACTTCTTTGCCACTTGAGTCACCAACCATTTGGAGCACTTCACAAGATGTGAAGCTCTTCTGAACTGCTCTAAGGTGCTCATGCTCCAAACCATCAAAGTCTTTCTCCATCCACTGCAGAGGGATAAAAAGCACTTCATCAGAAGCAGGGCAATTGACTCCTGCAGCCTCAGCTGTGGAATCGTTCTGGAAGTTTCCCCTTGTCACTTTTGATATTCACCAAGAGAGAAGAAGTAAAGAGGAGGAGGGAGGGAGGAAGAGGAAGAGGAGGGAGTAGGGAGGAANAGAGGAGGGAGGGAGGATTAGGAGGGAGGGAGGATTAGAAGGGAGGGAGGATTACAAGGGAGGGAGGAAGAGGAGGGAAGGAGAAAGAGGAGGAAGGGAGGAAGAGGAGGGAGAACGAGGAAAGAGGGAGGGAGGAAGAGGAGGGAGAAAGGAAAAAGGAAAAAGAGAAGGGAAAATGAGGAGGGAGAAAGGAAAAAGGTAAATAAAAGGAGGGGAAAAAACCAGAAAACTGAGGAAGGGAAAAAGGAAAAATAAAAAAGAGGAAGGAGACAGAAAAAAGAAAAAAGAGGTGGGAAAAAGAGAAGGAAACCTAAGAAACAGGGAGGAGGAAATCAGAGGAGGAAAACAAACAGGAAAAATACATTAAAGAAAAGAGGAAACAAGAGAGAAAAGGGGAAAAAAATCCCTTTCTGGATTACTATGTAACCAAAATCAAAATACATTGTGGATAAAACAAGTTGACATTTATCTTTGGCAACACTGCCTAAGCTACCATAAGCTTTAAAGTTTTAAATATAGGCACCCCGGAAACAAAGAAAAGCAAAAAAACCCCAAGACACAACAACAACAACAACAACAAAACCCCCAAACAAAACAAAGAAGAAACAAACACACAGCCCCCACCAAACAAGAAGCCACAGGGCACTCTAATCTTTGTTCTGAAAACAAGAAAATCAGAATAATAAGAAAAGATTAGTTTTGCCACAATCAGCCTATCACCACCTGGGCACTAAACCATCTCCCTCAGCACCACATCTAGATGTTTTTTGGAACCCCTCCCGGGATGGTGACTCCCCCACTGCCCTGGGCAGCCTGGGCCAATGCCTGAGAACTCTCCTGGGGTAGAAATCCTTCCTAATATCCAGTCTGAACCTCCCCCAGTGCAACCTGAAGCCATTTCCTCCTGTCCTATCACTTGTTACATCTGAGAAGAGACCAACCCCTACCTGGCTCCAACCTCCTCTCAGGGAGTTGCAGAGAGTGAGAAGGTCTCCCCTGAGCCTCCTCTTCTCCAGGCTAACCAACCCCAGCTCCCTCAGCTGCTCCTCACAACACTTGTTTCCCAGACCTTTCACCAGTCTCAAGGATGCTACAATTAAATCTAGGATCACTTTGCTTAGCCAGTTAGATACATGCCCAAGGTTAAAAGTCACCAGTAGAGCAAAAGAAGACCAGGGCAGACTAACAGAGCTCACCTGGAGGTAGGACCAGCTTGACTACTTTGCCCTGCAGAACTGCCTCTCCACGTTTCTAACCACAGAGTGGTCTAACATCAACCCTCCAAAGAAGCTATTTACACTGCAAATTCAGATTCATTGCCATTCATTGAGTTTGTTCAGCAGTGGAAACTTAATTTCAAAGCCCTTTTAATTGAATGAGCTGCTAGAAGCATATATTGAGTGATTTCATTATGTCACTGTTTCCTAAAGGGAAGGGCATTTGCATAGGGATCATTTTTCACATGCCCCAGCAGCAGACATTTCCAACACTCAGCTCCTACCCTTCCTTCCCTCCCCTGCATCTCATTTGGCATCAGGCAGCAAACAGGCTAAAGAGACACTGCAACCATGAGATCACAGAATCACAGCATGTGTTGGGTTGGAAGGGACCTCTGGAGAGCATCTAGTCCAACTCCCCTGCCACAGCAGGGTGACCTGCAGCAGCTTGCACAGGTTGGCATCCAGGTGGGGTTGGAATGTCTCCACAGATGGAGATTCCCCCACCTCCCTGGGCAGCCTGGGCCAGTGCTCTACCACCCTCAAAGTCAAGAAGTTCCTCCTTCTGTTGAGATGGAACTTCCTCTGTTCCAGTCTGGGCCTGTTCCCTCTTGTCCTCTCCCTGGGCACCACTGAACAAAGCCTGGTCCCAGCCTCCTGACCACCACCCATGAAGTATTGATCAGCATTGATAAGCTCCCCCCTCAGTCTTCTCCTCTCCAGGCTAAGCAGCCCCAGCTCTCTCAGCCTTTCCCCAGCAGAGACATGTTTTAGTCTCCTAATGATTTTTGCAGCCCTTTTCTGCACCCTCTCCAGAAGTTCCCTGTCCTCCTTGAACAGGGGAGCCCAGAACTGGATCCAGGACTCAGCTGTGTCCTGACTAGGGCAGAGAAGAGGGGGAGGAGAAGCTCCCTTGACTTGCTGGCCACACTCTTCTTGATGCACCCCAGGATGCCATTGGCCTTCTTGGCCACAAGGGCACATGGGTGGCTCATGGACATCCTGTTGTCCACCAGGATTCACTGGAGTACATACTGCAGTGGCCAAAATTGACACCACAAAATTACTGACCATCCCCCAAAAATTTATGGAGGAGAAGGAGATTGAAAGGCAACATCTGCCTCTAGGAAGGGTGGTGTAACTGTGGCCAAAGGGGAAACCCCAGGTGGGGACACAATCAGCAACTGCAGAGGCTGCTCTGATGAAAGCAACATGCCTGAGATAAAACTGTGCTCTAGAGAGCAGAATCCAGACCAGAAACTAGGATGTGTGAGGGAGGGTTTGTCTCCAAAGGAGAGTCTCTTGCTGTAGCACAAAAGGGTCAGTAATGCAGCCACCAAAAGGTGAAAAATAATTATGATGATACATAAAAGGAGAAGTTCTTACCTCCTGGCATTTCAGAGAAGTGGAACTTTAAATTGCTAGCCAGGGGCTGCAGCAGCAAGTCTCCTGCTCTTCTGCTGCTTGGAAAGACAAAACTTGAACTAAACTCTAAGTGCCAGTTCTTGACCTCCCATCGGGCTGTTTACCTGAGGAACTCATCTGCTCTGTTTCTAGCTGAGGAGGAAGAATAATAAAATTGCAGTAACAGAACAAAAGGTTCAAGTGCTGAAGCCTTCCACTTCTAACTCTGCAATCTTCTGAGTCTCCTCTTGAGATGGAGTTGAGTTTCCCACCTTTTAGAAAAGTAATTTCCAGAGGAGGTTTTTGTTCTCCAAGACATCATCATGGATCTAGACAAACAAGGTGAACTTGTATGCCTGGGAGATGAGAACAGGAACTTAATCCCACTCTGTGAACAAGAGGATGGGGAACTGGGAGCAGGTGTTTGGGCTGAAGAGTTGTGTGTTTTCCTCTTTGAATCAGGCTGGTACCAAAACCAGGAGTGGAACAGAAAGTGCTCACATAAGGAAGAAACTGGATTCCAGGACCCAAGCTTACAGCTATGTCCAACTCCCAATATAAGCCAAACAGATGTGCAGCAGCTAGAGCTCTGACCCTGTAACAGACCTGACACATCTAACTCCAACTAACAGCCTGAGTGATTGTCCTTTCTGACACAAGCACAACTGCTTCACACTGCTCCCCATTCCCCTGCAAAAATGAGCACTTCAGGGGCTCACACAAGTTCTGCACTCCTTGAAAAACTGCTTTCACATGGCTATGGGTTGGTCCTCCAGAATCCCTGACAGCAGCTTGAGGCTCTCATCATGCAGAGAGAAGGATGCTTTACTTTCCTCTCAGCTTTCAAGACAGATGGAATTACAAAGTGGCTCCACACTTCAGACTGAGAAGCTGCTTTCCCCCCAAAACCCATCAGGGCTGCACCCCTGGAAAGCAAAACACTAACTTCCAATGAAGTGTCTCAGAGAAGAGCAATCAGACACTGTGAGAAGCAGGAAACAGGGCAGGATTGGCTCCAGAACAACAACTTACTTTCTATTTCTTAAAAGATTTAGAGGGACACTGAGAACTCCATTGGAAAACTGCTCTCAGCCTCTGCTGCACCCCTTTGCAGTTCACCAGTTACCAGCCTGTCTATTCATCAGGCAAGCAACAGGAATCATGCTGAAGCTTTCAAGAATCCAAATCAAAATAGCAGCAGCATTATTTTCTCAGCCTTGTAGAGACCAGCTAGCCCAGGACAGGTACAAGATACTTACCCCCTTGGCTGGAGTGCACTTCCAGGCCTCCCTCTACCACAGAACACTGCTAAAAATGTCATTTCAAAACTTGGGGCAGTGTCTAGGCTGCTGCACTGAGTCACACATCCCTGGACTTGATAGCACAGGAGAGCTCTGATAGTTTTCCTCACTGAAGACCTTTCAAAACAGGAGGGGTTTAGAGGGCGAACCCAGTAGATTCAAAGTATAAAGATACTGTAGCACTGATACAGGTTGGGCAGGGTCTGGCTTGAGAGCAGCCCTGAGGAAAGAGACTTGGAGATGCTGGTGGATGAGAAGCTCAACATGAGCTGCCAGTGTGTGCTTGCAGCCCACAGGCCAACTGTATCCTGGGCTGCAGCAAGAGGAGTGTGGCCAGCAGGTGGAGGGAGGTGATTCTCCCCCTCTGCTCTGCACTCCTGAGACCCCACCTGGAATATTGCATCCAGTTCTGGAGCCCCTGTTCCAAGAGGGACATGGAAGTGCTGGAGTGAGTCCAGAGAAGGGCCAGGAGAATGATCAGAGGACTGGAGCACCTCTGCTACGAGGACAGGCTGAGAGAGTTGGGGTTGTTCAGTCTGGAGAGGAGAAGGCTCCCAGGAGACCTTCTGGTGGCCTTCCAGGATCTGAAGGGGGCTACAGGAAAGCTAGGGAGGGGCTTTTGAGTAGATCAGCTAGCAACAGAACTGGGGGGAATGGATGCAAACTGGAGGAGGGTAGATTTCGATTGGATATTAGGAGAAAGTTGTTCCCTGTTAGGGTGGGGAGACAGTGGAACAGGTTGCCCAGAGAGGCTGTGGAAGCCTCATCCCTGGAAGCTTTGAAGGCCAGGCTGGATGGGGCTGTGGGCAACCTTAACTAGTGGGAGGTGTCCCTGGCAGGCAGGGGGGTTGGAACTAGATGATCTTCAAGGTCCCTTCCAACTCTGACAATTCCATGATGCAGGACTTCACATAATCCTTGCAAGCAAGGGCTCCCTTCCATTCCAGCAGCACACTGCCAAAGCTTCCACAAAAGCTTCTTGCAGAGCAGATCAGTATGAAGAGGTGGAAAAGGAGAGCACACACCATGTCAACCAGGGCTGAGGCTTACAGAGGGGTGGATGCTTTTTTCCCAGGCAACTGTTTGATTGTCCAAGCTCTCCAGCACTTCAGCACTTGGCAGGTGAAAAAGATGCTGTGGAGACAACAGCCCAAGTAACCTGATTGTGTTCCTTATGGCTCAAGTCCTCAGCTTGTGGAAGGTTAAACACAGTAAACTTTGTAATGCACAGAAACCTAGCCTAGAAAAAGAAAAAAACATCTTGGGAAGGACCTACACTGTGTCAACACTTGAAGTAGCAAACTACATCAAGACATTATTCAGAGTAGAACCCTGGACTATAAAACTGTTGAGCCCATGCTGGGCTAAACACCCATTCTACTGCAAAGTCTTGGGGATTGTAGAGTTTCAAGGTAGGTCCTGGCTGCATGGAGGAAGCAGAAGGCTGAGGTGGCTTCTGAGAGACAACCAATCTCCTATCAAAACTCTTTAGCTTCTTCCTAACTATGGTTTCAAACTCCAACTTAGTTCTCTGAGGCAGGCTGATCCCTTTCAGCAGGGGCTCACACAGCTCAAATGCTTTGTAGACTTTCAAATCCTCACCCCCAAGTCCAAGACTGGCTCTTCCTAGGGACCATGGAACATTCTCCCTCTCTGCAACAGGACTGCCCTTTGTAACTGAAGGGCTCCTTGGTCCCACCTGGGTTGTTAGGATGAAGGAGGCTGCTCTCTTCAGGACTTCCTTCCTGCTCAACAACTACCTGAGCAGTTTTGGCATCATTCACCTGGAGGTGTTGCAGACATGGAAAGAAAAATCCATGCATGACCAAATCTGACCTTCCAAAAACGTTAATTAACATTTATAACATAACATTTTAATTAACATAAACTGGTAATTAAAAATGAACACCCAGAGAGGTTACAAGGTGCTATTTCTTTAAGCATCTTCTTTCTTAGTGCTGTTAGGATGAAACTTAAGAGAAGAGACCATGTAATGTGTTTTTAAACATCTTACTTCTAAGACAGCAAATATAACCCCCTTTTTAAGGTGATTTTCTATCAGGAAGGATGAAAGTTAGGAAGAAAGGTGATAAATCCTACCAGTGCACTCAGAAACTCAGCATTTCCTCCACTCCCTATGGTGCACAGCTGATCTTGTTCCCAAAGGGTTCCCAAATTTTTCATTCTCAAACACTCAGAAATGGAAACATTTATATCCAACCTACCATTTTTTGTGGGCAAACTGCTATTCTTGTGAGTAGGACATGATCTGAAAACTATCTGCTGCAGCCCAGACAAAGAAGGTGAGATGGTTAGATGGTCTACTCAACTGTTCTGAAAGATGATAAACAGAGCCACAGAATCTCCTGAGCTGGAAGGGACCCACAAGGATCATGGAGTCCCAACTCCTCTCTCTGCACAGGACAACCCCAAAGTCACCCCATGTGTCTAAGAGCATTGCCCAGATGCTTCTGGAATTCCAGGAGAGTTAGTGCCATGACTGCATCCCTGGGGAGCCTGTTCCAGTGCTCCACCACTCTCTGGGTGAGGAACCTCTTCCTAACCTCCAGCCTGGCCCTCCCATGGCACAGCTTCAGGCCATTGCCCCAGGTCCTGCTGCTGGTCACCAGAGAGAAGAGGTCAGCACCCACCCCTCCCTCCCTGCTGAGGAAGTTCTAAATTGCCATGAGGTCTCCCCTCAGCCTCCTCTTCTCCAGGCTGAACAGACCAAGTACTTTCAGCCTTTCCTCATTAAGTCTTCCCCTCCATGCCCTTCACCATCTTTGTGGCCTCCTCTGGACACTCTCCAATCAACCAATTTAGGGCAGCATGGAAAGTGAGAAGAAGTCTGGTTAGCTCCCACTCCTTGGCCACCTTGAAGGTTCTGCACAGGTTGATAACAAGTGGGATGCATGATACAAAACAAATGAACAACCACAACAGCAGCAACAACAAAAATCACACTGATAGACAAGAAACATTTATTGATCTTTGGCTTTAGAAATGACCCTATTTTGGATATGGGAAAAACCTATATAAAATAAAGTGAGTTTGCTTTTTGTTGCTTGTTTTAAAACCCTAAAGTACTGTAGAACAGTCTACCCTTTTACAGTGCACAGATGCCAGGCATGCAGAGTACAGGGAGGGATATTAAAATACTATGTGAGCATCACTGTGGTAGGCAGCAAATGTCAACACTTCACAGAGGCTAGCAAGTCGATGGGGCAGTTGCTATGCAGCAGGTGTCAGAGTTTCTCTTAGATTTGCTGTGCTACTGTCATGAGAGTAAGTAAAGAGACAGACTAATGAGAGCAGTGTAAGAACAGAGTTAAATTAGAACATTTCAAAGGAAGGGATGGGGAACAGTGTAACCTTGCCTCACTTGGCAAACTTGGCTGATGCTTGAAGGTGCTTTGGTGACAAACCCAATTCTTACAGTCTTCACATGAAGAAAATGCTGCCTGATAACACTAACATGAAGACAAAACCAGCTTCTTCAATGCTCTACAGTAAAAATCCAGCCAGGAAAGCAATGCAATCTCTTACACAGAGTGTAAGGAACTGTTTAGGGAGCTTCCTGGAGCCAGTTTCCCCCAAAAGTCTGCCATATACTGTGCAGATTGCTGCAGCTGAAAAGCTCCAATTGCTTTGATAAACCCTTCTGGGAGGAAAGGCTTCCTTTGGTAGATCTGAACCACCACCACCATCCCAGCTTGTAAGCCCTTCCCATTTAGAATGCACCATCAACTCAGGAGGGAGCACCTGCTGTTTCCTCACTTGCCATTCCCCTGTTGAACCAGCCCAAGCAGGTTTCACCTGTCACTTCTTGCTATTCTTAGAGGTGGGGAAGTTCCTGGAAGGTAAAGCTGGTTTTGCTTTTCAATACCCTAACAGCACTCCAAAACAAATACATCAATCAGTGCAAGGCATGAGCCTTTTCTTTTGGAGCTGTTTTGCTTGGTGCCAGTCACCTCACAACCCATCTCTTTTGTACCCCTTCTGCCCCACATCCATCTCGATGTGGTGAACCTCTCTGCAGTCTTTTTGGGCTGAAGTCCCCCCTGTGCCTGTGCAACTGGGCTGTAAGTAACACCCAGAGTGTTGCTGCAGAACTGTGTTTAAGTCAATTCTTTCACAGAATCATAGAATGCTGGGGGTTGGAAGGGACCTCTGGAGAGCATCTAGTCCAACTCCCCTGCCACAGCAGGGTGACCTGCAGCAGCTTGCACAGGTTGGCATCCAGGTGGGGTTGGAATGTCTCCACAGATGGAGATTCCCCCACCTCCCTGGGCAGCCTGGGCCAGTGCTCTACCACCCTCAAAGTCAAGAAGTTCCTCCTTCTGTTGAGATGGAACTTCCTCTGTTCCAGTCTGGGCCTGTTCCCTCTTGTCCTCTCCCTAGGCACCACTGAACAAAGCCTGGTCCCAGCCTCCTGACCACCACCCATGAAGTATTGATCAGCATTGATAAGCTCCCCCCTCAGTCTTCTCCTCTCCAGGCTAAGCAGCCCCAGCTCTCTCAGCCTTCCCCCAGCAGAGAGATGTTCAAGTCTCCTAATCATTTTTGCAGCCCTTTTCTGCTCCCTCTCCAGAAGTTCCCTGTTCTTCTTGAACAGGGGAGCCCAGAACTGGACACAACAGAATCCAGAATTGTCTAACTCCTTTCCCTCAGTCATAAAAGAAGAAAGAAAACTGAACACAGAGATGGCAGTGGAGTCTTGTATTAGCAGTTAGGCAGTGGGCAGAGCTGTTTGGTTATCATTAAAGTAGCAGGAGTGGGAAAGGTTTCTTCAAAGATGATATTTGCCTCCAATCTGTAGCAATCCATAACCAGAAACTGTTAGGAAACGATAATTCCATAGCCAACCCCATTAGCAAGGCTAGCACTCCTAGCATGTATCCTTCCAGATGTTAACCTCTGTTACACAGAAAAAGAACTCCAAAGGTACACACAGTAACTTGAAATCATGTCTTCTGGAGACCACCCACGTTTATAGGCACTTCACAGTGTACAAAAAGAATGCAATGTTACTGCAGGTTATTATCTGTTGTTACTGTACCTAAGTGTTAGCCACACAGACCAAAAAGAAGGGAAAAAAAACCCAACAAACCAACCAAAACCCACACACACCCATCAAAACAAAAAGAAAACCAAAAACCAAGCCCCACAGACCAACTAACAAATGGCCCACCAAGCCCCCAGCCCCAAACAGAGCAGCTCCCCTGACTTCCCTACAGGTGCTGTGCTCTCCTGCTGACAGACCCCAAGGAACCTCTGAAGCAGAAAGCAAACCAGACAATTGCTTTTGAAGCAGCAGGGAATGGAACACCAGTCAGCACAGGTCAAGAAAATCCAACAGCTGCTGAAGCCTTTCTTCACTGAGAAGCACAACTGTAAATCCCTGTCAAGCTGTAACTGGACAGGTTGTATTTTAGCAGTAATTCAGCAGTTTGCAGGAGGGTTACAAGCTAGAACTGACAGCACAGCAGAACCTTTCCCACTAGGCAAAGACTGAAATGAACAGAGGGGAGTCTTGTGTTCTTCTCTTTGTTCTAGAGCAGGAAGTAATTAAGTGCTTTTCACTTAAAAAGGCAAAAGAAAAGACTATTAACAGAACAGCAAGGGTGAATTTATCTCTCTTCCCAGCAAGAAATAGACAGACTGGAAGGAAAACATTCCCAAGTGGAGGATGTTCCTTGTGCAGTTGTTTTCCCAGCAAGTCTACCTGAACTCTAAATTTTCAGCTGAGTATTTGCTGACATAAAGGGGAAGAATGAAACATCAGACCAAGCTTTCCTGGGATTGCTATCACAGAGCATTTCCCCCATGTGTGTTCCTCCTAGAAAGCCTCAGGTACTGAAAAGGTGCAAGAAGCTTTAACCAGGGGACAAAGGAAGGGTTGAAAACAGGCCAAGGAACAGCTCCTTTGTTGGCACATCATAGCATGGGTAGGAACTGTCCTTCCAAAATCAAACTTTTGGTCTGTTCTTCTCTAGTCCTAGGTTGGTATTAAAAATACTTCAAGCTTAGGAGGTGTATGGGAAGGTAGAGTTACCATGAGCAGAGGGAAAGAGAGAAGGATGACTTGAAGCACTTTAAGCCTGGTTTTACCCAATAATTAGCAGCAGCATCATCAAATAAATAGAGATGGACTAGTGCTAAGGGGCTTGTAAAAACTACTCTCAAAACTCTGCTGAGGTGTTGGTCTTACCAAGAGCAGAGTCAGACAGAGAGCATGTTGCTGAGAGAAATGCTGCAGATCCAAGGAAGGATCCTTGACTGATGTGTGACCACAGATGGAAAAAGCTTGTTATTTGACACACTTCAAACAGAAAACTGCCTACTTGTTAATACCTCAGCCTGGACATCAAGTTCTGAAAGTAATTATCTGACTTCTAGTTGCAGGCACTGATATTGATTAGGAAAAAGACTGAAAAGATGATGCATGGTGTCAGGATTAAACATAATTGCCATTAAAAACTCCACTGACATCAAAGCTACAAAGACAGAGAACACACTGGCAAGCAAAACAATGTCAAGTGCAGCATAACTCTCCTGGCAGTCCACAGGGAGAGACTTGAAAAAGCTCAGTGCAGCATAGAGAGATGTCAGTAAAAGCAGCCTGGAAGTAACATCTTGGCCTCACTACCCCTTCCACAGAGGAGGAAGACTGAAGACCTTTCAGTCTGGTATTTGGAGTGGAGTTTAGACATGCCAGGCAGTTCAGTGCAGGTGCTGCCCAAGCCACAAAGCACAGACCTTCCTGCAGGAAGAAGCTGGACAAAAAGCTCTCATGAGGCAGAGAGTCACTGCTTTACACCAGCTTCCTTCACTAGATCAGACATTTGGCTTCAATACTTCTTACCTAGATGCCTTTCAGAGTAAATATGGGTGAGGTCTAAACTATTGCTCTTAATTTACCACTTGGAAGTTAGGGTTTAGGCTGCAGATGCTGAAAAATAACAGTCTCATTTACTCATAAGGGTAAACATTTACATTTAATCTGATTTAGGATAACAGGTGACCTGTACTGCTATTGCCTTCCTCTCTGAAGACTTTGCTCAGCCATAACAGAAAGATTCCTCCCAAGAGAACACACCACTTGGCCTCATTTTCACTCAACATTTCCATTTTGACTGTGCACTTCATTCCTCAACCTGAACTAAAACTTTCCAGTAACTCTGTTAGTTAGTGGGGGAGTTAAGCCTGGGGGTATCCTGGCTAAGAAAGACATGCACAGCTTGTGTCAAGTGACATCCCATGAAGAACAGCACTGGAAAACTCTTCCAAGTCTTCTCAGGAGAAACAAGCTGATGCTCAAAAGCCTTTGAGACTAAAGAGACATAAAGGGCCTTTCACCTTCTAGAGCCTTCCAACAGCTTTAAGAGCAGATGCTTTCATTTCCCTGTCCAAGACCTCTACTACCACTTGGCCATAGTTAGAGGGAGTTGTTCCTGTGAAGTTGGCTGAAATCTCTGTACTCTGGAAGCATTTTATAGACTGAGATCATGCTACTGAGTTGAGGTGTTGATGTATCCTGGTGGCATTTGACTTCACAACCCAGGTAAGCACACCCCTCTCCTCAAATATCCTCCTTGTGACCCAGAGGAGGAGAAAATTGCCCCAGAAATGAACTTTCTAAAGCATGTCCTTCTCTTCAGTGATGTTCCCTTGCACCAACACTACCTGTTTTTCCCCTACTACTTTATCTGTTGATTCCTAGGCAACAGAAGTCTGGAAAAGGAGAAAACTGTGCAGCTAAAAATATCTCCCAAGCTGGCAAGTCCCATAGACTGAGAAGGTATCAAATGCTGCCTGAGAACATTGCCTGCAAAGTGGAAGAATAGGCTTGTTATAATCTGGTCTCCTTTTGCTAATGAACTTCTCTCAGTTCAGAAACAGCCCAAGGGTTACCTCTGGACTTCTCTGAAGTTGCTGGAAGACTTGGATTTATCACTGTACTTTAGTCTAAAGGGACTTCCATAGTGAAAGTGCAGTGTTTGAACAACTGTTCAGACATGAGTTCATGCTTCAGCTGGAAATCAAAGTTATTGAAACTATTTAAAGAAACAAATCTTTCCAAGCCAGATTCATTTAAACCAAAACTAAAAATAAATATATCAAAATACAACCCTGACCTAATGGAGACCAGTCAGTTCCATGCAGAGAAGGTAGGGAAAGAGCTGTGGATGGGGAAAAGAAGTCAAGCTAACCAGTCACCTTACTGGAGTGAGGAAGGAAGATCTAAATGGAGGAAGAAAGGAAGGAACATTGACTCTTTGTCCAAGGCACCTCTTCTTCTCACAACTCTCTAGAAATTAAGTAGTTGGTGGGCAAAAGGCCAGGTAAAATGTGTTAAGTATAGTGACCTTCCAGTCATCTTTTACCTGCTTGTCCATTGCTGCAAGATGCCTTTTTGCCATCCCTCCCCTTCCCTCCCCCAGGTGCTGCTAAAGGTCTCCAGGCAGGGAAAAAAACCTCAGCCAGACAAAAGCACTGCCAGCTGCTGTTCTAAAGCAGCTTACTAAAGAGGTGAGCAGACAGTTCTCTGAGGATCACATAATACACATGGAAGTCAGGACTGCCAGGGTTGCTATTCTACTTCTAAATGTCACTTTGGAGCACATCCTGCAGTTGCAGAAAGCACTGCTCACCCCCAGAGCAATGTGCTCCCTCCAGTTTCCACTGCCACCTCACCTTTCAAAGGCATTGATTGCTCTATTTGAGTTTTTAATAAGCCTGCTAGACTGATGTCAGGATTAAATGGACCCAAAGGAAAGACCACCTCCCACTCAGGGCAGACTGATCTGAGTTGGTTGATCAGAAGGGTCAAGCCTTCAGCTCTGTGGCAGAATGACACAGCAATGGCCAGAAGCATTGATCTGAACACTAGCAACACCTAGGTGCCTGTTTTTCACCCTGATCAGTGTGACATCTCAGCAGTAAGACAGCATGAGCTCTTGCCAGCAGCTCTGGGAAGCTCAGGTACACACACCACCAAGCACCTTTGATGAATGCAACCTTATACAACCACAGCTCACTTTGACTGAGGAGCTTTCACAATAAATACCTGTGCCAACAGAAACTCTGTTAGTTGGCAGTATTTTGAAGTCTCCTCCAATATCACAAGTTGATTCCTGTCACATCTCCTCTCCAGTGAGCTTCTTCAGCCAGCTTCACTCTCAGAATCACTCCCCTGTACTCTTTTATTTCCCTGAATAAAAAACTAGCTGTAACTTAAAAGCTGGCCTTGCTGATTTCACTAGCCACGACACACCTCAGACTAGCAGAAAGTGGATCTGGTGTTGCTAGACCTGTCCTGTTTTGTCATTCTATTCACCAGATAAGACATTTGCCTAGGAATGTTTCAAGATCTGAATCTCTGAAGTCAGATATCTTCCTTCAGGCCACTTCACACAATGAACTTTGTCCCTGCCTGCTAAGTCAAAGTTGGTGTGAAAAAGCAAAGCTTGTAGCACCAGCAGCACTGAAAGACCAGACTGCAAAGGAACTGGCCCAATCCTGCAAGGTGTCCTCAGTCATCCCAAACACATGCAGTAGGTATCAGCTGCTGATAGGATCAGGAAATGCAGTTTAATACAACTAATAAATAACTTAAAAGGCATTGGACAGAGTAAGAGAGTTTTATCACCAGCTTCAATTCTTGGTTTGCTGCATTCATTGACAAGTTTGTTTTCCCAGATGGTAGGTTTGCTACATATTAAATGTTCACTGAAGCTTTTCCCATTTATAAATGCTTATTATATGCCAAAGCTGTACATAAATTCAAGAGAAGAAAAAACAGTAACATAAACCCAGCTAGTATTAGTTAGAAAACCCACTGACCTCTGCAAAGTGTAATATGAACTTGTTACAAAAGCTACTGCATATAAATCCCCATTCCTGTTTTGTAATTGCACAAAACATCTGAATAATGGTAATTCCACTTTGTTTTGCAAGGGTTTTATCCTTGGAATCTAGCCTCCTGCTCAAGCAACACTTGTGAAGCTAATGCTTTGCTCCTCTTCACTACAGCAAATCTGTTTCTGAAGCCAAGACACACGAATTGTTGCTGCATGGCCAAGTTACCATGGATTACAGTGGCAAAAGACAATGATCTGGCAGAGCAGAAATTTCAAGATTAACAGTTGAAGTAGATCTTTTTTCTCCCCAAAGAGCCTAGGTTCCTTACTATCCCTAAGGACCTCTCAAGAGGCACCAAAAATAAACAGCCCTTTCAACTCAACTTCCCCCCCAAACCCCCCCCCCAAAAAAAACCCAAACAAAAATGACTTGATTTTCATTTCAAAAGGGATCTTGAAATGACTAGATAAGACAGACATCCCCTCTCCCACAGCCCTGTAAGATACATTCAGTCATTTAAAATAAAGATTCCATATTTCATCATGTCATATATATTATATATTTAATATATAATATATATCCCTATGTACATCACACAGATACATACACTCTCAGTCAGCAGGATTAAGCTGTTTTGTGAAGGTTTGGTGTCTCTAATCCTCTTCTAGTATGCTCTCAATTCAATGGAATTTACCTATTACCTGAAAAGAAGAAATTTAAAAGATCCCAATGGAACCTGTGGATCAATATTAGCACCAATACAGATGGCCATTGCTCAGGAAATGACTGCAGGGACTGAAACAACAGATGTTTGTATAGCTCCCCTCTTACTGCACAAGCATTGCTGCAAAATACGTAGGCAGCAAGAGCTGTCAGGTTCATAGATCTATTCTTAGGAAATCTAAATTTTATACAACTTTCCTTACTGTAATATACAGCATCTTTTTTGTTGTGGTCCTGTTGGATTGTGTCATTGCTCATGGATATAGCTCTCCAACAGAACTGGTTTTGAAATCCCCTTTCTCCTTTCATTGTATGGCTCAGTTTCAAGGTTTAATTGATAGGCAGCCACCACCACTCCTAACCAGTACCCTTCCCAACAGACTTCAGTCACTGACTCTTGATGCTTGAAACACAAAAAAAAAGGTTTTGAGGTTGGCTTGCTTGTTTATGGAAACCAAGATACTCAGAGGTCATATCTTCTCAGCACGCTCATCACCACCTGCCCACACATAACCTCAGTCCCTCCTGATAACTACAATTCCTTTAGTTACCTACCATTTGGGTAACAAAAAAATAACAAACCCAGCTGTCATTTTAAACATTGTAAGAATATTCACCCTGAGAACACAGAGAGGAAGTGCTTCAAAAGGAAAAACAAAAGAAAACAAACAAATCTGATATGTTTTTTCTCTTCATCTATGGTTTTCTTCTTTTCTCATCATCTCCTTTTGGGTACCTGGGTTTGTATCTAGGATTTGACCTCAGGCTTTGTCAGTTGCCCTGTTCAGGCCACAGTCAGGTACTGGTGATAGAAAAGCCCAAAAAGGCTTGTAGAAAAGAGGCAAGCAGCAATCCACCAGGTGAGGAAAGAGAGGAGTCCCCGAAACAGGAGAGGAGTGAAAATATTCTTTAGGCTTCCCAAAGCCATTGTGATTTGTACCACAGTCACTTTCATCTTTCCATCAGCAGCTGCAGACTCAGAAGAAACTGAACTGGGAAGCAGACTGTTTTCTACTGGAGTGTCAGAATTCAGCTCTGGGTAGATGCCCCAAGAATAATTACCTGTTCAAAAGAAAGCAGTAACAGACTTTAGTACAATTACATTTGAGTTCTGTTATTTCTATCACCCTAAAAGTCATATCTATTTTTCACAAACACATGCCAACTGTTCCCTACCCCCAAAACTGACCTTTTTATAACCTAGTCAGTACTATTTTCACCTTCCTGGCTTCCTGGCTCACACTAATGCTACAGGAAGACATGAGGGCAGGGTTCATCTTGGGTTCTGACATCCTAACATCTACATGGGACACCTGTCAGTGCTGGGTATGATTGATCTCACCAGATGTAGATGCCTACACCAGGATGAGGTGAATCACAGGCTAATAAAGCCTCCCTCTTTCTGTTGAGACTTTGCAAAAAGAATGCCATGAACTGCATGGCAGGCTGTGAAGGAAATCCCTCACAAGAAAGGAGGAAAAACCAACCAAAAACCAAACCAAAACAAACCCCAGATCTCCCAGTAATGAAAGAAAGCCCATGTTTCACAACGTCCATTCAAAAAGCCTGCTTAAGATTGAAAAGCTGGAAGGAAAATTTCCTTTCACAGATGCTGACAAGGTTAAATCAGCAAAATAAAGCTGAAATACTTTTTAAAAGACAAGTACTGCAACAGAAGGAAGCAGCTTCCATCACACAATTCCTCAGGAATAAACCAAACAAATCAGCATCCAACTGGAAGATGTCAAAAGCAGCAACAGAAGAAGAATGCTTAACAGCTGCCTATCAGCTATGTTTTCAACTGCAGGAAACTGCAATGTCTTTTTGTATTGCAAGTACCCTGTGCAGAACAGAAGATGCTTTCTGGTTAATCCAGTTCTGCCTACCTAGTGTTTTCAGGAGCAGAGTTGTGTGGAGGAGCATTACCAGTGGTGCAACATACTGCAGGGCAATGACACACAGGTAATAGAACACCCGAGCCACCTGGGAAAAGACAAGAGAGGAACTCATGAGTTCTGGCTGCCCAAAGCAAAGCTTTATGACCAGGTCTAGAAAAAGCCAGCCATTTATTAAAAAGACCCACAGCACTTCTGCATTAAAGCTGTTTTAATTGCTTTCTAGCACATCTTGGCATGTGACAGGTTGTCTTCAGAAGAGCCAGTGAAGAAATTCCTATAATCAACTCTAATTTCAGGACATTTACAAATCTGAGAGGAAGTGCTGAAAGGAAACAGTGAAAAGCATCAGTTAGCAGAATGTTAGGGGGTTGAAAGGGACCTGGAAAGATCACAGAATATTAGGAGTTGGAAGGGACCTGGAAAGATCATCTAGTCCAACCCCCCTGACACAGCAGGATTCCCTACACCAGCTCACACAGAAGCATGTCCAGAGGGGGCTGGAATCTCTCCAGAGAAGGAGACTTCCCAACCTCTCTGGGCAGTCTGGGCCAGGGCTCTGGCACCTCAACTGGCAAAACATTTGCTCTTGTCTTCACATGGAACCTCCTGTGNCTGCTGCCTCATGCTCATCCTTCCATCTACCAGGACCCTCAGGTCCCTTTCCCCTTCCCTGCTCTCCAACAGCTCAGTCCCCAATCTATACTCATACATGGGGTTAGTCTTTCCCAGGTGCAAGACTCCACACTTGCCCTCGTTGAATCTCATTCCATGTCTCCCTGCCCAACTCTCCAGCCTGTCTAAGTCTGGCTGAATGGCAGCACAACCCTCTGGTGTGTCAGCCACTCCACCCAGTTTAGTGTCAGCAGCAAACTTGCTGAGAGCACACTCTGTTCCCTCAGCCAGGTCAGTAATGAATAGATTGAAAAGTACTGGTCCCAGTACTGACCCCTGAGGGACTCCACTAGACACAGGCCTCCAACTAGACTCCATCCCACTGACCACAACTCTCTTGACTTCTCTCCTTCATCTAGTCCAACCCCTCCCTGCTAGTTCTGTTAGAAGAGCATCAACTTGGCTTCTGCAACGTGCATCTCATCCTTCAATGATTCCTATTTCAACAGAGAAGAATGAAGGCAAATAGATATGTAATGTTTAAAGTCCCCAATGATTTTACAGACTGTGTCCCATTTCAGAAGTGAAAGTCACAGTCCAAAGCCTCAACAAAACTACTTGAAAGTTGGGTTAGTATTGCAGTCCCTTTTCATAAGCAAGATAGGTTTCAGATTTCCAACTCTGAAACACCAGTAAGCATGAGAACATGATTGTCATTAGCAGCTGATCAGTAACAGCATTTACCATGGTCTTTGTTGCAGGGACACATTAATCAGTTCACTGAACTAACACAGATACATAGAGAGTTCACTGAAACCCACTCAGATTTACCCCTCCCTCTGCTCCACCTTTCTCAGGCTTGTTGCATTACAGAAGCTACTGCCCTAAATGACTAAACCAAATAAAGAAGGAAAAAAACCCAAAGTCATAAAATCAATACCAAGCCATCATCAAAAACAAAGCCAACTGGATTTTAGAAGAGAGCAGAATACAGGGTGGCCAAAAAAGAGGAAGGCAGACATGACAGTTTTGGAAAGAGCTCTAAAAGCTCCCAGGCCTTTGTGAGGAGCAAAAAGCAAACATGAGAAGAAAAAGAAGTAAGCCACTGACAGAAAAAGCATGAGACACAAAAGAAATGATGGGATATGATAAAGAACACATTCAAAAGCAATGAGCATGAGAGAAAGAGCTTCAGTGGCAGAAGTTCCAGTAGGAGATAAAGCAGACATGGCTAGCAAAACAAGAAAGCACTTCATTTAGTGGTTGTGGCCTTCTCAAAGAGAAGATGCAGAGGATACTGGACAAACCAAAAGCAGAGAAGACAGCAGTGTTTTACAGATAGGATGAAAACTCTCAGAATTAACATGATGCATCCCCAGAAAACAGCACAGCTCTGTCCTCACCACTGGCTGCCACCTGTATTTCCTAAGCTTTCTTTCTGAAGCAAACTGCTAGCCACTTGGTCCATTACTACTCTGACCTTCAGGGAGTCTGTGAAGCCCAAGACAAGGACAAGATTATAAGTGATAGCAACAGTCCCATGGGAGGAATCTTCATCTTAGGACATGCTTCAGTATTGCTCCTAAACCACACCCCAGCTCAGCAGGATCATCAGGCAGCAGTGGGCAACATGTTCTACACCAAGCTAAGGTATTTCTACCTCCTGAGTTTGTTGATGGTATTGAATTACTTTTTCCTTTGCCACAGTAATCAGACTGGCAGTGTTCAATAGGCTAGAACAGGTGAGAGTGGTCTGACAGAATTCAACATGTCTCCTTTTGCCCTAAAATATAAACAGAGACCAGCTGATACTTCACCTCCATTTAACAATCACAGTTGGGACTAAGGAACAGGACTTTTACCCTTCTAAAAGTTCTAAATTCAACTACTGCTCTCTCTTTTCCTCTTGAGTCAGCTACAGGTCACTACTCACCCTGTGCACTCCCCAAGATCTAGCTGTGGTGAGTAGAAACACGTGCTTGTGAAGAACTATCCATTAAGGGAGCTTTCCTAACAGCTTCTGAGGAACTTAAGAGAAGCCATCTGCCTCAGATGGATGACACATCTCTGCATATGTTGGTGTGCAGAATTTCTCTGCAATGGTGACACTTCTTTATAGGAGATATTGTACTTTAGGAAGCCTCACTCACACCCTGCACACTGCAGAGAGGTTGGAGTCGATGAGCTCTAAAGGTCCCTTCCAACCCAAACTGTTCTATGATTCTGATTTCTCAGAGAATCATAGAGTTGTCAGAATTGGAAGGGACCTGGAAGATCATCTAGTTCCAACCCCACTGCCTGGCAGGGACACCTCCCACTAGATCAGATTGCCCACAGCCCCATCCAGTCTTGACTTAAAAGGTTCCAGGGATGAGGCTTCCACAGCCTCTCTGGGCAACCTGTTCCACTGTCTCTCCACCCTAACAGGGAAGAACTTCCTTCTAATGTCTAATCTAAATCTCCCCTTCTCCAGTTTGCATCCATTTCCCCAGTTCTATCACTACCTGACCTCCTAAAAAGTCCCTCCCCAGCTTTCCTGTAGCCCCCTTCAGATCCTGGAAGGCCACCAGAAGGTCTCCTGGGAGCCTTCTCTTCTCCAGACTGAACAACCCCAACTCTCTCAGCCTGTCCTCGTAGCAGAGGTGCTCCAGTCCTCTGATCATTCTCCTGGCACTTCTCTGGGCTCACTCCAGCACCCCCATATCCCTCTTGGAACAGGGGCTCCAGAACTGGATGCAATATTCCAGGTGGGGTCTCAGGAGAGCAGAGTAGAGGTGGAGAATCACCTCCCTCCACCTGCTGGCCATGCTCCTCTTGATGCAGCCCAGGATACAGTTGGCCTCTGGGTTGCAAGCACACACTGGCAGCTCATGTTGAGCTTCTCATCCACCAGCACCTCCAAGTCTCTTTCCTCAGGGCTGCTCTCAAGCCAGTCTTCTCCCAGCCTGTATCAGTGCTTGGGATTGCCCTGACCCAGATGCAGGACCTTGCCCTTGCTCTTGTCATTCCAGCTCTGTTGCGCCAGAAGACATAAGAAAAGGGGAACAGCAACGAAAACAAAAGTACTGTACAGACAAAGGTCTCCAAGTCTGTCACCTTGGAGCCACTCTACTTACCATTTTCTGTAAATCAACCACACTTATTCTGCCAGCTTCCTTTTTCATCTGATCTACACTTTTCTGGGCCAAGTTCAGATAGGCTTGCAAATGACGGCGCATCATCGCTAACCGTAAAGCACACAGCAGGATGATGATCCACAACCTCAGGGTGTCAAAGGTATCTTCTGACATTCTGTGGATAAAAAAAAAAAAACAAGACCAAACCAACAAGGTAATGCTGTTTGGATTCCAAAAGACCACCTGCTGCCACAGAGTTGTTTGTATCATCTGTAAGGAAGCCTGGAAGCACACTGTCAAACACACTTAGGGCACAACCGACAGTGAGGATGTTTACATGCAGGTTATGTTCACTTTTGGCTCTTCCTTTCTCTCTACTGATTGTTACAGCATCAGATCCACATTAGCATCCCTTTGTCTGTAATCAACAACAGCTCCTAAATGTTAAACTTCTGAGTCATGAAGACAGGATACTAAAAAACAAGCTTGCTCAGATCATGACAGGCTTTGAGACACACAGTTCTAGACAACAAAGATGTACTTCAGCTGCCTAAGATACAGCACAACCCTCATTTTAAGATAAACCCTGGAAAAAAAACCAGAAGCACAGAATATGCAGATTGGAATGTTTTCTGTAACAGTTCAGTGGCCACAGGTTGACCTGAGAAGCAGATCTCAGGCAGAGGAAGCAACAAAAGTGTCAGCCAATCATGTCTGTTCCCAATCTATCTACTCTGAATAACAGACTAACTGTGACAATGACCATCACCTATGCTACTTACACTTCAGATACCACTCTTCCTGAACATTCTTCCCCTTTTTGTGTTCCAAATGCTTTTAGCTATCAACTCCCTATGCACTTTATCTACACAAAGATCTTAAAACAAACCATTTAGGTCAGTTCTCATGCCAATGTCTCTTCACTCTCCTCAGGGAAACCACATGTCAGATACAAGGTTCCAGAAGGTGGCAGTGAGGTGGCATTCCTACCCTAGGAAGAACAACCCATCATTGCCAAGGAGATGCCAGAAGATAGCAGCTTTTAGAGAAGCACCACCTTGACATTCAGCACTCTGCATCCATCTGAGATCTAATTCTCATTCTTCTGAAGCAACAGAAGCCCTTCAGAGCTCAGCTGCAACTTCCACAGGTCAGCAGATGCTATCAAATAAGTCCTTCACATTGGTATGACTTTCACAAGGCACTGCTTAAAAAGACTTATGACTTTGTCCTCCAAACCCCAGAGTTTTTAAAGGGAAGCTTACAAAGGGATGCTGTCTTTGCCCAAAGGTGGGTTCATAATGTAGTCCTTGGTGATGGGTTTTACCCACAGGAGAACGATGAATAAAGGTGACAGGAAGTTTATGTGGAGCAATGTTCTGGAAAAAAAAGGAAAGAAAAGAAAAAAGAAGGCAAAGTTATTAAATACAAAACAACCACCACACTGCTGAAATTAGCAGTAGAGATTTAAAAGGAGAAATCCAAATTTTAATGGGAGAAAGGTAAGCAACACAATTCCTTCCCTCTTTTATAGGTGTGACTTAGGTTCCAACAAAACAGCAGTGTTAGGTAGTGTGAAATCACACTGGCTGTGGCTTAAAAAACCCTGCTCTTAGAATATCTGAAAACCTGATGTATTTCAAACCATCTAACCAAAGGAGCCACCTGCATGTGCCACACCATAATTAAAGACAGTTCCTGAAAATGTCCATATGATGGCATAACACCAAGCTGGACAAACCACTGGACTTTTAATCAAGGCAGTTGGTATCTTGGATAATCAAGGGAAATATGCAGCTACATTGCTATTCTTTTGCTTGATTAATTTCCATTATGTATACAGAGCAGGGGAAACAGTTCTCAGAGGTCAGATTTCCCAGCTGAAGGAAGGAAGCATGACTAAATGAAACTTGCTACTTCCATTCAGTTAAAGATAGCAGGACCCACAACAAAAAATGGCAACAATGCCAGCAGAGCTATTCCATTGTAGAAGCACTGTACAAAACTGCACAGTTAATGGGAAAGTAGCAATCTCTGAGCACAAAACAGACAGAATTTTGAAAGAGGACATAGTTTTCTGGAGTTTTTCCTGAAATCAATACCCTCCTTCATTTCTGAACCACATATCCCAGTAATTTTTCATTATTAATAGGAAACAAAGACAGCTGAAGACTGCAGTGCTGTGGAGCTGTGGTTTGGCTAATGCAATGCTTCCTCACTAACAGACTCAGCTTGTCTGCACTTCCATTTCCAAATGGAGTGCTTCTACACTACAGAATAAATGAGGTAAGCAAAAGTCATTCTGAAGAATAGGAGACCTGACTGATGTCCAGCTAGGAAGCTTCCTAAAACCCTTCCAATGTTTGCATGTTTCAGAAGATGGCATCATACACACCCTGAAATCGTTGGTTTCAGTGGAAGAAACAAGCACTGCTAGTTACTCAGTGTTGCTAGGGAACCCAAACAGCATTTAGGAACAGTCCAGGTCATTTCAGGAACTTGTGAAAGCATTTTACCTACACTTATCCTGAGGACATCCTGCTAAGTTAATGGACTGGAATCTGCCAAAGGGTGGCAAGGGTTTCTTTCAAGTACAGGGAGAAAGGCTGAAAGGCTTTGGAAGCAGGCTCTGGAAAATGAGGTAACATGTATGAAAATGGTACAGATTGATTAAGAGTCCAAAATGCATGCAGGAAAGAAGACTGCTGCCAAAAAAATTATCTCAAAGCAGCTATCAAATCTAGAATGGACATCAGATTATTGTTACTCTGTTTACTAAAAAACCCCCTTACTCCCTGTATACATCAAATAACCACAGAATTCATAATTCTGGAAAGATCACAGAATCACAGAATATTAGGAGTTGGAAGGGACCTGGAAAGATCATCTAGTCCAACCCCCCTGACACAGCAGGATTCCCTACACCAGCTCACACAGAAGCACTTCCAGATGGGGTTGGAATCTCTGCAGAGAAGGAGACTCCACAACCTCTCTGGGCAGTCTGGGCCAGGGCTCTGCCACCTCAACTGGCAAAACATTTGCTCTTGTCTTCACATGGAACCTCCTGTGCTTCAGCTTACAGCCATTGCCCCTTGTCCTGTCACTGGGCTCCACCCAGAAGAGCCTGACCCCATCCTCCTGACACCCACCCTTCACATATTTTGAAGCACAGATGAGGTCACCCCTTAGTCTCCTCCAAGCTCAAGAGCCCCAGCTCCCTCAGCCTTTCCTCCTCAGGAAGATGTTCCAGCCCCTTCAGCATCTTGGTGGCTCTGGGCTGGACTCTTTCCAGCAGCTCCCTATCCTTCTTCACCTGAGGGGCCCAGACCTGGACACAATATTCCAGATGTGGCCTCACCAGGGGAAAGAGGAAGAAGANCAAACTTGCTGAGAGCACACTCTGTTCCCTCAGCCAGGTCTTTAATGAATAGATTGAACAGTACTGGTCCCAGTACTGACCCCTGAGGGACTCCACTAGACACAGGCCTCCAACTAGACTCCATCCCATTTGACCACAACTCTCTGACTTCTGTCCTTCAACCAGTTCACAATCCACCTCACTACCCAGTCAGCCAGACCACACTGCCTCAGTTTAGCTGCAAGGATGCTGTGGGAGACAGTGTCAAATACCTTACTGAAATCAAGATAAACCACATCCACTGCCCTACCCTCATCTAGCCACCTGGTTATGTCCTCATCAAAGGCTATCAGGTTGGTCAAACATGACTTCCCCTTGGTAAACCCATGCTGACTGCTCCCAATGACCCCCTTATCCTTGATATGCCTAGAGACAGAGTGGAGGATAAAGTGTTCCATCACCCTTCCAGGGATGCAGGTGAGGCTGACAGCTCTAGATTTACCTGGCTCCTACTTCTTGCCCTTTCTGAAGAATGGAGTGACTTTTGCCTTCCTCCAATCCCCAGGCACCTCTCCTGTCCCTTAGGACATATTAATGAAGTGGCAGTGAATCATTAAGCTTTTTTTTTTTCCTTTTTTTTTTAATTCTGGCCATTGCTACTCTGTTTTCTTCTGTATTTTTGGGTGTTTGGTTGGTTTTGGGGGGAACCTGGGGGGCTATGGGTTTTTTGGGCAGCTTTGGGGGCTTGGGGGTTCTTTTTTGGGGTTGATTTTTTTGTTTGTTTGTTTTATTCAAACTCAGACCATGTATCTGGCTGCAGAGAAAGTCACTGTTTCCTTGCAGCCACATTAGAAAGCTTTGTGCTACTGATCTGCCATCCTCATTTACTGCTCCCCTTCAGGCACTGTCAAACAACTGCAAACAGTCAATAATAAAAACACATCAGAAGTGCAAAGACTGATCTCTTCAGGCCAATTAGAACACAACACTTGATAATCATTTTTTGTTTATAACTGCACTGCCCAATTACCTTCATCCCTGATGAAGTTTTAATCCCTTTCTAGGTAATTTTGATATTGTTCCAGTGGAACAGCCCAAGTATTGGTAGGGTCCTGAAAATCATTTGCTTGGTGTTGCAGAAAGTTATCTTTAACAACTAGTTCCAATATCCTCTAAACATGAAGTCAGAAAAGATTTATCTTTCATAACCCCATCCCAGTGGATATTAATGGACTGGTTTTAGAGCTTCTGTATTTCTGCCTAGGATCTCATGTACAGAGATCAATGAAGATGCTGGAAAACCACAGGGTAGTTACAGAAAAGGCACAAGGAATTTAGAAATACAGAGGACCATAAAAATGAGAAACTACAAGCATCTATCTTGTTTAGCTGAAAAGAACAGATTAGGAAGTGACTCAGTCATGTCAAAAAAGGCAGTTTGAAGATAAATAATTTTGCAGCAGAGTATATAGAGTTCTCTTAGGAAAGTGACCAGGCTAAGTGATCACAGTTGCCTATGCTGCAAATGCTGTCATGAACTTGGATGAAACATCAAAGGTCAAGATTTGTGAAAGATATTTGGAGTTTCTGCCTCAACCACAGACCACTGAAGAGAAATAAGTAAATCAGAGAAAACATTTTACTACCAAACTGAAGGAGGGCTGAAAATGAAGATATCCCTTTCAGCTGGTATTAACATATGACCTTTATTAAACATTCAGGGTCACATTTCCTTTGTCTATTACCCTCAACTTAGTAAAACAGAAAAACAAAAGAATCTGTGGTTGCATCTCTGCTTCCTGAGAGTTATTTGAACTTCCAGAAACACCTGATGGGGGGGAAATGAAGCAGTAAGCAGAAACATTCATGGTGGAGGTCCTGCAGGAGGAAAGGAAAGCTCCTTTTGGTTGGGACTCTTTAAATGAGGAGGCAAAGAACATCACAGAGTGGCCGAGCAGAAAGAGGCAGGTGGCAGTTCTGCTCAAGATAGGGAAAAGCAGGCAGCAGCAGAAGTCTGAGTCACTACCTTCTTGTTGGAATCATTTACTTGATGTTGAGACATGAAGAATTGAAGACTGAGGAGCAGATAACCTATGTGCATATGTTTTTCTCTTACTGTGTTATTTTTTCTGTTGCTAAATTCAGAGCATCCAGATGCATTTGAGCCAGTCGCAAGCCAGGGAATGTCAAAAAAGCACCAATAAGTGAACACAGAACAGCCAGGAACAATTTGAAGGTTAGTTTAGACACAGGACCCCTAAAAGAAAAGAAAGGAAATAAGCATTTTCCTGGGGAGAAAGTTGGGGGGGGAGGGGAGGGTAAAGGGGGGTGTGGTTTGTGGGTATCAGAGACTACTTTCAACTCAATATCTAACATTTAATTCAGAAAGCAAACAGTATTCTCTAGTTTTACTCTAGAATACCAGTATTATTATCACCCATCAAATCAGGAGTTAAAAATCACCAAAAAGTCACCTATTTATTCCCTAGGAAACAAGAAAAGCCTAAGCTACTTCCTCTAAGTTTGTTAGTAGTGAAAGATAAAACAAAGAATCAGTCTATATTGCAATTAACAACAAATTTAATACAAGAAATAGCTAATGAAATGAATTTAATTATTATGTTTTCCTAAGAGAGGAACAGATGCATCCTAAGTTCAACTGGTCAAAGGCAAAATGGATATTTAAGTTATACTACTTACATTCCTACTCAATCACTGAAAAGCTCCATCACAGTGATATTAGTGAAGTTTTTCCCATATTTATTCCAAACATACATGTGGCCAATTAATGTGCCTCTCCCAAGTGATTATTAAATAGAGTTTGTGGTAAAGAACTATGGAGTATTTTATAAATAACAGGAAAAAATACCCAGGATCCACTGAATTCCAGAATGAAACACCCACTGGATTACACAAAACCCACAACTGACAAGGAACCAACAGAGATGAAAGGGGAACAAAAATAAACCCAAGTCAACCCCATGAGTTTCAGATCCTTTTTGGATCTATGTCATACAACCTACCAAGACACACCATCATCAACTCAACTGCTGCTGTAAACAGCCAGAGCACAGCCAAAGGTCAAAAATCAACAAACACTTCAGAGGAGAATAAATACAGGAGTCAGCAAACTTGCAATAGCCTAGGAGGAGCAGAGTGAAGGAAGGCTAAGGAACACATGGGATTCAGTTAAGGGTTGCCCATGAGTTTGAGGAATCTTCTGCTCCTCAAAAATAAAGAGGAGGCTCCACAGCTTCTGCACCATACTTCAGCACTTGTGGGCTGCTCCCACAGTGATGGCAATATCCCCTAAAGCCATTTTGGAGCATGTGGATAAGGAAAGAATTGTAAGAGAAATCCATTTGATCATCTACCAAGGCTGTCCACAGCAGAACTGTGTATTCAGGTGACATCACGAGCTATGGCATGTTCTTCTGACAGTCTCTGCAAAACCTGGGTGTCCTGTAGCAAGCAGATTGTTTTTGCCTCATGGGAAAACACTATTACAACCTGGAAACAGGACTGTATGCCCAAATTTACTCCTAATGCCCACTTTATCATCAGCTCCATCTGTAGCCTGTGCAGACTCAACCTCTTGCATGCCACAGGAACATGGGAAGATACCCATCACCTGGTTTAAGCAATCCTTGCAAAGTTGAAGGGCATGACCATGAAAAAAACCAAAATGTTTCTAGTTTGGAACTGTATTTTATATGTCAGGGTAGAAACTATCTCCAAATCAAAACAGAGAAAACAAAAAGGCAACTGATTTGCCAGTACTGATGAGACTCCTTTCATCAAGCCACCCTCTTCATGTTATTCTAGAGATTAAAAGCAGGTCCAAGAACAAAACATGCAAGACAAATGCTCACTAACAAAACCCAAGTGGCTCAGAAGCAAAATGCAGACCTAAACCAGACAACTCTATTTCCAGACACTTACCTTGATTCCAAGCCCTGCTTTTCAAGGAACTGCATAGCACTGTCTGAGAAATTTGAGAATCCTGGAGAGACAAGAAATACAACAAAAAGAAATCACAGATGCACTTTATGACAGTACAAATGCAGAAGTCATCTTTTAAACAAGTTTTCCCATGTCTAGCATCACTTTTTCAGGGGCCAAGGATGCCATCAACACAGTCAAACTTGTTTATTAACACCTCTGGTTATCTGTACACTTCAGGAAGATCAATAAAATTAATATTGTTTGCAAACCTAAGTCTGGGGGGGGGTTGGGTTGGGTTGTTTTTTTGGGGGAGGGGTTATTGGGTGGGGGTTTTGTTCCTTCATTCTTTGTTTTTTGGTTTGTCTGTGTTAGTTTTCTGGAGGTTGGTTCTGTTTCCTTTTTGGTTGGGGGTTGGTTTTTAGTTTAGTGAAGGAGCTTTACTTTACTATGAAATGCAACATGGGCTAAATGTCATTAACAAAGCAAACCACCTAGGCAGATATTATACTCTTTAAGAAGAAAACTGATAAAATACAGAGGATATCCTTCAGTATCTGCATTCCACAGCAGAATTCCTTAGACCTGCATGACATGCAGAGTTCATTTGACACAGATAATTCTCCAAAACACCTAAAAGACTGGAAATCAAGTTGTCAGGCTATGCAATCCCTAGAGCTGTGGAAAAACCAAGGGAATGGAGTTACCTGATTCCAGTCCAAACTCGAGATAGTTTTCTGTCACAATGAGAATTGCCATTGCTTTTACAAAGAAGAAGAACCCAAAGGTGACACAGACTGATCTTTCACCTCCATCCTCCACTTTGAAATAATGGGTGGTCAATGAAAACAGTACCTTACTACACAAGGGAAAGGTCAAGGAAAAGGAAGTTTGTACAACAGCTATGTTTGAAGAACTGTAAAGCTGTTTTTTTGGTCATCTACCCTAGGGCTGTTCTGTGAGGTGCAACTTGTTTGGAAAAGGTATGATGAAGCCAATTTCAGGTTAAAACTACAGGATACTGTAAAGCATAATAATCACATCATGGGTAGTCAGGAGGGCACTACAGTTTTGATTTAGGCTTACTTATTATAGTCATTTCCAGCAATATTCATTATCAACCTAGGACAGTTAAAGCACACTTTAAATGTAAATGATTATGTATTCAAGCAAAAAAAAAAAAACACCCCAATTTTATCTTCAATGCAAAACATCAAGCTAAATGAAAACACTCCCTCCAGCAAAGTCCAGAGTGACCTGGACAGGCTGGAGAGGTGGGCCCATGCCAACCTCAGGAAGTTCAACAAGGCCAAGGGCAAGGTCCTACATCTGGGTCAGGGCAATCCCAAGCACTGATACAGGTTGGGGGAAGATTGGCTTGAGAGCAGCCCTGAGGAAAGAGACTTGGGGGTGTTGGTGGATGAGAAGCTCAGCATGAACTGTCAGTGTGTGCTTGCAGCCCAGAGGGACAACCATATCCTGGGCTGCAGCAAGAGGAGCGTGGCCAGCAGGTGGAGGGAGGTTGATTCTCCTCCTCTACTCTGCTCTCCTGAGACCCCACCTGGAATATTGCATCCAGTTCTGGAGCCCCTGTTACAAGAGGGAGATGGAAGTGCTGGAGACAGCCCAGAAAAGGGCCAGGAGAATGATCAGAGGACTGGAGCACCTCTGCTACGAGGACAGGCTGAGAGAGTTGGGGTTGTTCAGTCTGGAGAAGAGAAGGCTCTGAGGAGACCTTCTGGTGGCCTTCCAGGATCTGAAGGGGGCTACAAGAAAGCTGGGGAGGGGCTTTTGAGGAGGTCAGGTAGTGATAGAACCAGGGAGAATGGATGTAAGCTAGAGGAAGGTAGATTTAGATTGTCTTAATGTGATCCCCCCTTTCAAAATTCAAAGTATTACTTTAGAATGTAACAACTGTGACAGCTAGGAAGTAAACAAACACATTTTTAACCACAGAGGAGCTAGATGTTCTTGTCATGCTGGAAAGTATTTTTTAGCTATAGGTGACACAAAACCATCTTGCAGAGTCTATTCAGTAAAACATCTGAACAGCCATCAGTTAATCTCCCAGGAAGCTGTATGACTACCCAATATCTCCCCTCATTAAGTAGCACATGCCCCTTACTGTACTTCATGTGTATGTAAAGGTACTCATATGCACACAATCAGCATCAGCACAGCATCTAATGACTCTAAGTTCACAGCCATCAACTTAAGCTCCCTTCAAACTTCCCAGAAAGAATCAGTTTATCTAATTAGATAAAGACTTAAATCATCCTACAAAGAGGTTGATAGTGGGTCACACAGACTGTATTCTGGAGAGCTCTGTTTCTCTGACAATATATTCTTACACCAACTGTCTTCCTACAGCTGGGGACATCAACCACAAATGGAAAAGACATTAAACTTCCTATCTTGAAGCTACAGAGAGGACTTCCAGTTTGTGATCAACAGTCCTAACCCATCAAGAGGTTTATAAATCCCTGAATACTTCATGTTCTCAACTACAAATTGTGCCTAAAGGGTGTGGAAAATGCAACTGAGAAAGAGAAAGCATGCTGACAGTAAATTGCAATTATAGTGCACATTTAGAACCCAATAAACACATTAATGATTATTGTAAGCTATTTGTGAATGAAACACTCTTAGTTCAATAATCACCCCTGCTACCTGTTTGAGGGATGAAGAAAAATCAAAGCATTAAGGCTTACTTCCTTTCACTGCTTGGCCTATGTTTCAGGACCTACTGAAGAAATAATTCAGGAGTATACAGTGCTAAGCTAAGAGATTTCCCACCCCCAGACTCTCATTACACTGTTTTTGCTCACAGAAGGTGACACAGCTGCAGAATTTATGGTATACACTGTAACAAAATTAATTTTATCTGGTAAATTGCTGCAATTATGGAATGGTTGAGTTACACATTCCACTGGTATTAATGTACATGTTTAAAAGAGATAAAGATCCATCTTCAGTTCCTATTAAAACACACAAAACTCTAGGATTCCCAACTGAAAAGTCAACTAAACTCCTCTCTACTGTTTCTAATTGCATGCTTATAAAATAAAGTATCATTTTAAGGCACAGAGATGTAAGCATGCTTCAGCCACAGTAGGATAAAAGTGGAAATGCTTAGACTTAAAAGAAACAAGGCATCACACCAAAAAATGAACCTAACAGCTGCCTGCACATCCACAGAAAGTTTGCACCACCACACCACTTAATCTTCTTTACTCTCTGCTTTTGGTCTTACCCTGAGTTGATGACCAAGTGAAAAGCAGGGAGGATGACTGCATTCTAACACTACTGTAAGAAAGAATTATTGCAAAGGATTTCCCTACAATTCACAACTCTCTTTCCCCTGGAGGTGCAACCTCTGTAGTATCAAGAGAGACTTGAAAGATGAAGCAAATGGGGTGTTGCTACCAATCAATTTAAGAAGGTATTGTGGTTTTAGTATTTGAAGCTTAGCTCTTCCATCAGTTCTATTAACCTCCCCCTCAACTTCAACAGGGGAGTCAGAGGTGCTGGCTTTCACTTCTGAGGTCTTATGCACTAGCTGCCTCTCCCTCCTCTCCCTCTGCCAAGATTAAACTGGAACTCCTCACTCCACTCAAACAAGTAAGACAAAGGCTGTACAATACCAGCCATATATTAGCCATGATACATATAATATATACACCTATGTATGTATCATTATGATATATATCATATACATATATATGCCTACATATCATTATGAGGTGCACAAGAGGCAGACACTGACTTTCTTATCACTACCTACAAGACTACAAAAAACACCTTTTGGATCTGTCCACCAAGAAGTGAAAGGAGAAATAACAAAATAAGCCCCAACACAAGTAACAAGCCACCCACAACCAAAAACTACACAGCACAGTAAGAACTCCTCCTGAATAACAGGGATTTCTATAGAGGAATAAATTCTGAATATTCAAGTGCTCTATCAACCCTGACTTAACACTTTGTCTGGTTGTCAGCTGCTCAGGGAGACAAGGAGTTGTGGAAATTCATTTTCTAACTCACCTCTTCACAACCTGCATTCTTGCAGGCCTACTTCAATTCCACTGCTTTATCACCTATCACATCTTCAAAAGGCAACTTTCCTCCCTCAAGTGTATGTCTGGATTGGTATCTGGAAAGCAGTTAATTACTGTGCAAGCATCCATGCCTGCTATTGCCTGCTCCAGTAAAAAGAAATGTCAACAGCTGCTTCTTTTTTGATGGTTTGATATTGCTTGCTTCCTAAATACTTTCCTTTTGATTCCCTCAGTCTCAGAAGGGAGTTCAGCTTTTCACATATACTGTTGACAGCAGTAAGTACAAAGAGCCTCTACAGCATCTACGTGACCCAACCATGGCACTAGCTAACATGCTCCTTTTCTTCCAAATCCTAAGTATTTGTGCATCCATCAACAAGACAGAGACTTGATATGAATTCAGAATGGCATAAACTGTTTGGAACAGATCAAGTGATTGAAGACAACAGAAAAGGATACACTGCAAAAGCCAAGACAAGCAGACACCAGACCACGCTGATGTTCATCTCCTGTGAGGGCTTCACAATGCTGTAGTAGACTTCTGTCACCACATACACAACTGTAGCTGCCACAGTGAAATCCACCAGCCACTGATATTCAGGAAAATAATGCAATGCTGAAAAACAACAAGTTTCCACATCTTAAAGGTCTGATATTTTAAGGCAGTTAGTCAGCAACACACACAGAGCAAGGATTAAACCATGTGTTCAGTTAACTGAGGTCTAGGCAGACCCAGAACATTCAACTAAAGAGCAACAGCAAAAAAAAAAGCCACATTTTTTTCCACTCAGCATCCTGAACTTTACTCTTCACTTCTGTTAATCAATACTCAAATCTAAAATGCTGCAAGATTTGACTTAATTTATCATCTTGGCTTTTAGACACTAGCATCCTCAATTCAAAAAGCATCATTTAATGTTGATCTCAACATCACAACAGAAAATGGTTCTCCAGGTGAGTCTAGCTACAATTCCAGGTTAAGAGGGGGGGTTTTTTTGTCTCTGTCTTCAAGCTTAAAAGCTCATTAGCAATCATTTAAAATAGAACATTCAATCACTCCCTCTTTTTATGAAGAAAAAGCCCAAACATGTAAGATACTGATGTCTTGTCCTTCCAGATTGTGTTACTATCTCCTGCAGAGCAACAAATCATTGTGTAAATTCCACTGTAAAGATACTGGGGATCACACTGTACTCAGTGTAGGCTGGCTGACAGACCAAGAGAGAACTCCACAGGGGCTGGGAACTGCAAAGAACAAGTTGTGACAATGAAGTGAAGCCTGTCCCTCCAAGACACCTCCCCTGCGTCTACAGGGTTCTAAAGTCACAAAACAGGACTGAGCATTTCTCTTTTCTCTACAAGCTACCTGATGACAAACATGAAATTGGCCAAACTCAGGTATTTCTAAGTCCTAACACTTATTTTGAAGTATCTATGGTTAGTTTCTAAAAAAGTCTGTATACAGAACTTCTTTAAAGACAGTTAAACCCTACACTGCATCAGCAGCTACAGACACTCAGGGAGACAGCTAAATGCTGTAATTACAAGCAAAAACAACCAGCAACTGAAACCTCTGAATGCTTGGATTGTGCATGTGCCAGCTTCCAAAAGCTCTGCACTTCTGTTACAAAGTATTTCCAACACTGTCTCTGATAATCTGAGCTGAGAAATTCTGTATTTATGCATAGAACACATGCAAACAAAAAAGCAGACAGGCAGAAAAAACAACTTCCAAAACACTTAATGCTGGTTATTTCTGTCCTGCCACTTTTGGTTTCCAAGCATTTTACCACAAGGTTTCAAATGTGGCTTTGAAAGGTCTGGGTTTCAATCCTACAGCCCCATTCCTATTTTAGATGAGCAGAAAAACCTGTGTTTCAACATCTGCCAACTGCCACTTTCTTGTACAAAGCTGTGAGCTCTATTTCAAATAGACTGTGATGTGATCCTGTCAGTGCTGTCTCACACTGGCATGTATCATGCCTGAGAGAGAAAAAGATGTGCTTTACGCTGCATTTCACCTACTCCTCCTTGTCCCTAGAACTGCTATAAAGATGTCACCCAAGGAACAACAAAGGAGACTTTGATGAGGACATAACCAGGTGGCTAGATGAGGGTAGGGCAGTGGATGTGGTTTATCTTGATTTCAGTGAAATGTTTGACACTGTTTCCCACAGCATCCTTGCAGCTAAAGTGAGGCAGTGTGGTCTAGCTGATTGGGTAGTGAGGTGGATTGTGAACTGGTTGAATGACAGAAGTCAGAGAGTTGTGGTCAGTGGGATGGAGTCTAGTTGGAGGCCTGTGTCCAGTGGAGCCCCTCAGGGCTCGGTACTGGGACCAGTACTTTTCAATCTATTCGTTACTGACCTGGCTGAGGGAACAGAGTGCACTGTCAACAAGTTTGCTGCTGACACTAAACTGGGTGGAGCAGCTGACACACCAGAGGGTTGTGCTGCCATTCACCCAGACTGAGAGAGGCTNTCTTCCTGATGAGGAAAGGCTGAGGGAGCTGGGGCTCTTGAGCTTGGAGAAGACCAGGCTAAGGGGTGACCTCATCTCTGCTTTGAAATATGTGAAGGGTGAGTGTCAGGAGGATGGGGTCAGGCTCTTCTCAGTGGAGTCCAGGGACAGGACAAGGGGCAATGGCTGTAAGCTGAAGCATAGGAGGTTCCAGGTGAAGACAAGAGCAAATGTTTTGCCAGTTGAGGTGCCAGACCACTGGCCCAGAGTGCCCAGAGAGGTTGTGGAGTCTCCTTCTCTGGAGAGATTCCAACCCCATCTGGAAGTGCTTCTGTGTGAGCTGGTGTAGGGAATCCTGCTGTGGCAGGGGGGTTGGACTAGATGAGCTTTCTAGGTCCCTTCCAGCTGCTAACATTCTCTGATTCTGTGACTTAGACCTAACTCTTGCCTTCTCATTTAACTTTATTATTAGTCATAGTTCTATTCATTCTGTAAAACAAAAAAGGATATTCCAGCATTCATGGTGAACAAACACCTGACAGAAAGAAACAGGATGTATTTGACATAGTATATTACCATCTGCATCCACTTATTCTTACCAATAGTGTCCCTTTCAGTCACAGATTTTGTTTCCAGATGAAGATCAATGTCTTTTGGAATGGTTAAGGGTTTATTTTCAATATGACCATTATATTTTCTGTAACAATAAATAAGAGAAATAGGTAATAGACATGGATAAGACAAAATGAACTTTCTTCACATTTAAGAAAAGTGCAGACTCCCTTTTCCAAATGCAAACATTTTTATCTAGCTAGACAGTAATTCAAGTTCAAATCCTGAGAAACAACCAGGCATGTCAATGATTCCTACTGTTATCTTGCAAGGCTCTGACCTGCTGCTGCTGTTTGGATTTAAATGGCCTTTAATATGCTGCATCCTCAGCATGCAACATCTGCTGGACATTATTTATTTCACACCCCCTGATTTTTTCTGCTCAGGAAGCTACAGGGTGTTGTGGTAAGTTCCCAGAGTCTCCAAAGTTGGTTAGTGATACAAGCACAGCTACAGAGCAGAACACAGCCACCCTGCCATACAGACACCCTGAAGAAAAGCAACACTAAACAGAAACTTTTTGATCTAGAAGAGGACACTGAAAGACAGGAGTGTTAAAGTCTTTGGAGTAAAAGGAAGTAAAACAAGACAGACAGACTTGGCAGTGTTAATTTATTGACTGTTCATGGGAAATAACAACAAGCAGTAACCTGCCTCAGAAGGTACCTGACAAGGAAAAGATGCTTAGCAAGTGTGTCACACAAGCTGGACTACCTAGATCATCCTTGAAAGGATCTTACTAGCCATCAGCCACAGACAATTCTAATACAAGACTCTGATCTAGAAAGGGACATGTTTCAACTGCCTTGTTTCAAGTCATCCTCTGCTCATCCAAATACATGGAAAAACCCCTGCAGTTATCACTAGCAGTCCTAGAGATCCAGTACCTCTTGAAAAGAAGTAATCCAACATGTGTGGATTCTATGCTCTCTTTGGGGAGACAGACAAGACTAAGTGAATTATGACACTGCACTAGGGTTCAAAGCTGAGCTCCAGGTCCTAGCCCTTGCTGAGAGCTTAACAAATATATGCATGTCAAACATATATGCACATAGCTATACACAGGGGCTTCATAAAGAGATGGCTACTTGCCTACAGAAATGGAAGAAATAAGGCAGCCAAAGGTTGATCCTCACACTGCTAAATCCCTCCTGGCTTCCAGCATCAAGAAACTTGAGGATGATCTGAACCAGGGATTGCATCTTCTGAAACCATCAGTTTTAAAATCTTACAGGATGTTGCCTTATCCCTTTCCAAACCAGGATGAAATCTTTTGAGCTGCACAGCGTCTTGTGGCATCACGTCCCACAATGTGTGTCCCAAGTTGAGAAGCCCTGAAATTTACTCTAAGGTCATTCAATGCCTCTTTGTGTAACACAGTAGTAAGTTTACTACTCCCTCTGTGCACACTGGACATGTACCTGTTGCAAAACACTCCCTCAACCAGTACCCAGACTAAAAAACATCATGCTTCTCCTCCTTGAGTGGAAACCTTTCTAGTAGCCAACGCTGCTCCCTCTCTCCAGTTCTACTGCATCACCTTTGAAATACAGTATAAACATATATATGTGTGTGTATATATACATATAATATGTATAATCTCAAGTTAGACTGCTTTCCAAGTTGTTGGTTAGCACTAACACATCTTTCAGAGATTATTTTTCACAGCAGAGATACATGAGAAGTCCATAAAAGAGGACAAAGAGCAAATTTAGAGATGATTTAGAGCAAAAGGAGCATTTTCACCTGCAGCTCTGAAACTATACTAATATCATGACCTTCACTTTCCTGAAAGCAAGCCAAACTATTAGACTTTAAAATGAAAGAACCAGGATGCTCTTAAAAGAACCTGAACAAAGTGAAGTTACCTGAAATCAGGCTGAGAGATTAAACAGGCTGGAGAGATGGGCAGAGAGACATAGAATGGAATTCAACAAGGGCAAGTGCTGAGTCTTGCACCTGGGAAAGACCAACCCCATGTATGAGTATAGGTTGGGGGTTGAGCTGTTGGAGAGCAGGGAAGGGGAAAGGGATCTGGGGGCCCTAGTGGGTGGAAGGATGAGGATGAGCCAGCAGTGTGCTCTTGTGGCCAGGAGGCCAATGGGATTCTGGGCTGGATTAAAAGGGCTGTGGCTAGTAGGTGAAGAGAGGTTCTTCTCTCCCTTTACTCTACCCTGGGGAGGCCACATCTGGAATATTGTGTCCAGTTCTGGGCCCCCCAGGTGAAGAAGGATAGGGAACTGCTGGAAAGAGTCCAGCCCAGAGCCACCAAGATGCTGAAGAGGCTGGAACAGCTTCCTGAGGAGGAAAGGCTGAGGGAGCTGGGGCTCTTGAGCTTGGAGAAGACCAGGCTAAGGGGTGACCTCATCTATGCTTTTCAGTATGTGAAGGGTGGGTGTCAGGAGGATGGGGTCAGGCTCTTCTCAGTGGAGTCCAGTGACAGGACAAGAGGCAATGGCTGTAAGCTGAAGCATAGGAGGTTCCATGGGAAGACAAGAGCAAATGTTTTCCCAGTTGAGGTGACAGAGCCCTGGCCCAGACTGCCCAGAGAGCTTGGGGAGTCTCCTTCTCTGGAGAGATTCCAACCCCGTCTGGAGGTGCTTCTGTGTGAGCTGGTGGAGGGAATCCTGCTGTGGCAGGGGGGTTGGACTAGGTGAGTTTTCCATGTCCCTTCCAACTCCTAATATTCTGTGATTCTGTGTGCTTCCCTGTCCCCATGTATACTCCAGTGCTTTCCTGCTGTGTGCACCCAGGAGTGCCATCATCTTGAGTGTGATGAGCATGGTGATAATTGAAGCCATCTCAGCTAACAGAATTTGGTCTTCCTACACTTTAATTATCCCAAGGGACTCATAATTCAAGAGACAGTCAGAACATACCCAGGATCATTGGCAGCTTTAATTCAATGCAATTCATAGTGGTCATTAGCCTAACAACTTAATATAACACAACTCTGAAATAGAAAAATCTGCCTATTATCCATGTGCTGCTCTAACCCACAGTATAAAATACTGAACTGTGATATGGACTGAATAAAAGGGACTACAAGTCCACACTGCATCTGTTTCTAAGGCTAATTTTCAAGCAAGTTCTTTTGATCTCCTTTTGTCATGTCCCTTTTAATGAGTTCCAATTGGATTAGTATTTAACTAAGGAGCAGACACTGCATGTTGTGAAACGATGGGCTTGACAAAGCAAATTCTTCATTGTCAAAAGGCACAGGGAAAATAAAATAGATGTGTCCTTATTTCTCCTACATTATCTGTTTCACATCTCCTTGCATCAAAGGAGCACTGCTTTCTAGGTTATGCAATCTAAAACAGTACATCTAAACCAACTAAACAGAAGTAATTCTTACTTTATGGTTCTCCTCCAATAACAACTGCTTCTTGAGAGGACAGAGAGGCACCTTTACTGACTAAAAAGTACACTCAATATTCAATCTGCTGTTGAAATAGCAAAGACAGGGAGCTGCTGGAAAGAGTCCAGCTCAGAGCCACCAAGATGCTGAAGTGGCTGGAACATCTTCCTGAGGAGGAAAGGCTGAGGGAGCTGGGGTTCTTGAGCTTGGAGAAGAGGAGACTAAGGGGTGACCTCACCTACGCTTTGAAATATGTGAAGGGTGGGTGTCAGGAGGATGGGGTCAGGCTCTTCTCAGTGGAGCCCAGTGACAGGACAAGGGGCAATGGCTGTAAGCTGAAGCATAGGAGGTTCCATGTGAAGACAAGAGCAAATGTTTTGCCAGTTGAGGTGGCAGAGCCCTGGCCCAGACTGCCCAGAGAGGTTGTGGAGTCTCCTTCTCTGGAGAGATTCCAACCCCATCTGGAAGTGCTTCTGTGTGAGCTGGTGTAGGGAATCCTGCTGTGGCAGGGGGGTTGGACTAGATGAGCTTTCTAGGTCCCTTCCAACTCCTAACATTTTGTGAAAGTATAAAAAGCACCATTTAAGCCTCCCCATTACCACCCTGGTTCTGTTGAAATTCCATGTCCCCTGTGACTGACATTTACACTGGTACCAACAACTACCTACAACTACTACAACTGTAATCTCTTGGTTACCTGTTAGTACAGTAAGGTAATTGTATGAATGTTAAAGGAAGTAAATCACACCAACAGAATTTGGACTGCAGGCATGAAAACACAGCATTGCATTTGAAACACTAAATGTAGAAGTTTAGTTACTAAAGGATGACTTTGATGCATTTATAGGTGACTTGTGATACAAGTTCCTACTAAGTTTCATAGTAGATCTTCCAAAAGTTACAATAATTAAGCTTATGTATCAGTAGACATTAACATAACATGATTCCACTTAGCTGAGAGCATGCAGTTGCTCTGGTGAAAGTGAAAATATACATGTTTTGGACAGCAAAAGGATTGCAAGGATGAGGAAAGAGAGTTAAAGCCATGTACAATTATTTGGCAATGACATTGTGTTTCCTGTTGAAGGCTCCTATGGATGGAGTTGATACTTATGTGGTTAACTCTCATTGTACAGATGAATCACAGGTTAAATACAGTTGTTAATTGCAATGCTATTCACTTTCACTTTGCCTTGACTTGCTGCAGAAAACTGTTAGACCACACAAGTTTCTGTATTTGAGAAAACAATGTGAGATACATGTAAGATGAAAGTTATTTAACAGTCAAGGAACAATTTCATTCTTTACCCCAAAGTGTGGCAAATAAGGTTATTAACTATGTGTCTGAGAACTAGAAAACAGACAGGAAAAAAAGAAGGAATCATCTTGCAATGAACAGACTATATGTGCCATCTGTAGATTAACACAAATGTTACACAAGTTCATACTGGAATAATAGAAAAACGACTGAAGGAAACCTCCTATGTCACCAAAACCAAACCAAAGAGCCAGATTGGTTTCTTTATTTGTTTTCAACACAGCCAATTCAGAAATCTTGCATCAACACAGCAGTCTCCACCAACTCAAGATGTCTTGGCTCTTGCTGTAGCTGGACTTCTGGTAAGGCTGCTCCACAACTTCATGACTGAACATCCCAAATCTGTTTCCAGCACAGCTGATAGACAGCTATCTCATCCCTCTGAGTCATTTTCTTCTTAGGTTAAAAAAGCCAACCTCTTTTAGCTTCCTCTTGTCAGACAGACTTTGTTTCCTGGATGATCCTAGCAGCCCTCTGTTCACATTGAAATTCATTTTTCCTTAACATGAGTGATCAGAACTCTATACAATAATCCAGATAAAGTTCTACATCAGTGCCTTGTCCAAGAGGATTAATATTTCCCTAACTCTGCTACTAGAAATACCTCACCTAATACATTGCAGGAGCACTCTTACCTTTCCCACAGCTGTGCAAGAGTGACAGCTCATAGTAATCCTACGTTCAACTAATACACTCAAATCTTTCTTCTCTTGTTTCAAGATGAAGAGCTTCAATCCTGCAGATCTCCTTCCTTCAGATTTCATCCCAATTAATACACTCCCTAAAAAGAAATCCTTGCTCCCAAATTAGCAATTTCACAGGCCAAAGCTGTAGACTGCAAATCACCCAGTTCTGTACAACCTGGGCACGTTCAACTCTGGTAAAAGGCCACAGTTCAGGACTGAGCTGCAACGATTAATGGAAGCAGGGCAGTTTTGAACCTGCACATAGATAAAAGTTGGCTGGCAAAGGTATCAGAGGGATGATGGTAGAGGGAAAAATGAGAAGAAAAAGCTTAAAACCAGTATTTACCTATCTTTTTTGCTCTTCCCCCTTTGTTTCCCTGCAAGAATCCGTAGCTCTTCTTCAGTAGGATGCTGATACCATCGCAAACTAAAGGAAAAGAAAATCTCAAGTAAAACAGTACCAGTATTAGTAATTTAGAGTGTTTTCCTAAAAAAAAAAACCTATATATCAATACAGATTTATATGCATATTAACAGACTGGTCATTTGCAACACCTCAGCAAAATACTCTTGTGTGCAAGACACCAAACCTTGCCTGAACCGAACCACAACTACACTTCAGTTCTCTTCAGCATCAGATCCTTCTTCACAATGAGAAAGCTTTGCCACTTTGTCATTCAAGTGAAAGCCCTCCACTTCTCCAAACCCTTCCTTTCCAAGTTATCAAAACACAGCAAACAAGGCTGTATTAACATCAGAAAAAGTTCACTAGTACATTACAACTCCCCATCAGAACCACACTCTCAATGATTGTACAAGGTGTAATTATGCCTCTCAGTAAGCTTTCCAGAACCCAGAACAGCTATTATCAAATAATCATTACCAGTCTTTCTTCTTAGGCAGAGCAGATTGTAAAATCAACATTCCTTTCCTAAACAACTCCTCAGTGAGATCTTCCAACTCCTACTAGAAAAAGTGCTATTTGGAAAGTGACTTAATGTAGCTAAGCTGCAAGTCCTCCCATTTTCACAACTCAATGCACTATCCATCACTCATGGAGCTGAAAGGCAAACAGCAGCAAGGAAATTCTGAAGAGGAAAACCAGAGATGGTTAAGTCTCCAAGATGGTACCTTAATCTCTTAAGCATGTCAAGAACCTTAGCAACTGAAAGAAGGCTTTCTCCACATTCAAGAAGGGAGAGCTGCTGTCCAAATCATAGAACAGAATCACAGAACTGTCAGAGTTGGAAGGGACCTTCAAGATCATCTAGTTCCAACCCCCCTGCCTGGTAGGGACACCTCCCACTAGATGCAGGAAGGATGTCACTCTCATCTCCATTCTCAAATGCTGAGGCAAAATAGCCCAAGCATTACTGGGAAAAGACTTAGGAAATTTATGTGGAAGTACTTTTCTGGAGCAGAAGGCCACTAACTGGTGCCAAGGGTTAAGGCACAGTAATAGATAGGGATGATAATAGAATCCATAACCATCAGTACCTCTCATACTAAGAAAACCTCATCAAGTAGGACCATTCAAATCTACACTGGCAAATTAGACTGTTACATTCAATTTCAAAAAGATATCATGGCAAGTTTGGAAAATAAACACAAAACCCAAACAACCTCAAGCCACTTGGTTAACACCTGATTCTTAGCTCTGACCTGGAAAGGCTTCCTCTCCCAAAAGATTGTGCACCCACCTTTCTGTTTGTTGAATCCAGCCTTTCATGTAAATGTAAAAAAAATGTCATTTGCACAGAACACTCTCTACACAACAAATACCTCACTGTCCTGCATGACATCCTGGTCTCCAAGCCAGTGCAATGTGGGTTTGATGGATGGACCACTCACTGGGTACTGAACTGGCTTGGTGGCTGCACCCAAAGAGTGGCTGTCAATGGATCCATGTCCAAGCGGAGGCCAGTGACAAGTGGAGTCCCTCAAGGATCAGTACTGGCACCACTCTTGTTCAGCAATGTCCTACACCTGGGTGGGGGCAATCCCAAGCACTGAGACAGGCTGGGTGAGGACTGGCTTGAGAGCAGCCCTGAGGAAGGAGACTTGGGGCTGCTGG
>VWZX01000280.1:8252-33326 GCA_013399015.1 Galbula dea | reverse complement strand
TGTAGTGGGAGGTGTCCCTGGCAGGCAGGGGGGTTGGAACTAGGTGATCTTGAAGCTCCCTTCCAACTCTGGCAATTCTATGATTCTATGATAATACTAGGACTCTTGGTAAAAGCACAAGCAGTCCTAAAGGCAAGCCCTCACAAGCACTGAACAGGCATTTGCACAGAGCTCAAGGACATCATCTTAAAATAGCTTAAAAACAGGCATAATTGATCAGTAAGAGTTCAAGCCAGCAATATTATAAAGAAAAACAACCTGGTTAATAGGAGGTTCCATAAAACTGTGTCAGCAGGTGCTGCTGGGCTAAAGAAGCAGCTGATGCTGAGATTTCTTCAAGAGAAAAGAGCTTCTGTACCATCCAGTACATCACAGAGGTCCAAACCATTGCAGGCTGCAAACTTCCCTTGAAGGAATTCACTGCTAGTTCAAAGACTGAAAATGGCCACTACTACAGACTGCATGGACAAGAAATCTGGGAGGGAGAAAAGGGTCTGAATTTGGCTGTGGGATTTTTTTTTTCAGGCATCAGTGAAAGTTATTTCATTAACTTACTCTAATCATGTGTGGTCCCAGCTAAGAAATCTGTTGCTTGCAAGCTTTGCTGCAGAAAAGACTTTTAAAGACTGAGAATCACAGAGAAACCAGAACATCCTTTTCATTCATGAAGACAAACTAACTACACTAGAGATGCTAACTCCTCCTTTTCTTTCAAGCAACACAGAGACTAAGTGGGAGAAAGGAGAGAAATAGTCTTCTGCTTGAACAATGCATGCTGAGTACCACAAATAGTTCTGTAACCATGAAAATCACCTGGGTTGGAAGCTAATTTTTCACCACCTTTCCCTTACCTATACAGAAACACTGCCTCATTACAGCAGAACAGACACAATTCTTGTTCTGTGTAACATACTAGACACAAATTAAAGACTTAAACCATAATTTGCTCTTAATTACACTGCAGAATTATGTTGCAAGTGATTCATTATTACAACTAACAGGACACAAGAGTTTGGGGATCTTGTAGTTGTTAAAGCCTACACACCTGGCATTTAAAATCCTTATACCAAGAGATCTGAACAAGCATGTTCATATAAGAAGCAGTAAAAAAAGGTAGTTTGTATCTGTTTTAGCTTCTAATTATTTAAAACAGCTCCCACTTTTGACTGCTCTGCAGCTTTGACAATCCAAATTAGCCTGAACAGCAACAGCAGCACAGATATGCCCCAGTTAATTTGAATGAAGGTCATTAAGAAATGCACAACAAAACACCCACTTTTCCCTCTCTTCCTGAAGTGGCCTGAAAACAGAACACAGCAACTTAAAAGCAACATTTTGGTGCAGAATCTTTTAGGAGTTAACAGTGCAAAGGCCTATGCAGATACTTAGGCTACCAATGCCCTGACTTCAATCAACAGGAATATTCCATTACTGTTCAAGCTCTAAAACCAGCCTTGCCTGAAAAATTCTGTTTCTTTACAAGTTGAAGTAAATAGTTTTTCCAACAGCCAATGGCAACTGTTCATTCTGTAAATGAGCAATTATCTTTACCTACTCTAGCAGTGCTTTTAAATTGTGAAGCAGCTACATTTTCTTGTAACAGACTTTGAATGCACACATAGAGGCATCCTGAAACTAGCTGATCACTGAAGAGTTTCAGGCTTCTCTGGTGATGTGTTTTATCCTCCCTCCCAGTGGGCAAGGGCTATGTGTAGAGATTTCAGACTGCCTTGCTTAGAAAAGGCTCCCAACCCTTTGGAAGAAAGACACCTAGGCCAAGTAACATATAAACCAGTCTTGGGAACCAAAGACTAGTGGAAGAACATTGACAAAAGGAGAGGAGGAGCAGCTGGTAACTGTTCCTAGGAAAGCTGGAATGCTTTAAGAGTATGTCTGGGTGTGCCTGTACACTGAGGTGTGTATAAAATCCTTCACCACCCCACTCACACAGGTCTGTCACAGGAAACACTGTTGGCAAAGAGACAGTCTTAAGCAAAATGGGTTAATATAGCTTTTGTCAGCTAAACAGGAGAACTGTGTTGCTCTTTTTCTGCCATTAAAATTCAGATTCTTGTTGCAGTGAAGCTCTTGATGTGTTTTTATTTCTGGAATACACACTTATTTCTGGCTCTTTACATAATTCTTGAATCCAGGAGGTTATTCACAATGACTGAAATTACAATGCACTAAAGCAGTGACCAGATAAAACAGAAGAACACTGAAAAGCAACAATGAGACTTCCAAGGCTATTAACATGAAAAGCAACAAGAAGACTCCCAGTGACTTCAGTGGGAGAAGAATTCCATAAATGCAGAAATCCTGCTTCAGGTATTTATCAATCCTCAGGTGTGTAAGGAGAAAAGGATTATGAAAGACATTTCAACAGCAAACCTTTCCCTATCACTGGCATAAAGCCTGCCTTAGAACAAGGACACAGAAAGTGAAAACTTTACAAGAATGAAGAACATGGCCATAAGATTGAGCAATACTTTAAAAATAGTAATTAAATATTTAAATTTTGAATTAAAACTAAAATAGATCTCCTAAAGAGGATGTAAAAAGTAGAAAAAGTAATTTGAATAATTGTCTGCCATGGAGCATGTTATTTTGATTCAAGGATGCTTCCTCCTAGAATGGCCCAGGTGGGAAGGGACCTTAAGGATCATCTAGTTCCAGCCCCCCTGCCATGGGCAGGGATGCCACACACTAGATCAGGTTGCCCAGGGCCACATCCAGCCTGGCCTTGAACACTGCCAGGGATGAGGCAGCCACAACCTCTCTGGCCAACCTGTTCCAGTGCCTCACCACCCTCTGGGTGAAGAACCTCCTCCTAATCTCTAGTCTAAATCTCCCCTCCCTCAGCTTGTAGCCCTTCCCGTGTCCTGTTGCAATCTGACCAGCTGAAAAGTCTCTCTCCTTCTATCCTGTAATCCCCCTTTAGGTACTGAAAGGCTGCTAGAAGGTCCCCTCCAGGCATTCTCTTCTCCAGGCTAAACAACCCCAACTCCTTCAAGCCTGTCCTCATAGTGGAGGTGCTGTTGTCCTCTGATCATCTTTGTGGCCCTCCTCTGGACCTGCTGCAACAGGTCCACATCCTTTCTAGGCTGAGGATCCCAGAACTGGAGTTGGGATTTTGTACTCTCAAAATTCTAACCATTACAAAAGACAGCACTCTACCTTGTAATCACAGGAAGTTTTTTTCCTTCCCAAATGAAAAAATACAATGTGTATGCTTCTTTAAGACACCAATTGATATTCAAAACAGCTGCTGGTTTTCATTGTTATTATGGCTACAGCCACACAGGGAATGCAACTCCTTATGTCTGTTTGATCTATTGTTATGAGGAAGCAGTGTAGTGAAATTTATACTGATCTTGGCCTGTGAAGTATTAAAAAATGGGGGTTTTTAATAAATACCTAAGCACTCTTTATATGCAAAGCTCATCAGCAGGTGGATTATGAAGAACACTGAGGCAGTGTAGAGGAAAAAAAAAAAATCCTCCCATTATTCTTGTATTCAGTTTAGCTTTTTAATATTAAAGTATGCAGCTTGAGCCTTTCATAATATAAAAGTTGGACAACTGCTAACTTTATGACTGGTACAATTCATAACAACAGCCACAGCCACACTGTCTTTATACCTTCTGGCTGGAAGTCAGGTGTCACAATACTCAGTTAATTTCAGAACATTAGATTAATTATTGTTCAAGCAAGCAACTTCAATGACTATGCTTTATTGTGACTACTCTAATTACATTCCCATACTGACACACAGCACAGAAAGCATTTATCTTACCAGCCACTACAGAGAAGCCAACGAGCAAGAGAATAGTGAGGTATGATCTTCTGTATGACACTAGCCATTACCATGGTGACCACCAACTGGACACCTATCACACCCTGTAGAGAAAGAAGTTAATAAAAGGTCAGTGTATGTCTTAGAAAAGTGCTGAAGTACCCTTGAAACAAATTTAAAATACCTTGTATGGCAGGGATAACAGGTTGGGATTGTTTTTAGTCTAGAGGTGGGTAGAAACATCTTCTATTAATTTTACAGCCTGGAATTTGCTATAAGCAGTTCCATACTCCAAAGGAAAAGGCAGTGCCAGATCACAGGGCTGGTAATGCACTGCTAGGTCACAGGGCTGGTAATGCATGTCCCCTGTTTCACAGACAGCAAAGCCACACATGGATGTGGCATTGCAAAAGACATTATGCCTTCAAATTACCTCACTGGTTACAATCTTGGGGTTTGTGGCCTTTTCAGTTCTGACATCATTTAGCAGATGAGACCACACAAACCCTATGGAACCCACAATCATTTACAACATCTGTGTGGTGGTGAAATTTCAGCCTTTGATTAGTGCAGAGCACTTCCTCCTCACTGAACTCTGGGCACAGGTGGAGAAGGGAGAGAGAGCACAGAGAAATCACATAGCTTCACTCCAGCATCCAACTCTTGACCAGTTATTTGGCATTTCAGCAGAGCCAGCAGCAACTTCATTCCCAGTCACTCAGCAAGCTTTAATTCAGACAATGGATTGATGATGGGTTTGGGGTCTTGTTGGTTTTGGGGTTTGTTTTTTGGGGTTTATTCTTATAATAAAGCACCTTTAATCTTCTAAAGCCAAATAGCAATGAGGTAAACGTTGTATCATAGAACATTTATCCTGGACCTGAAATTCTATCAGCTAATACTAAGACCATGTTAAAACCCAGCATGAAACATGAACACTCTATTTCCTCTACTCACAAGCAAGATTTTCATGCGTAAAACATAAGCTACAGTAAAAAGCAAAAGTATCAGACACAGATATGAGGGGAAAATTACAAAACACCAAATGAAAAGACACCAAGAATCAACCAGATAAATTATTCCTACTCTTTTAAACTGGGTCTTTTTTTCAGAATACTTTTCCATGAAAAGGAATAAAGGCACTTCTTCAACCCACACACAAAATGCCACACTCAAGTGGTGCCATACAGAAGTTCACTTTCATTTTTAGATATCAAAATTGCTAGCTGCTAACAATATTTTGAAGGTGAAACATTTCCCCTCTCTAGTTGTAGAAGTTTGGAATTATACTTCACCAGCTTTGTACTGATGCAATGTACAACAGAAGGTCAGGAGGCAAAAGTATTTCTACATGTGGAAGCAGAATGGAATTAGGCATTGGTAAATAAAATACAGACTAAGAACTATACTTCAGAAAATCTTTTCTGCAGAATTCCCCAAGGGAAGAAGACTTGTCCCTCAAGAACATCCCACTAGCAGCACAGCATGCACTACTGGACAGGCTAAGAGTTGGGGGAGAGGAACCTCATGAAGTTCAGTAGGGATAAGAGTAGGGTCCTGCATTGGGGGAGGAAGAACCTCATGGACCAGGACAGGTTAGTTGTTGACCTGCTGGAAAGCAGCCCACAGAGAAGGAACTGGGAGTGATGGGGGACAAGAAGTTCACCATGAGTCAGCAATGTGCTTTTGTAGCCAAAAAGGCTGTCTCTCTCAGAGTCTATTAAGAAGTGCGACCAGCAGGTCGAGGGAGGTTCTCCTTCCCCTCTAGTCTGCCCTACGAAAGCCAAACCTGGAGTCCTGGGTCCAGATCTGGGCTCCCCAGTTCAAGAGACACAAGGAACAACTGGAGAGAGTCCTCAGAGGCTCCCAAGATGCTGAGGGCACTGGAGCATCTCTGGGAGAAGGAAAGGCTGAGAGACCTGAGGCTGCTTAGCTTGGAGAAGAGCAGCCCCAGAGGGGAGCTGCTCAATGCTGAGTGAGAGCTAAAGGGGGTGCAGGCAAGAGGATAGGGCCAGACTCTTGTTGGTGGTACACAGAGACAGGCCAAGGGGCATTGTGGGCACCAACTGGAACCCAGGAGGTTCCACATCAACAGGAGGGAAAAATTCTTTGCTGTGAGGGTGATGGCAGTGGCCCAGGCTGCCCAGAAATACTGTGGAGTCTCCTTCTATGGAGAGATTCCAAACCCGTGTGGACATGATCCTGGGCAACCTGCTCTGGGTGACCCTTCTTGAGGAGGGGGATTGAACCAGGTGATCCCCAGAAATCCCTTCCAACCCCTACCATTCTGTGATCTTTCCCTGGAAGTCTGGCTCTGCTTCTGTGACAGAGCAAGGTGTCTGCTTAGAGGTATCTTAAAAGTCTTGAGCGCTGTGCTTAGTTCCAAGACCTTCAAGAAGAATGGTGCTCTTAATTTTGCTTGTGCAACACAGCACATGTTTTACAGGACAACTTTTAAGAAAACTTAGCAGGAAATGCCTAGATGGTCTACCAGAGAAGTTTTAGCAGCTACATTAAAGGGAAGATTGACAGATTTCTTAAAACCATGGGAAAAAAATGATACCAGGTCCAAAAGGAAACAGTGGAAGGTTGAATAAAGTATAACCTAGACCTCAGTCTTCACAATCTATACCTTTTATGCCACACACCTGTAGACACAGTTGCTGGTAATTAAGAGAACAGAAAAGAATAAGCAATTAAGATAAAGTTACAATACTTCACCTACAAGTTACATGCACTTAAAATACACTGACTGCTATCTCAGAGTAGTCACCAAAAAGAAAAAAAAACACAAACAAACCACCAAACAAATTTTCAAAAGTACTTGTGCTTGAAGGACATTTTTCTTTTCATCATGAATTGATTTACAGAACATGCTGAGCAAATATAGCCAAGGTCAATAGTTTTATGCCAAGACACTACTCTAGTCTTCTCATTTTGACCTTGCCCAAGGTTGTACTCCCACATCTGTAGTAACAGGTCAGGTTTTTCCCCTCCTTTTTCCCTTACCACATTCCCAGATATGACAAGTCATTCAAATACCAAGATTAACACGGGACTTTGAAACTACCTGCTCTCTAACAACCACCAACCTCCTCCCCTGTAAGACAAGGGCCTTGCGCTGACGCCAACTGCCGCATGCAACAGGACTGCAGCAGCAATACATCTGCATGCATGAAACAGCAGCTAGTAGAATCCAATTTACAGCTTCACCTTTGGAAATGCAATGCCAGCTACTTACTTTCTGAAGTGGCAAGGCTTGTAAAAAACAAGGTTTTTACACAAGTATCCAACAGATGTTAATTCAGGGCGTGACAATCTCTTTCCATGGCAGTGCACACACAAACTAACAAGGCTGTGAATTGTCAAGTAAGAAATGGAAAAGCTTCTATATTAGTACCAACCACTAAGCTCACCAGCAGAAGATGACAAATACCCTCATCTTCTGCAACCCCAAAAGTGCCATGGTATTTGTGAAGCCTAGAGGCTGACCTGATACAGCCCATCTGAAGTGCTATTTAATCAATGACACGTTATTGCTCTTGCTGATAGGAGACTTTTCCATGTACACCAGTATGTATATGCCCAATGCTCAAGCCTCAGGCTGCAGAAGCAAGACAGTGCTCTCCTGAAACATCCATGCAATTCCAAATTGTTTGCTAAACAGTACAAAACATTGTATGGGATGGCCAAAGAAAAGTGACCTCACAGAGCAAAGTCTTACAGTGAATGCTTCCTGTGAAAAAGACTCACAAAACACCTAGTGTCAGCCTGATACCTTGTACAGTTGGCAATCTGAGGCACTTCAAAGCTTACTGTCTGTAAAAATCAGACACTCATAAAGCTTATTTTGAGGAAGAAATCTATGCCAAGACAACTCTTCAAATTTTAGAATTTTTTTTGTCTATTTTTTTTTCCATGGCAAATGTTCCACCGAGTTTCTGTTTTCCTACACCTGCTTGCAACACAGCAGAGATGAACAAAAGATGGACAAAATGGCATGAAGAACACACAAGGAATTTGAGATTACCACCAAACTGCTCACCTTTGCTTCTATTTCCCACCTCATGGCCAACATCTCTCTTGACCACTGTCCTTTCCTCTTATTCAGAGGACAGACAAAGTGCTAGCTGGAAGCATCTCTTCCAAACAAGGTGTTTTGTTTAAAACCAGAAGTGCATTCCAGACAGCCAACTGTATTTCACCCAACAGTCTTGCTTCTTGTCCCACTAAGGCTCTGCAAGCACCAACATTGCAGAACTAGCAGTCATCAGGCAAACCAAGCTATTGCTATAGAAATCTCATGACCAGAACAAGGGCATTTATAAAATCTCAGAAGCATCTTTATCACTGAAGAAGCCAGTGCAGAATGACTATTGTGCAGAACACCAACACTCAACCAGTGCATTCCTAAATTAAAACTAGTTCACAGAACTGATCTACTACAAAGGAACAAAACCAGGCTTCCCCAAGTCACACAAGTAGGAACTATGGAAGCTCTCACTCTACATCACAACATCTGCTTTTTAAACAGCAAGCTTTGCCATTACAGGAATCCTCCCATGTATAAAAAGTGAAAAAACTTTCATATCACTGCTGAACAGTCTAAAACACCGTGGCCTTACACATTATAAAGGTACTTGTGCAGAGTTGAAAGCTGTGAGAGCAACTGGCATTGCAACCACATATATGAGTCCTGGCAGGCCCGGTCTGGCAGAGCAGTAGCCAGCAAATTGTTCTGTGACTTGATTTATAAGCCTCCCAATGCAAAAGAAACTGATGAACACTTCATTCTCCTGTTGCTTTGGAACTGGAGTAAAACAGCTCCCAAAGAGCATACAAGTAGACTATCACCTTTTCACTTGGCTGACGTCACGGAATCGCACACAAAGATTATTTGTCCACACTGCCAGCAACTAGGAAAGAAAATCAGACCTGATTTTTCAGGCCCATCAGGCAAAAGAAGAGAGCACTCAAGTCTATTTAAATAAGGACCCACACTGAGGGAAAAACTGTATTAGCTTGCAACTTCCCAAAAGTAGCTGGAAGACAGCACCCACGCGCTCCTGTACATGACAGGAGTCTCTCAAGACCTTTTGATCCAATAAATATTCTAACCTCTGCAGAAAAGGGGAAAAAAAATGGAGGAAAAGACATAATGAGAAAAAACATGATGAGAGAAAAACCTGCACAGTCCCTTTCAGATTTCAAAACATCCATAATTAAAAAACACCACATTAGAACCAGGTGATTAAATATTTAGTATTAGAACAGTGGAAAGTCAGATATTACTCCTAGAATTCTGAAGTGTATTCCCTAAGCAAGACTTCCCTCATTTGAATAAACACTATGTCACCACAGTTACAATGACATATTGACATTTGTATCTATAGGGAAGAGAAATGCATGTATTGATGGCACATACAAAGTATGGTTTTGTGCCTGCACTGATGTAACAATAGAGTGCTTCATATACCTCATGTCTGTAACAAACATGTTAAAAGCAGAACTGAGCAACTTCAGTGTTTTAAATGGTAACTAAGACCTCAATAAATACCTTTATAGGGATGGAGACCCATTCATTAAATACTCAGCCTCCACCTACTTAAGCTACATATGTCCAACAAGCTTTTGTGACTAGTAGTAATTCATAGAAGCACAGAATGGTTTAGGTTGAAAGGGACTTTAAAGATTATCTAGTTCCAACCCCACTAGTATGGGCTGAGGCACCTTCCACTACACCAGGCTGCTCAAAGCCCCTTCCAACGTTGAGTGTAATAAGCTGTGTCTGTGCCAAGACATCTGTCGAGAAAGCATTCTGAGGCAGTGCTCTTCATAAACCCTACGTATTTGCATGCCACCACAGCACATCCCACAACTGTGATGTAACCCAGAGCACTAAAAATGAACAGTGGTAATGAAAACCAAAGCGTGTGTCAAGTGTTTCTCAAAAGACTCAAGACCACAGTTAAATGATCTATTTACAGAGGGCCTACAAAAGATGAGACTATGCAGTTCTACGTAAAGACATATCTTAAACCTGACACAGACCATGAAATGTAGCAGCTCACTCTCAGTGGAAAAGCAGCAAAGAGGGAAATAACCCCTGAGAAGTAAAAACGTGTGGGTGTAGAGGTTTGCAGTGAGGAACCAAATGGCATGGTATTTTCTTACGGAGTATTAGTAACAGAGACCAACAGTCTCAGCACCATCACCACCACCAGACGCCCCCAAACCCAGAGGGCTGCAGGTCCCCCGCCTTGAATTAGAGGACACCAGCAAGTGCAACAAGACCGCCCTCCCCCGCCCCCCAGGCCTCACGCCACAGCCCCCTTACCACCCCATCCCATCCCACCGCCCGACATAACCCCCCCAACTCACCATGGTGCTCAAGCCGGCCCCTCCCGCCGCCTCCGCCGCTCCAGCCACCCGGCCCGGCCCCGCTCGCAGCACATAAATCCGCCGCTCTGCTCCCACCGCCCCTCCAGGCCCCGCCGCACGCCTCGCTGCGGAGGTCACGCCAGGACCCCACTAGCCCGAGGCCCGCCTTGAGCTGTCTAATCTATTGCCTGAGCAGACAGATGAGGCGGGGTGTTGAAACCGCGCTTCGTCCACCACCCCGTCACCTGCCGTTCTGTTTTATAGATGGACGACGCGGGGAGGAGCCCACCGGGGCACAGTACCGGCCGTTAGCTTTGCGCCAGTCCCATCAGGCGGGAGGAGGGCAGCCGGTCCCGGTCCTGGCACCGGCATGACCTGTGGTCACGTGATACGGGAGGTCGGCCTCAGAGTCAGGGCTCTCGGCGGGGTGGTGGGGTTGGTGTCTGTCGATAGGGGAACGGGAAGGGGGATTCAGGGACTGGCCATAGGAGGGAAGGAAGGAGGGAACGAACGAACGAACGAACGAACGAACGAACGAACGAACGAACGAACGAACGAACGAACGAGGGAGGAAGGCGGTACGCCGCCAAGGCGGAGAAGGGGGAAAGAGGCAATGGCGCAGGCGTAGAGTTGAGGGATGAGGCCGGAAATGCTGCTGTGTGGGGCGGGCGCGACACTGGAAATCCCGGAGGCTCTTCGCGGCCTGCGATTTCCGGGGCCGCCCCAGCCGTGGAGAAGTCTCCGGTTAACGGTTATCCTTGGGGTGTGATAGAGTGTAGCGAGGCCTTGCGAAAAGACTTGGACCGACTCTTCAGGCGGCTCTGGGGAGAGTAAGGCCTGACCGACGCACACAGGCCCAGCGATGTACTGCCGAGGCGGGAATTGTCGCGGAGCTGTTTGACCTGAAGGAAAAACTAGCTTGTGACAGCCTTCCTGCGGTATTTACAGGACAAAACGGTACTTTCCGTTTACTCTCTGGTGCGTTTAGAGTGTAGTTCCCTGTTCCCTGTCACGCCGGTCCTAGAAGAGCAGTGGCAAATTGTTTTGTGTTTTAACAGAAGTCGCAAAAGCAGCTTTCTTGTAAATCCTTATGCTTTAAGTGTACTTTAAGTGCGTTGCTTTAAGTGTACCTTAAATGTGTGCCATACCTGAGCTGGAGTGCAGGCATTGTGCTTAAATGGGTAAATGCTGTTTTAGAGAAAAATAGTTCTCAGTAGGACAAGAGGTGATGGTTTTAAAGCAAAAAAAGGCTAGATTTAGACTAGACACAAGGAAGCAAAACATTTTTGCAATGAGCCATGCAGCCATTTTTTTACATAGAACCATTCAGTGCTTCTGCTTTTCTGTTTGCTGGTATTTGGACAAACTTTAGACACCTTTCAGAGAATCTGAAGAAGGTGATTTAAAAATCACCATCTCACTCAGCACACAAATACCTAAGGAAAGATAATTTAGCAATGGCTTGACAGCTGTCATGGAGGCTTAAACCAGTGACATTCTGATATTTTTAGTTGTTCCTTTGAAATACGTGGTGGCTACAAAAAAAAAACCCTAGCAAAACCCGCTCAACATCACAATCATAAAACAATAAGCAGACTTCAAAGGAGATCCTGTCAGATACTTGACAAGGACAAAGACAAGACAGTTTTGACCTACTCAAACCATATTATTTTAGTCAGCAAGTCTTTGGCCTCCCAGTTTATTAACACTAATTTGATGACATCTGTGGCAAAAGTAGCATGATAGAGGAGAACACTGTCAAGAAGGTAACATATTTTATGCCATTAATTGTGCTCCTGGCATGCAGAGAATGCTAAAGAAAATTAGTAAGTTCTTGAGAAGTTAGCAACTGAAAAGCTTTCATCTTGTTAGTGTAAGAATAGTGAGAGATAGATGCATTTGGAGTGCAACTGATGTGAGACATTCAAAACTTCTGAATGCGAAAGACTCAAGAGTGTGTCTTAAAGGAAGTTCAAAATTTACCTGTGGGACTCTGTGTAATGGTTTGACTATCACACTCTGGCATGAGATTTCATCATTGGTAAGAATTTGGTGGCATCTTATGAAAAATAAGCAATAAGCAGAGTTACTTCATTAGCTGAAAAAAGAATTACATACACTGACTGCCTTGAACTTTTCATTACTGGAAGGGTGTTTAGAAAAACAGCCAATATTCACAGAAAAATGAGGCCAAAGTTGTAATCAAAATAGTAAAATGGATGTTTTTTTAAGGATTTACCTGGGCTGAGAACCTTTGCAGGCAGCAAGCTGAAGAGGGTCCTGTGTGTTGCAAAGTAGTGCTGATAGAAACACCATCTCTTCTGTGCTTATGCTTTCCTAGACCCTTCTGTCATACACATTGGGCAAGGCTCCCCAAAAATACTTTGCCATCTCCAGACTGCCAAATGTGGTCTCAGCAGCCTTTCCATTCTCTTTATTCCACATCCACTCTCTTTTCCTCCTGGTGACCATTTTCTCCCTCCCACCACCTATTTTTTAACCTCCAAGGGAAGAAATCAGGTTTTTGTGTAACGTGCAACAGGTTGTATGGCAACTAGCATGACTTAAACTCTGCTTTAGGTCTAAGCAGATGTAAGCTTGCCAGTTTTGCTGAAGGTATGTCAAGGTCACATAAGTAGTGGTTCAGAAGAGTTTTCCAGATGGAGGACAGAGCAAGACTCACAATTCTGAGGAGCTCTGGGATTATTTTCATGGCAGTCCTAGCAGGCTCCTTCCTTAAGGTCAATATCAGAGCTGGTCACTGTCCCACCTTCCAACCTGAGTCATTCTATGATTCCTTATGAAGAGCATTTCCACTACTGTGGTAGTTTGTGGAAGCTTCATCCCTGGAAGCTTTGAAGGCCAGGCTGGATGGGGCTGTGGGCAACCTCATGTAGTGGGAGGTGTCCCTGCCAGGCAGGGGGTTGGAACTAGATGATCTTTAAGGTCCCTTCCAACTCTGACAGTTCTAGGATTCTGTTTCAAACAAGCCAGTTCATCAGCAGTTTAGGTGCATGTGACTACAGTGAAGCTATGCCATTGGTCTCATTCTGTGGCTGTGGCCACCTGGGTAATGACTTCCAGCAAAGAGAGAAAGGGAGAAAACATGGGATTTAGTGAGAAAATATTTAAAGAGGGTCCTCAGCCTTCCAATTTCCTTGTGGTGTCACAGTTAATATCTTGCCAAAGATCGTCCTCAGTGTTTGTATCCAGCAGACCTGTGCATCTCTGTGGGTATAAAGGAAGCTTAACAGACCAATCTCCAACACAGCTACCTCATGAAATAGCTTTGGACTCCCAGGCAACAGCAGTCTTGCTCCAGACAAAGCCAAAGTCTTGAGGAAGCAGCAAGAAGGAAAACTTAAATCTAGGAGATTCTCTTTTTTTTTTTTTTTTTTTTTTCAAGTCAAGTGCTAAGGAGAGCTGATCTTAACACTTGTCTGTGGGACAGCACTTTGCAGATAAAATGTCATCTTCCTCATGATCTGAATGTGTTAAAATGTTACAAATGTTTGGGAAGATGCAAATGCATCTCACAGCTTCCTACATGGCAGAAAGTCCAAGAAACCCTCCTCTGCAAAACGAACCTGGGAGGAATTGAAGCTTACAGACACCTGAGAAGTCTGTGGGGTAATGTAGAAGGTAGGCAACCAAGCTGCTGAAAGAAAATATGAAAGAGAATATTGATTTTATTATAATAGCATCTGCAGTGTCCTGGTGACAGGACAGTGAGCAGAGGGAAAGTTTAAGGCCAGATCACCTAATTAAAAACCAAACAAACCAAAACAGAAGGAAAACAAACCAAAAAAAAACAAAGGAAAAAAACCACGCCCCAAACACCAGACCCACCCACACCAAGCAACAGCAACAAAAGACAAATGAACCAAACCAAAATCCCCCCCCCACACACACACACAGAATAGAGTTACTTAGCAACATCTTAGAGCAAGCTGCAGGAAAGCAGGAGAGCTCCACTTCCTGCAGTATGCTGGGATTTGAGGAGAAGCCAAAAAATAAAAGGTACTAGAAGTTTCCTGTGTTCTTCCTGACTTAAGTACAGAGACATAAGGCTCTGGGCAACCTGATCTAGTGGGAGGTGTCCCTGCCAGGTAGGGGGTTTGGAACTAGATGGTCTTCAAGGTCCCTTCCAACTCTGGTGATTCTGTGATTCTATGAACTTCTTCCTCAGGTTGCACCATTGTTATTCCACAAAGGATGAACAACAGCTGCATGAGGAAATGAATGTTCTTCTCTATCTTCAAGGGTTTGGGGAAGTTTTGCCTCTTGTTGGATCTGTGAGAAAAATAACAAGAGCATCTTTGCTTGCTCTGAAGAACCTGTTCCACGTAGTGAAGCAAAGCCAGTTGTAAGACTTGTAACAGGAAATGTAAGACCAGGTTTATCACCTATCCAGAAATCTTATGGTTTACATTTGGATGGCCTAAATACCTCCTGAGTCTCTCTGGCTGATTATTGAAGAGGTTTAACTGTTTCTGACAGGCATTCAGAGGTCTGAGCAGCCTGCCCTCTGCTCACCTGCTGAAACTCAAGTACAATTTTGGCCACCTGAAAGTTTTCCCTTGTTTCCCCTGATCCTATCATAGAATGTTAGGGGTTGGAAGGGACCTAGAAAGATGATCAAGTCCAACCCCCCCTGCCAAAGCAGGATACCTGTCAAGGCCATTGAATACACCAGCAGGCCTTGCCCTCCCTTACCAGTGCCACAGCATGGAGACCTCTCATGTATTTGAGGTTAGAGTTCATCCACCAGCTAAGGGAAGTTGCTATTATTTTGTGAACAGGAACCTTGAGACATACCCAGGACTGACTCTTAAGTTGTTTTAAAAGCTCTGTAGGTGAATAGATCCCTGTGAGTAGGTGCAAATATACAGTCTTATGTCAGTACAATGTTGTTTGTGAAGGGAACAAGGAGAACACATCTCATGGCAATGTGTCCTGTTTATTCTGAACTTGCCTGTTTTAGAGATACTTTCTGGTTTTGTAAAGTGAAGACTATTGGGAGACTCTCTTAAAGCCTCACTCAACACAGGAGAGGATACTGAAAAACAAATGGCAGACTTCTAGGGAGGCCTTGTTAGGTTGTGGTGGGGTTTTTTTGAAGACAGAATGTCAGATTGGAAAGGTTAAATGATTTTCTGAGTAAAATAAACATACTTCCCACCATTTTAAAGTAAGAGCATAGGGATTCAGCATACAAAATGAGAGGGACTTTATGTGATGCTTCTTTGACTCAGATTGGTGGCTGCTCAGCTGATTTAAACTAGTTCTGTGGACAGTGAGGCTAATGAAGCTTGGTTTCCTGTGGATTTGTGTCTCCTGAATGACAGATTAGAAATGCAAGTTTCTGGTTTAAGAATGTGACTGCTTGTGGCATTTACTGGTGTACAGACAGGCAGTGTCATTATAATTGAGAATTTAGTTGACAAATGTGTTTGATACAGGCCAGCAGGTTCCAAGCTGACTGAAAAACTGTTTACCACCATAAAAGCAGGCAGATTCACACATCTGTGAGTTTACACATAGCCACACCTCAAGACCATATCTGCCTTATTTCCATAGTAAATCAGAATAAAAACAACAAAAAAGAGGGAAAAAAACCACAAACAAAATAAATCCACAAACCAAACAAAACCAACTAACCAACCAAAAAAAACCCCAAACCCAAAAAAACCCCCAGAACAAGAAGTATTTGTAAGATAGAAAGTGATGACTGCAGAGGCTGTGGCTTCCTCTCATGTGCATTGCCTCAAAGGACCTAGGTCTGGCCTGAGTTTTCTAGATAATTAATCTCCACCCCCAACTTCTCTGTTGTGTTTGGAAATGATGACCAAATGATTTTAACTATGTGTGAAAGTACATCCTTTTATATCTTGTTTGCCATGGCTATGCTGTGCATACACACCTCTACACACATATATATACACATGAATGTATATGTGTGTGTGTACAGAAAACCTCTGTTATCTGACATATGGACTCTCCCAAAAGGGAGCACAGCAGACAGCAAACCACTCAAACTGTAGGCTCCAAATTTGCCACTTAAACTCTTCCAGTGCCTAACCACCCTCTGGGTAAAGAATTTCTTCCTAACAACCAATCTAACTCTTCCCTCCTTCCGTTTGAAGCCATTCCCCCTTATCCTGTTGTTTTCTACTTGGCTAAATAGTTTCTCTCCCCCTTCTATAGGCCCCCTTTAGGTATTGGAAAGCTGCTAGAATATCACCCTGAAGCCTTCTCTTCTCCAGGCTGAACAATCCCAACTCTCTCAGCCTTTCCTTCCCCCGCCCCCAACCTCAAGTTATTGAGCAGCTGGTGCCTTCTTGCTGAGCGGTGCAGTAGAGCTAGAAAGGCCTGTGGTCTGTTGTGGCTTCACTTTGTGACCACTGTGTGTTAAAAAGGATTTAAAAATCAATGTCTCTGGTGGTAATATTTCCTCTTAAAAAGCATTGAGTGGTTTTCCAGCTTTTAGCTTTGTGCTTCACCTTAAGGTCTCATCTGCATTGTTTTGCTACGTGCTAAAGTGTCTGAATAACAACAGCAATCAGAATGTATTTCCTTCAACTATGGGCTACAGTTTCCTGCAGTAGGGTTTGTGTGTAAGAAGTCTTACCATCAGTGAGGAGACTACAAACTGGCTAAGAGTTCCAGATGTGTTGAAAAAAAAATAGATGAAGTTCTTTGGTGTTTCAGTATTAGAGGTAGCAGCAGATGATGAACAGCACACTTAAATCAGCAGTGCAAGAGGGAAAAGAGCTGTTGCTGGTCTGCAGGAACTAGACTACTAGAGGTCTTGCAGGTCAAAAAGAGAAACTTAAAAGCAATCCCTTGCATCACAGGGGGGCAGTGTATGAGCAGAGTCACTCTGGTGGTGTTGGGAGGCTTGGGAACAAGTTAACAGCCTGAGAGGAGCATTCTTAAAACACTAGCCCTCTGCTCGGTGTCTTGGTTCCTTCAACATCCAGAAACTGTATCTCAAGTACTTGGAAGGATTGTTACAAGCCTTCAGCTGACTTCAGCTGGCCCTGAAGAATTTAGCTGTCACAGAATCATTAGGGTTGGCAGAGATTATCAAGTCCAACCATCAGCCTGTCACCACCATGCCACTAAACCATGTCCCTAAGTAGCTGAAAGCATCACAGCCATCTGATGAGTGAGAAAATAACAAAATGAAGTGGGAAACCAGCATGAGAGTTGTGAAGAACTTCCCTCACTAATGGGAGTTATCCTGTGTCCCATAGATGCTCATTATCTTTTGTTTATACCCAATAGTGATGTCTTGTGCTGCTTCAGTAGCATTAGCTGGAGATGCTGCTCTGTGATCACAGAATAAAAGGTATCAAGGAGGTTTTTTGCCTGTCCTTATTTACCTCTGTATTCTTTTTCTTTCTCCCCCCATTAGAGTGTTATTTATAGGAGCAATGCTTCACTCAGTTTAAAATAATGCAAACCTTGAAAACATCTGGATACAGGCTAATTATGAAGAAATAAGGATGTTAGCATAATGAGCTGAATTACTATATCCCCATATATATAACTATATCCCCAAGCACCACAGCTACACGTTTTTTGACTTCCAGAGGTGGTGATTCCACCACCTCCTTGGGCAACCTGGGCCAATGTCTGATAACCCTCCAAGGGAATAAATTCTTCCTAATATCCAGACTGAACCTCCCCTGGTGCAGCTTGAAGCCATTTCCTCTTGTCCTATCACTTGTTACCTGGGAGAAGAGACCAACCCCCACGTGGCTTCAGCCTCCCTTCAGGGAGATGCAGAGAGTGAGCAGGTCTCCCTGAGCCTCCTCTTCTACAGGCTAACCAACCCCAGTTCCCTCAGCTGCTCCTCACAACCCTTGTGCTCTAGACCCTTCCCCACCTTCCTTGCCCTTTTCTGGCCACACTCCAGCACCTCCATGTCCTTCTTGTAGAGAGGAGCCCAAAACTGACCCCAGGATTGGAGGTGTGGCCTCCCCAGTGCCCAGTCCAGGAGGACAATCCCTGCCCTCATCCTGCTGCCACCCTAGTGCTGATCCAAGCCAGGATGCTGTTGGCCTTGGCCACCTGGGCAGTCTTCTGGACCATCTTCAGCCACTGCTGACCAGGAGTCCCAACCAGCGTTTTCCACCAGGCAGCTTTCCAGCCACTCAGCCCCAAGCCTGTAGCACTGATGGAGTTGTTGTGACACAAGGGCAGGACCCAGCACTTACATGGCCAGAAAATGGATTTATCAAAAGGAGTTGATGTACCTGTTGTGCAAATATTGGTCTTCAGGCAAAAAGACTGCATCAGACAAGTGCTTCCCTTCCCTTTCCTCTCCTTTATTCCAGGTAAAGTCAAGTAGACCTTTATGTAAGCTGGCAGAGATGTCTCCAGCATGCCTGTCACTGAAGAACACACCCAATAAAAAATGTCTTTTCTCAGTTGCAGCCAAAACCTGTGACTGGTTATGTCAAAAGCAGAAAGAAATTAAATCTGAGTCTTCAAAATCCTGAAGCTGCTGGTGGCAAAAGCTTCCCAAGAAAAGTGGGTTTTGCTTTGTGTGTCTTGATTTCCTGGCACCAGCGTTGCTCCTCCACCCTCTGTTGGTGTAAGGCTGCTGGATAAGAATGGGTTAATAGCAATTCTCTAACCCAAACTTGGCAGCGTAGCAGTGAAGGATGCTGAGAGGGTTTTCCTGCAGAAAGGAAGGGGAAAAGAAGAGCTAAGACAATGCTTACACAGCCTTTTGCCTTTCACAATGCTTCTCTGTGGACTGCAACCATTTGAGGCTTTTCCCTCCTTTGTGAGTGTGCTGTAAATGTTTCAAAGCACTTTGGGGTTTTTGTGTCTGTGGAGAAAAGACCAAAAAAAAAAGAAAAAGGCATAAAAACTAAGTTCTCTACAAAAATGTTTGAACTCAGCCTGCCTACTGAGCAAGGAAGGATTCCTAACCAGGTGTTAGTTCAGCAGTGCTCTGGAACTGGCAGCATCAGCTACACACCGGTGTGAACAACCCCAAAGGACAAAAGTCTTTCCTTATGAAAGCAAACAAACACCATCATGAATAAATTTGCACTTCCCCCCCCATGCTTAATACACTCTACCCATAATGGATTCTGAAGGGTTGTAAAGGACTTGAGGAATGTGAACTCCACTCCCAGCAACCCTCTTGTAGCAGAGATGGTTATGTCAGTGTTAAATTAGGAGGAAATTAGGTAGCCCCATCTCTTCCCTCTTCAAACCTCTCTAGACATCACACAAGACATATTTTGAGTCCAGGAGACCCATCCTTCATTTCAGACTGCTGCACATAGAATCTTTAGGAGCATAAGGTGGTGTGGGGACATTTACACTGAGGAAGAAGTAGTTTTTAGGTTAAAAGGGGTGTAAATAGCATGGTCTGTTTTGGTAAATAGTGTCATATTGCAAAAGGCAGGAGGGAATCAGAGCATCTTGGCTTTAGACATGATGGGGATTATGTAGCCAAGCCACATTCTCTCACACCACTTTTAGTCCTATTTTCTTCTTTCTCTTCCTGTCTCAGGAGTGGTTTTGATCTTTGCTGAATGCTTGTGAAACACTTATTTGTGATGCATCACTTAGAAAAGAATGATGAAGGAAAAGTCTTCCCTTTCTGTAACAGCACTTTCCTGATGCCTCCCTTCTGCTGAAGAATCACAACAGCTTTAGACTTCATTCTTCCATGGCCCTAATGTCCTGAAAAGGAGACCTAATAACTAATAATTGATACACACCAAAGAGTAGTCCTGGGAATTTGGTCATGATCACTGCTGGGCAGCAGGATCTTTACACTCTCCTTTGTTTTAGTGCTTCTGTCATCCTCAAATCACTGGGTTTGGGGTATAATTTTTTCAAAATTAGTTTTCTGTAAGAAAATGGATACAAAGAGAGCAAGCAGCTGCCTGAATGTTAGGCAGCACAGGAGAAATGGAGATGACATGCTGCCCCTTTGGTATGTCTGCTCAATATTTACTGCCAACTTCAACTAATGTTTATAGAATGTGACTATTTTAAAATGAACTCATTACTGCTCCCAAGTACTTACTGAAGTAGATATGTTACCTCCAGCTCCACCTCCATGTTACCTCCATTGTCTCTGCAATGCAAGAGCAGAAAATCAGGAAATAATGGAAAGTGGAATTGGTTGGATAGCTCTGATGTGGTACATTGCTCCTTCATAGCAAGAATTGTCCCTCTTTGCTTGCCAGCAGAGGACCCTGGGTATTGCCTTCATGGTAAGAGTTAGTGTGTTGAAAATGATATTCTCCTTTTCCAGTTTTTAGGTGGATTTTGGCTGAGGCATTTTATTATACAAACAGGATAAACTCCAGACACTAGAGAGCCTGTCCTGGAGTGACACAACAGTTGTGGGAAGGGGTGTGGGTTGCGACTCTGCTTTCAAAGTCTGTTTCCTACCCAGGATAAAGATGGAATGATAAATGCTGAAGATTATGGCATATATCTAAAACAACCTTATATTCTGCCATCTCTTCTTTTCCCCTCTTGTCTTCTACAGGTCTGAATGTTTCTAGCTGAGAGGTACTGTTGTGTATCTGGGCTTTTAGGCAGGCACTGGCACCAAGCTTTATGCCCCCTCTTGCATACCTATCCCCACCAGCTCTGCTCTGCTCACCTGTTTGTTAGACCAGGTCCTTCTGTCATTTCCCTGATGTCTTGAAACCTGTTTCTTCCTGTGCTTTTCTTGTGTGTACCCTGGTGTAGATCCCTGTCTGCACTTGACTCACGGGAGAATTGAGTTTGGTTCAAGTTCTGTCCACGGCATCTGACTTCTTTCCCCATAACAGAGATGTTCCAGTCCTCTAATCATTTCTGTAGCCCTTTTCTGCACCCTCTCCAGAAGTTCCTTGTCCTTCTTGAACAGGGAAGCCCAGAACTGGCCCCAAGATTTGGCCTTTAAGTAGACATTGTCAGTTCTATAGGACTGTGTTGACCAAAACTGTGACTCTCACCATGGACTATGCCTTTGTGATCTAGAAATTGTGTGTTCAGTGTGTGTCACTGAGCTATTTCAATGCTAGGTCATCTTCCTCTGTTTGTTATTAGCTTTTTTTTTTCCTTTTTGAGCTACATTACTTGTTTTATTCACCTGCCTGGTGTCTTTGTTCAGCCTTCACTGGGTGGACATCCCAACTCATAACATGGCATAGCTGCGATAACACAGAAGAACTTTGTGTATATATATATATATATATATATACACTGAGTAAAAGGACATGGTAATACACAGTGAGTGTTCTCTACAAGATCACCTAGACAGGCTGGCTCTAAGGAGAGCCATCAAAGGCTGAACCATGTTAAAATAGGTCAGGTAACTAGAAACTTAACCTTTTCAAGGACAGTCACTGATCAGGAGCAGGCTCCTGGAGTATTTTTGTGTGTTTATAATGGGCATGAACCTCCATCACTATTTTTCCCTTGGTAAGGTATAAATATGTGGCCCTTACTCTGGGACAGGTCAGAAATCCTTAGCTGATAGTATAAAAAGGAAGAGTTTAGTGTCTCTTTCTGCTCTGGTCAGGAAGACAGGAGACTAATTCAAGCTGCAACTAGTTAGTGAAGGCCACCAAGGGGCTTCTAGAGATGACTGTAAAGTAGCTTTTAGTCTTTCTAAGAGGGAAGGAATTGATCTAATTTTCAATCTGTTGGCTGGTCCTGGCAGGCTGTTTGCCAGACAGCTCTCAGTTTATGTGGGGAGGAGTTGTCTATGCCTGTGGTCAGATGGATTTAGGAGGTTGCTGCTGGCTGTTGTAGCCACAGACAGAACTCCTTACTGATCCTTAGTTGCAAATAAAGGAAATGCTTTTAAAAGCAGGAGAGAGAATGACATTAGGACTGAATACATTTTAAAGCAGTGATCTTTTAAAGTAATTTTTACTGTTATTTTCACCAAGTTCTCATAAGTTCATAAGAAGTTTCATGAGAAGCCAAGTAAACTTTGATTCAAATCTGATATCCTGAACTGTGAAGAACAGAGAAAACTGGACATCATTAAGGAGATACAGATGTAGAGTGGTCAGAAATGAAATAATCACAGGCTTCTCATTCTGTCCTGACAATGTGTAGCACAGTGAGAGCTCAAATCCACCTGAGAAACTTCATCTGTAATGTCAGCTGTGGTAAGAGAATGTCTGTGAGCCTGTGGGGGAAGGGAAGGGAAGGGAAGGGAAGGGAAGGGAAGGGAAGGGAAGGGAAGGGAAAAGGGGGGGTGGAAAAAAAGGAAAAAGGGAAAGGAACTTCCGAGCAGAACAGAGTTTTCCGTTTTAAGATTATGAGGAGGTAGCTGCAAGATCTGGAGGAAGAGGAGCACCCCCCCGATCCCCGCGGGGTCCAGCAGCGCCCATGGCGAGCCAGGAAACCCTGCCCCTAGCCCGGAGGCAGGAGAGTGACAGCTCGTCCCGTTTTCAGCGGACATGAGCTGAAAGCCGGAGTCTAGGAGTATTAATTTTCAGGACTGATCCCTGTTTCGGGTGGGCAGAGCTTGCCCTCCTCCTTGCAGCATGTGCGGGTCGCACTGATGTGTGAAGAGTGATGCAGCAGGGAAGGGTCGGAGGGTTTCGGAGAGGAGATAGGCAGAGACCCCTCGCCACCAGCAGGGCTCGGGCAGCCCAAAAGGGATTATGAAACCTGGCACAGGGCAGAAGGTACATTAGAAAAGCATTAGAGACCTTTTCACGGCATCATTAGGGTCGCCGTGGCTCCGAGAAGCCCCTCGGGGGTGCCTGAAGGGGATGTGAGATGTTCAAGAGGGTGTGTTTTGCCAAGGCAAACGCTTGCCAGAAAGCAAGGATTAGACTGTTTGAGGGTGGTGACGTCTCCGTGGGGGAAGAGTGTGGATATTGTGAGCAAATCGACTGTCACAGGCGATTTGACAAATTCTGATCTGCTTTTAGGGAAATGTCTGTTAATCCTGTTAAGGGAAGGAGAGACGCGAGCGGGCTTGGACCGGGTTTGTGGCTGCAGACGCTGTGGAAATCCGGGATTTGGGGATCGGCTGTACTTTTTTTGGTGCTGCCCATCCCTTCCCCCTCCCCCCACCACCCCGCTCCCCCAGACCAAGAGCAGCAGGAGGGGTGAGGCATGGGGGGAAGGGGCAAAGGGAAATGGAAATCTGGTGTTTCCTTCCGCAAACTTTGCCAGAGAACGCTTAATTTCCTCCTGTTCCCCGTCCGGGGATCGGCTTGAAGCTGTGTCTCTGCCCCGGGCTGCCGACGCTTTCGTCGCTGCATCCCTGCATGTCTGCATCCCTACATCCCCGCTGCATCCCTGAGTCCCCCGCATCCCTACATCCCTGGATCTTTACATCCCCATATCTTTGCCTCTCCACATCCATGCATCCCCGCATCCCTACACCCCTCTATCCCCGCACTCCTGCCTGATGCCGCTCCGCAGGCAGCCGGGATAAATGGATGCAGCGTGGCTCCCGCTGCCAGAAGCAGTTCTCCAGTGCCAAATATTGCCTGCGCCAGATTTTCATCCCCCAGGAGTGGGGGTGTCGGGTCTGTGATGCTGGGGCCGCTCTCCCCTGTCCATGAGGGTTTATAACCTTCTGCTGCAGAAGATAATTTCCCCCTGTTTCGTATTTATATTGTTGCATGCGTTACGTTTACAGTGTATGCAGGTGTGATACGTGTTGACTCAGATCCAGAGAAGTGGATTTAGGGATATTTTACAGACAAACCTTCTCACGACCTTAACCATTTTCAGGCAACTTTTTTTGCTCACTTTTGGGGGCTTTCTGGAAAGGCAGCCAGGACGGCACTCGAAGTTTGGGGGCAGGCAGAAGGAACATTTCAGCAGAGCAACTCCTGGTCTCCTGGGGGCTTTTCCGAGAGCCAGGAGGAAAAGGGGAGTGGGTGTGAAAGGGAAACCTCAAAGCCTTGGCGTGATCGGCGGGGGCAGATCCCAGGGAAGGGTTGTGGAACGCCCCTGGAAATGGATGGAAGCTTGGGAAGTGTCCTGGGGAAACGTCCTTCAGGAAAGAGTCTGCCCACGCTTGATGAGTGATCACTGCCTACCCATCTTCCTTGTGAGCATCCAAATGTTACATTAATTATCGTTACATTAACTAACTTGTGTTCAAGTTCAGAGAGGGTATATATATATACAAATATATATCAATGTATTTGGGGGTTTGTTTGGTTGGTTTGGTTTGGTGTTTTTCGCCCATCTACCATGGAAGACCTAAACACATTTTGCACGCCCCAAAATTGAAGCACGTCCCTGTATTATTATTATTATTAAATTAATTATTTGCTGGGGGAGGTTGTTTTCTTTGGCCAAAGGCTGGTTTTGAACCAGAGGGACAGGAGAGTCGTCTCGTCAGTTGGTGTGATTTGAGAGTGAGCCTGTGCAGCGCTTTAGCCTGCCCTCAGTAATCAGGCGTTAGACTCAGGAGGCTTTGATTGTAGGAGTTGCCTTATTTGCATTGATGAGGATGAACCAGCTGCTGGAGCATAGAGAACTGCACCTGACACAATCACCCAGCTCGGGATTAGCACAGGGAGTCAGGAATCCACCGCTCTATCCGGCAATCGCAGCCCCCACGTTAGAGTCACTCATGCAAAATGACCCAAATTTGCAATGAGTGCAATTAGCAACCCAAAGATGCACGTTAATTTGGGGGCTAACATTTTCTTGCGTTATACTTATTAAATATAACGATGATGTGCACTAAGTATGTACTGCTGAGGAAGATGAGATTTTTACTCCCCCCACGAGTCCCACAAAGCATCCTAACAGCAGTCCCCTAATATTTAAGGCGGGCAGGAAATTTTGTAGTCCCTAACCCAAAAAGTGGCTTCTCTTTCTTTTCTCCTTTCTTTCTTTCATCCTTTCCTTTCCTTTCCTTTCCTCCTTTC
>VWZX01000279.1:0-28166 GCA_013399015.1 Galbula dea | reverse complement strand
ACTTCTCTAGAGAGGTTGTCTGGACGACAGATAGGTGCCTCAGTACCTCTCAGTGAGGAGTCTCCTACCACTAACACCCTCCTAGGTTTTTTAGTAGCCGAGGTTGTGATCCATTTAGAAGATATTGGGGAACAACCAGTGGGTCCCCCAGACAGAATTTCTCCCTGGCTATCATCTCTCTGGCTCTGAAGATCCAAGGCCTCATATCTATTCAATAAAGGCACCTGAGGTGGTGAGGAAGGACAGGGAGAGCTTTTTGCACTTCTCCGGTGAAGAACCTGTTTCCACTCTCCTTCACCTACCGAATTCAAGTCATCCTCCCAATGACTGGATGGGCAGGGCTGCACCACCTCATGCTGGACTGCTTTAGTGATGGGAAGGTTACGAGTCCACCAGTCTATTTCCCNCTCATGCTGGACTGCTTTAGTGATGGGAAGGTTACGAGTCCACCAGTCTATTTCCCATTCACAGTCCCTAATACTTCTTAGTGTCTCCACCTCCTCCTTAAGCTCTGCCACTAAACGAATTAAATCATTCACCTGCTCACATCTTACATAGGTGACCCTTACCTCATCTTCTAGGACTGTTGTGAGGTTTAAACAGTCTGTACAGCCATTAATCTGGACTGCTGCATCCTTGTTGCAGGGTTTAGTTTGAACCATCACGCTCCTAGTGGCAGCAGCAGCAATGGCTTTCTTTCTCGTAGAGACCATTTCTGGGCCAGATATGTGAGCAGGCAAAGTTAAGATTGCTATCGTAGTGCCCCTGCACTTCCTCCCTTCACGCCCTACCTGCATGAACTGCCTCACAAACTGTCCTACACCTGTTCACCACGCTCCCAGGGCCGGCTAATATAGGAGAGGGTGTGTCTGCCTTCAATGCTGGCCCCGCCCGGTGAGTCAGAGCTAGGGGCTCTTCGCAAGCCACTCTCGTGGGAGGGAGTAGCTGGGCTGTAGCAGCCTCTCTTTGCCTCCTGCCTTGCTGTCTCTTGTACCTCCGGAGCTCAGCACTCTCTCCCCGACGCGATCCTTAAGCAGATGTACACACCAGGGCAGCCTTGCTCCAAATGGCTGAAAAAGTGGTGCCTAGAGGCTCTTCAAAGTTTCGTACCTGTTCATATCATCCTGTTTGTGTTTCTGTGCTATGTTTGCACCTTGTTATAAAACTTAGGTACTGGTGTCTGGCTTAAACCACTTTCATTTCAATCAGGTGTGCTTAATGCTCCTTTTTGGAAAAGTTTTTTGATTTCTGTGATGTTGTAACTAAAGGGAAACCAGGAAGGTGTAGGGTTTCAAGTATGGTGCTGCAGAAGGCCTACTACTGATGACTATTCAGGGTGAAGTGACAAACTCATCAAGTTAAAAGCCAACTTGCTCACCACAGAGAAAAGGGAGGGGAGACAACAACAAAACCCACATCAAACAGGCTAGTTAAGCTCGCAACTGTAATGATCCTGAAAAATTCTGAGACTTAGGAAAGCTCATATCTGAGGCTGAGTTATGATTTGAGAAGTGTTTTTAAAGGTAGCAGAAAAGCCCATGTTTCTTGTTTCCTGAGGATTATTTATGAAATATACTTCATTTAAATAAATCATTAATTTTAAAAAATCCTGAAGTACAGTTCTCCAAATTCATTCTGAGAGAATTTGGATCATTTGGAGAGCCAAACTGCATTATCTCCTGCAGCAGCGTTACTGAAATTACGGAATGTTCTCAGTGTAAACTGATAACTTCCTATGGGATAAAAACATATAATTCTGTGAGACACAACAATTATAACAACATATAACAAAGGGAAAATCCAGGCTTTAACTGTCTTGGCTCCATAGGGTTAGTAGGGGAGGTAGGAAATAAAATTTATTTCAAACACAGGGTGACCTATTGCAATTCCCCAAAAACAGTAGAGAGCAGACTTACTGGGTGTGCTGTCACTTTTCTTGTTTTTTTCGTGCTACAGTCAGAGCTACTCAAGTCATTTTTTTTGATCCATCTAGATAAACAAGGTTTTCTGCTGGGTTTTATTTTGTTACAGTTTGGAAGAAAATGTTTTTTGCTTACTTCCATGTTTGCTTAGGGATATTGAGAGTTGGGATTTGCTGCTGCTATTTTTTTAGGATGTGGGTTGTTCTTTGGGATGTTTTTCAGATCAAAATGGACAGCAACATGTGCTAGCATGGATCAGGAAGGGGACATCCTGGAACAAAAAGCCACAAAGTATGTAAAACAATGTGCTTCAGATTAGACTGTTCTAAATGCCCTTCATCATAGCAGTGCAGAATGTTCTAGCTGGCAGCTCATCTTGAGCTGTCTTTGAAATTTGAGTGATGGACATGATCCTTAAATATGGGACAGTTGTCTACAGCCATGATCATAAAACCCAAAGCAACCTTACTGCTCACCATCAATACATTTTTATCAAGTGCCACAGAACAGCAGAAGTTATGTATAGAGTAGGTGTATAAATCTGTAGTCTTTACCAGATTTCCATTTGTAGAATTTTCTCGACAGGGCCAAATAATTAGAGCAATAACTTGTTATTTTTTCTTGACATATTTATATTTTGGTTACAGATATTCAGCATTTTACATATGTATTTTTTAGCAGTGCAGGTGACAGCCAGGGAAGTTCTGAAATACTTAGTTTTGAACAATTTTCCCATTTTTCTTTGTCAAGAGTTAAGAAAATTTATAATACAAATTATTTCTTTAAAAATACAAACCCACAATCTCAGAAACGTCACAGATGGAAAACCAGAATGGATTCACTAAGGAAAAATCATGCCTGACCAATCTGGCGGCCTTCTATGATGGAGTGACAGCAACAGTCAACGAGGGAAGACCAATGGATATAGTTTACCTAGATTTCTGTACGGCCTTTGACAAGGTTCCACATGACATCCTTATCTCTAAATTGGAGAGATATGGATTTGAAGGGTGGACCACTAGATAGATAAGTGATTGGCTAAATGGATGTGGCCAGAGAATTAAAGTCAATGGTTCTCTATCTAGTTGGAGACCCATGGCACTTGCTGGCACTCAGGGCTCCATCCTTGGGACTGGTGCTCTTCAATGTCTTTATTAATTACACCAACAGTTGGATCAAACGCACTCTCAGCAAGTTTGCAGGTGACATGAAGCCGAGTGCTGCAGCTGACACACTAGAAGAACGGGATACCATACAGAGGAACTTGGACAAACCATATCCTGGGTTGCATCAGGAGAGGAATGACCAGCAGGTCAAAGGAGGTGATTCTACCCCTCTACTGTGTCCTTGTGACATCCCACCTGGAGTACTGCATCCAGTTCTGGGGTCCTTAGCATAAGAAAGACGTGGACCTTTTAGGGCAGGCTCTGAGGAGAGCTACAAATATGATCAGAGAGCTGGAGCACCTTCCCTATGAGGACAGGCTGAGAGAATTGGGATTGTTCAGCCTGGAGAAGAGAGGGCTTCGACCTTATAGACGCCTTCCAATACCTAAAGGGGACCTACTAAAGGTGCAGAGAGAGACTCTTTACCCTGGTAGAGACTCTTTACCTGGAGAGAGACTCTTTACCCGGATAGCGACTCTTTACCTGGAAAGAAAGCAATAGGACAAGGAGGAACAGCTTCAAACTGAATGAGGCAAGATTTAGATTGGATTTTAGGAAGAAATTCTTTACCCAAAGGGTATTGAGACACTGGAACTGGTTGCCCAGAGAGGTTGTGGTTGTTCCATCCCTGGCTGTGTTCAAGGCCAGGTTGGATGTGGCCCTGGGCAACCTGGTCTGGTGGCATTCCTGCCCATGGCAGTGGGATTGGAGCTAAATGGTCTTTAGGGTCCCTTCCAGCTCAAGCCGTTCTATGAATCTGTGAATCTATGTTCAGCATACATATTGTTGTATACATTTTTAAGGAAAGAGCATGCCTGATCCCAAACAGCTAAAATATTCACAATCCAAACAAAATGGTAACTAAAAGGCAACAGAGAGAGAACACTCATGGAGGGAAAACCCACAATCATTATAATCACCCCATCATCTGCAGTACTGTGTTTAGCTGTGGGGGCTCCAGCATAAGAAATACATGGACCTGCTTGAGCGGGTCCAGAGGAGGGCTACAAAAATGATCCAGGGGCTGTAGCACCTCCTTTATGAGGATAGGCTGAGAGAGTTGGAGTTGTTCAGCCTGAAGAAGAGAAGGCTCTGGGAGGACCTTATAGTGGCCTTCCAGTAATTAAAGATGGCCTACAGGAAAGATGGGGAGGAGCTCTTTATCAGGGAGTGTAGCAATAGGACAGGGGTAATGGTTTTAAAGAGGCTATGTTTGGATTAGATAGTTGAAAGAATTCTTTACAGTGAGGTTGGTGAGACACTGGAACAGGTTGTCCAGAGAAGCAGTAGATGCCCTCTCCCTGGAAGTGTTCAAAACCAGGCTGGATGAGGCCTTGAGCAACCTAGTCTAGTGGAAGGTGCTCCTAGAGGGGGGTTGAAACTAGATAATCTTATGGGTCCCTTCCAGCCCAAACCTTTCTAAGGTTCTATGATCATTAAAAGGCCAATAACAATAAATAATAAATAAATAATAAACATTTTTCCTGTGCTCAACAGTTATAGACACTGCATTATCATTGACAGGTCTTTCTTGCTAAAGGTATTTAGTGCATCACTTTTTTTCCTTTGCCCACCCAGGGTACACAAGATTCATCTTTTAGCATGTCCAGTTAGTGGATACAGGTGCACCTAAAAGATACACCATGATCAAGCCTTTTTAAACAAGTTTTAACCGATGCACTGGTTACAAGTTTCAGTTAAGGGAATTATGCGTCTGCACCCTGCTCCCTTGCTGATACTGTGGGTAAGTGTTTTTTCTTGTGTTTCATATCCTCAGTAGATGTCTGGGTTCAACGCAAAACTCAAGTCTTCTGGGGCACCACCCTGCAAAGAGATTCCCTGTAACCTGTGCCAGCAGTGCACTCGAGCAGTAGCCACAGGGAAGGAGCTGACATGTGGAAAGAGAAACCAGCAAAAGGGGCTGAGCAGAATGGTCAGGCAGAGCAGCTGGAAGGGAGGGTTTTGAATTCTCACACTGAAACCGGTACCTCTCTGAGCGGCCCTGCCTGGGCGTGTGCTTCTGGCAAGAGTGTTTCAAAGGTCTCACCTGGTGTGGCGAGTACTGAATGAAGGCTCCAGAGCTAGAGTGGTTCGGGTTTAGGTCGGATTTTAACGGAGCCCATTGCAAATGAGAGTTACCAAGCGTTTTCTTGCATAGTATACAGCCGCGCTGTAGATGAGCGAGGTGGGTGGCGGCGGAGCCCCAGCTAGGGTTTGCTGTTTCCCCTCCTCCTGCTGCCGCTGGGGCCAGGACGAGGGGACCCTGGTCAGCACAGTCTCGGCGCAGCCGCAGCGGCTCCCGCGCGGGCCCTATGCAGGCCGGCTTCGCCGACGGCCTGGGCTTGACACACAGCACCACCTAGAGGGACGCAGGCCGGGGAGCAGTGCTGGGCCCAGCGGGGTTCGGTTTCGGCATTTTCCTACCCGCCCGGGAGAGAAGGATGCTGCGTCCCCGCCTCGGGCCTCGCTGCGTCCCCGGGGCCGCGCCGCTGAGTGTGCTCTGCGGGAGCGGTGCGGGCGCTGTCCGCGGTGCTGAGCGAGAGTAGCTGGCTAGGGTGGAAGGTGCCAGAGAGACTCTTCTCTCCAGCCTGCGGCGGAAAGCCCGCTGTTCTGCGTTGTCCGCCTGATCGCCTGACAGGCCTCAGCTTCTCCGAGGGTGTAAATATTTATGCTAAAACATGTCTGTTTACTCCAGACACAGGCACTGCTGGAAGGCCAGCAGGGAAGGGAAGAGCAGACACGCTGTGTGCCTGCCAGACACAGACCCAGCCGGGCCGCGCCATGCAGTGGCTGACGGCTTAGGAGTTCTTTGCGTTATCTTCCCTTGACTCTTTGCACTGCAATCCTCCCACGACTTCCTATGAATGTTTGTTTACGTTTACAAACACAATTAGCTACAGTTATATTATCCTTTTCTCATTGTTTGCACTGAGCAAACACTTTGCCCGATTGGCTGAAACCACCTTTAAAACAGTAGCCGGGAATAGATGGGAAAAGGTCATGTCAGCTAGGGGTTTTAAAACTGGCTTTTAAAAACTAGCTTTCGTGCTGTCAGTGTTTTCGTTCCTAGACAGTGGCGACTTAATGCTGCCAGTCTGCCGGTCTCCTTTCCAAAAATGGCTTGTAAGTTTTTACTCTTCTTTGAGTCCTTCAAAAAGGACACGTCCCTTTTTCTCATTGCTCTGCCCGACATCCCCCGCGAGGGATGAAATTCTCTGGTTCCACCGGGCTATTTCCCCTCCTCCCGTCTCATTGCGGATTCCTCCCAGCCCCTTACGTGCCATCTTTGTCAGAAGGGTTTGGTAAAGGCAGCTGCGTAGCTACCGCGACGTGCCAGAATGTAGCACCGCCGTCGCCACAGCAGAATGTTGGCAAAGCATTTTCGGGAGGTGCAATGGAGAAACACAGATTTGGGGTTGTTGGGGGTACAAAAGAAAAATATTGATTTAATGTTTCTCGGTTTAGCAAAAGGATGTCTGGTACACAATAGCAATCTAACGGCAACTCTGAGGGCAGGTCACAGGAACCCAGGTGTTCCCCTGCGGCCGGGAGACGGTGCCTGTGCCTGTGTCTCTGCCACCCTCTGCTGGCTGCTGGCGGCCGCGGGGATGGCGGGGCGAACCGGCGAGGCACACCGGCCCCTCGGCACCGCGGAGGGGGGCAGGAGGAGCGTTCTAAGTTACAGCCCACGCGGGCCCCACCTGGATCTTTCAGGGCCCACACCATACCCGGTAGCGTGCCGGGGCCGCGGGGTCGCTTGGAGCTGGAGTCCGCCAGTACGCTCATGTGTGTGGTGCGCTGCTGCCTGTTAGCACAGTCGGCGACCCTGGGTCAAGCCGGTGCTATCTAGGGGAAGCCTCCGGCGCAGTCCACATAAGGGACTCAGAGAGGGACTTTCAAGGCAGAAAACCCTGCCTAGAGTGCCGCCCCCCTCACTGCTGGGCAGCCCGACCCGCAGCCCCGGGGCGAAGCAGAGCGGCGGCGGTAGCCAGGGCTGAGTGAGCAATCCCTCCCCGCCCCAAACGGCCACCCCGGCGGTCCCTAGCCCCCGTGCGAAGGGGGTGGCGGCAGCCCTGTGACTCATGCCTGCGTCGAGGAGATCAACTGGCGATTCACGCTTTTAAAAAAGCAAATCCGAGCACTTTTGGAAAAAAAGGTCATCTCGCATTAAATTCCGCGGCGTGATTGGTATTCCGACGTCGTTTCTGGCGGAGTTTATAAGCAGCGGGTCGCTCCCAGGCTGGAGTCGCCCTGCCTGCCTGGACTCCGGCAGGAAGAGTGTCCATTCATCCCCTCGGTAAGTCTCCTCTAAACAGCATCCTGTTTTTTCAAATCTTTGAGAACCTCTTTCAGGATCTGGAGCTTTTCTTGCCCCTAAAATCGGGTTTGGTCGCTATCGTACTTATAGAAGGATAACTGGTATTTTGAGACAGCCAGCGCCTTAGACACTGTGTTAACCTGTTACTTCACTTGCAGGCATTGTCTAGAAAATCTCTTCTGCTTTACAATTGTTTTCTTTTTCTTCTTAAAAAAGTGAAATATATGTTTTCAATTTAAATGGATTTTTCGTTTATACACTGGCGTAAATCCTCTCAGCAGTGGAAATGAATCGGTAGCTACCGACTTGAAAGAAAGCCGCTAACAAAGAAAGCGTTCGTTCTTTACTGCGACCTTCATTTTCTTTGCAAGGGGAGTAAAATAAATTGCAGGTCAATGCAGGGACAAAAAGATGAGCGGGTCGCTGACCCGACAATTTTCGATCAGCGACTCTATTTTGGCTATCGGAGCCCCGTGCCCGTCAGGAAAGAGCTCAACATCTGGCGAGGAGCGAGGTCTGGTCCATCACCTTCCTTCCCCCAGACAGACATGCCTTCTCCTGCCATTTGTGCCGCTGAAGCGAGCGCGGGCATGAAGGAGCGCTGGTTTGTGCTGGAGCACGTACTGGTCCCGATATGCTGAAACATGTGTGTTCAAATACACGTGTGTGTCGCCTATCATCGCACCTGGTCACCTTTGTGGTGGCGGGGGTCAGTCTCTCAGTCTTTCCTGAATGCTTAGCCTGGCGTGTGCTTGGGGCTCGGATGATAACGCACAGAAACGGGTTCCGTTTGGGATTGTAGGTCATTTGGGCTGGTAATTTCGAAGCCCGCTTTGTACGATGATTTCCTTTTGACGCGAGCCACATAATTGCCCTGCTCAGCGGCCACCGGTATAATTACGATAGACTCCATGCTCTGCTAAACTCGTCGTTCCAGGCACAGGGGTAGCGCGTCGACATCCAGCGAAGGCACGATTTTGCTTCTCAGCCTGTCGGGGCACCTTCCCGGCGAGCCGCTTGTCCCCAGCCCCGCGGCTCCGCCGCGGCCAGCCCCCGCCCGCCGGCCCCTGCCGGTCCTGTCGCCGCCCCGGCACCTGCGCGGCCCACGCTGTGGACTCCGGTGCGGTTTCTCCAGGAGACCGGACTGCTAAATCCGCCTTTTCTTCCTTTCAGCAAATTCCTTTCTGCCCACCCCTCGGAGGAATATCGGAGGAAACGCGGGCACCGGGGACTGGGGCTTCTCTGAAGGAATGGCTTCCTCCACTCCCTCGTCCTCCAACGACGCTCCGGACCCCACCACAACTAATTTACGACCCACAAGTAGGTTTTAATATTTCCTCGTTCAAACTGTTTTGGAGGCTTTCTCCACCTGGGCTTGGAAAGACCAATTTCGAAACGAAACGATAAATCCTTGAAGCCCTGTTCCGCGCCGTTAAGCAAGGTGCGGAAAGTGCTCTACACAAAGAAACCATCTTCCTGGTGGGGGCAAGAGGGGTTGGTCCATGGCTAATAAAACGCTGAGACGGAAAGCCCCCTCAGCAGCCAGCGCTGTCTTTATCCCAGATTTGTGGGATTTAGACAATTAACTGACCCCCCGGATGGCAAAAAAATCGGTATGTTTTAACTGGAGTGGAGAAAATGAATCCGTTAAAAGGCGAAGTTACACCAGGGGCTTAAAGTGTGTGTGTGTCCTTACATTTTATAAATGCTAATGCTGCAGCTTCCTTTCAGCCTACACTGAAGCCTGTAATCAAGCGAAATTTGGATGCTAATTGTAGCTTTTCAAAGGCTTGTATACCTAATTGGTCTGAATTTGCCTTGAGTTATTGAGGTGTGAGTGGGAAGCAGAGGCTGCTGCAGGTGGATAATCAGCTCTGCCAGGCAATTCAGACCGTCGCCTACCGAAAATAAATAAAAAAGAGGCTCGATGCTATAAAGCGTCGGAGACAAAGAGCAGGCAACATGCGAAATGAAAGGTTGTCAGGCACAGCAAAGCGGGAAATAGCTTTTACCCTGAAAAGGCTACGAAGCACGAGTATCAGAGTCATTATTGTCATTATTCTGCAACTGGAAGGAACGGGGGAGGGGGCGACCGGCAGCATCGGGTCTTTCTCCAAGCAGGGGTGACAGGCACTGCTGCCTCCGGCTGAAGAGTCACACGCAGGAATAGAATTAAATGGCAACGCCGCTGAAAACGAGATAACCTCTGACAGCGGCACCCCGCCCTCCCCGCCCGGAGCTTCCCGCCCCTGCTGAGAGGGCTTCTTCGCCTGTCCGGCTTTGCCGGGGCGCTTCCCCCGTTTCTCCTCCCAGGGGGGCCCGGCCGCTGCCCTCCCCGCCCAAATGAGCTGCCCCAGCCCCATTGCCGCCTCGTGTCCTCACGCCCCAACGACTCTCGGCGCCGCGCCCCCCTCAGTGCCTCCTCTTCTGGTCGTCCCTGAGGTCCGCCGCGGCCACTGCTAGCCCTGCGGGTGCCCCGAGGTCGTAGAGGTTCGGCTGCCCCGAGGTCGTAGAGGTTCGGCTGCGCCGAGGACGGCACCCCCTCCACCACAGCCCCGGGCTTCACTCCCCGCTTCCAGTGAGCTCAGGTGGAGCCAACTGAGGCGTGGCCCGTTCGCGGTTTACGGGGTCTGGGAAGGAGCCTGTCCCCTCCGTCGGAGGGGTCGAGCCCCCGGTGCTGCCCCAGGTCAGGAGCCTTTCGGCGGCGTTTCCTAGGGCGTGCAGGGCCCGCGGCTCGGGACTGCCATGTAGCGGGCCCGGGCCGGCAAAGCCGCGGGACACAGGGGCGCTCCATGGTAGGGGCAGGACCGGGAGCGTCCCTAGTGTAGCCGTCGGCTGCTTGTCAGTCTGGCCAGGACTTAGTCATGCAAGTCCGATCATCTAGTCAAATACTATTTTTCACTCAATTAATTCCTGAACTCTTCTGTGACCCCATTTCACGCCACTTTATTTTAAGATGCCACTTCCCTGGAGCCCTGCCAGTAAATTATTAGATGTTTGGGTCCCGGGTGCTTTCTCCTCTCCTCTCTGAGCGCCAGCTTGTCACCTTGCTGTCACCCGCGCCCGGCACGCTCCTGTGCCGCTAGGCTCGGGAAGCCACCGTTTGTCCCAGCGAGGGGGCAACGGTGGGTGTGCAGGAGGCCGGGAGGGCAGCACGGCGGCCGAGCAGGCCGGCCGCCCCACGGCAACGTCTCTGTCCTCTCTTCCAGCTTACGACTCGTGGTGCGGCGTGGCTCACGGGTGCACCAGGAAGATCGGGCTGAAGATATGCGGTAAGTCTGCTCGTGCCTCGCAGTGCGACACCCTGCACACCTGCGCTTCGCGTCCTCCCTCTGCCGGCAGACTGAGGCCCGCCCCCGGCCGGCCGCCACTCGCGTCCGCGGCAGCGCCGGCTGAGTGTCCCCGTCCCTGCCCCAGTCCCTGAGCGGCAGTCTCGGGCTCCCTCTGCCGGGCGAGCAGCGGCTGTGCTCAGCGGCCCCGCCGCTGATGACGGTCGCCGTGCCCTCCTGTGGATTTGGGTTGACCGATGCCTTGTCCGCGGGAGGGACGGCTGCGGGCCTCGCCGCTCCTCCTGCGATAAAAGGGGGCGTGCAGGCGCCGACAGCCCCCGGCGGGAGAAGCGCAGATCCGCCAGGGAGGCCGGCGGCCAAGAGCGAGCCGGGGGTTTGGCCGCCTCTGACTGTCTGAAATTTTTCAGCCTTATCTGACTAGAAAATACGAATCTCCTGGGGGAAAAAGATTAACGAGAGCCTTATTAAAGAGCGATTCGTCAGCTTGCTGTGCTGGTAAGATAGCGCTAGCAGCCAGTCAGCGCACAGGCACATGAAATGCAGGAAAGGAAACAAATGCACAATCAGATCGCAACGTTATAGTAGGAGATTCATTTACAGATAACAAGCTGTCTTCCTTCTCCAGATTCTCAGTAGCGCCTTCGCTTTCGGGGAGACAAACAGCCAAATCTTCATTTTGTGATGGGGAGAAATGTTTAGCTTAGCCCATGCCCCTTATGAATAGAAATTATTTCCCATTTCCCCAGCTACCTCTTTTTGGGGAGATGGGAAATTATTTCGCAGGAGAAACGGGCCTTTTTCAAAGCAAACGTATATTTAAACCTCTTGCTCTACTTGCCGAGTCAAAGCTCGTTCGCTAAACGTTTTGCTACCTGGAAAAGAATCAGGGTGTGAATATTGAGCCCTGTGTCTATCAGAGATTTCATTGGTACCCGCAGGCGACATTAACGAGTAGTCGCTTAGTTCTATAAATAGCTCCTGATCTGGGTTTAATGGACCGTTTCCCCACCAGTCCCTTCAGTGGCTGGGGCGATGGGCTTTCTCATCATCATTTTAATTTAGCCCGGCAAGCAGAACTGATAAAGTAACGCACCGTTAGGCTTGCTCCGTGTTGCTAGACTACAGGGGTTACAGAGGGACATCGCAGCTTCTCTCAGCGAGATCGAATACACTGAAAATGAAGTATCCCACCATTTTGGATTCGAGAAAGGCAAAACAGACTGTAGTAAAGGCTCTGTGAAGGGAGTTCAAAACAAGCAGGGCCGCTGTATTTTTGGCTCTGGTTTGGTGCTTGGTTTACTTTTCTCTCCATTTTCTATTTTACACGAAAAAATATACCCATAAAAACAATGGTGATTGGGAAAATCCAATTTTGATCATGACCACTGGTTTTATTCGCATGAGCCGTCCCACTTGACTCTAACACCTTCACAGAGAGGGAAGGTTGCCTTTGGTAAATATATAGACTGAAGTATTAAGTGTGCCAAGAATCCTAATTCAATATGCTGAACAAGTTGACGTTTGACTATTACAGATGATATCCACTTGTCCTTACCTTTCACAAGACATCATTCAGGACCCTAAATATTGTGCAGCCACAAAGCTGTACTAAACCAAGCAGCTCGGAATTCTTCCTGTGTGTATCACAGAGACATCGATTAATTCTGAATGCAAACTTTAAATAAGACTTGAGGTCAGAAAAAAGACAGGTCTTGAACAATGAGACCGTTCTTCCACCTGTATTGCATATTATGTGTTGACGTTTTCAGTAATTACTTATCTAAGATATGTCATTTCTTCTCAAACAATTGACCGATTTAAAAATTGGCTGCTTTCCTCTCTCGTTGAAAGCCACCGCCTGAGAAGAGCCCTGCTGCTGCCACACCCCCAAGCTCTTCCTGTCCGTATGTATCCTCTTAAAAAAAAAAGAAAGAAAGGAAAAACAGTACACATTTTAAAGATGTTTAATGAACTGTCCCGGAGGGCGAAGTATGGGCAGATTTCCCCCGGTGTCTGGACTTGCATGTGCAGCTTCCACTCCCACCTCGGCAACTATTATTACTGCTGGGACCAATCCATTTGCTTGGCATCAGTGGAAATACTCAGCGTAGTAAAACTGCTCAGGTGCATCTTCAGCTGCCTGTCTCCGGCCAGCCAATGATTCCCAGCCCAGCGAGCAGCGCAGGAGAGTGGGATTTCAAAAGCAGCCATGTAAGTTAAACTCAGCTTGTCTCCGAAGCCGGTGGGATTTATGCTGCCAAGTCACGCGGGCAGTGCTAGAACCCCTCCACCCCCGGCCACGGGGGAACCAGGACCTCCCGCAACCGCCACGGACGTGCATCGACTGGTGACCGAGGGCCAGGACCGGCAGATCTCTGTCTGCAGGGCGGAGAGGACGAGGCGGGGGTCACACGCCTGCCTTCTGCGGGGCCTGTTATGGAACCACGCCGGATTTGTGAACAACGAGGGACTCCTTCGCCAGTCTGGTCTCACATGGCTCGGTTTCTGAAAGCGCACGGATGAAAATACCTGTCGATGGAGCACCTACGGGAAGCTGCTGGGGAAGGCTGCGCTCTCCATTGCTACAGGAGCAGCAGCGCGGAGGCTGTTTCTTGCGCTGCTACTTGCTGGGTCTCTCTTACACCCACCTAACTTTTCACATAGGATACAGATGAAAGGTTTGATACAGTTATGCGCTTCCCTCCGGGCGCGGAAGAAGCCATAGAGGGCAGGCTGCGGAGCTTCGCTGCGTCCCGGGACTCGGGTGGGAGCTGGGGAGCGTCCCTCACCCTCCTGGGGGAGAAGCTCGGGGAACAAGGGGGTCCAGCGGTCCCAAAGCAAGGGGCTGCCCCGCTGGGCTCCCCCGTGTACCGGGACCTCCACGGCCGTGAGATACTGCCGCAACCGAAGGACCTGGGCGGACGACGAGTTATCTACAGCTACATGAGTTGATGACGGGCGGTAGCGTGTTCCTCCCTCCAGGCTTTTTTTTAATTTAATCTCTGCCCTGGAGCCGCCACACGCGTGGCCGCTCAGCCCTGCGGACCCCACGCTGTCACGCCTCGTGCGAAGCCGCTCCTAGCCCCAGCTGATCCCCGCCGCCAGCTTCGATGTGCAGTAACGGTGTCGGGGAGCCCCCGAGGAGAAGAACCGCCGTCAAGTCGTTTGGTCACGGAGTGAGCTCCTTGCCCCCAGTGTGCTGTCACCGCTTCCTCCCTGGTGCAGCTCTCGTTAAGCAAGACCCACAGCGAAGCACAGGCCTCTCCGAGCCTGATGCGAGCCGAAGCGGGGGCCACTGCAGCCTTTCTCGGTTACTGAAGCGCTGACCCCTCCTTCCCCCCGGAGCCTCAGAGGAAAGCATGTCCGGACTCCGAAAAGAGGCCAGTTGTGCTGGCGTGGAGCGTTGCTGGTCTTAAGGACACCTCCTCTCACGTAACTCTTCTCATTGAGCATCGCCTCCGAAAACCTGGAAAAAAGACAAGCGGAAAAATAAAGCAAAATATAGTCACAGGACCTGGGAAAAGAGAATCGCTCCGGGATTCAGTCTAGACTGCTTCGGTATCAGCTGCTCCTGAACAGCACTAGCTGTTGCAAGAGCTAGGGATCACTGCAAGGACCGTTAAAAGGCAGCAACATCGAAACTAAGAGCCACAATAAAATATAAACGTCAGTGATCCTGCATGAAGGGAGTTTCCCTTAAATAGTTATTTTCTCGTATGACTCGTATTCCTAAAAGCATCATAGAAAGAATCTAGTAAGTAGAATATCCATATTAAGAGGCAAAACGTGAAGTGTTCACTGAAAAGATGGGCTTGACAAGCCTGCCTGCAAATAACCCTCTTGAAGACTCGTTTGGGTGCTCGACTGATGCAGAAGGGGTTGCGGGCCAGAGGCTTCTTTTTCGGTAGCTGTTACGGGACCGTCAGGGTCCGAGGCACAGGTAGTATGCTGGGAGCCATTGTCCTGGAGGCTCCAAGTCGCTCACTTCTTGTCCACACAGATGCAGCCCCCGGGCCAGCCCCAGCTGCAGTCCGGTGGGAGGAGCCAGCAGTCCCAGTTCGCAGTCAGGGCTCCGGAAAGTGGAGGCACATGGCCGGAAAGCGGAGGGCGCTGGAGAGAGGCAGCATCGGTGTGCATGGGTGAGAGAAGTTACGATGTTGGCTTTCATCCCTACGAAGTCTTCTTCTCTGGCGGATATCCACAGCCGCGACCACTGGTGGTTTCAATTCCTACTTATTTTAAAAGAAAAGAAAGAAAAATGAAGTTGGCCAGCCCTGCCTTACTGCCTCCTGAAAACATATGGGCACGCCCGCTGTAGCTTGGAAAGTCAAAATCCGTGGCCTTCGTTAATAACGAAAAGTTTAATACTATGCGTGTTTTAGTGAACATGGATTTAATGGGTCAAATTCTGAAAATTAATTGCTTTCCGTGTCCTGTTAAAATAGATAGGTCTCTTCACTCGCCACGGGCCCTGCATTTCGCCCACCGCCATAATTCTTGAGGTGAGGGTTTTATTATTGCCACTGCACATAACAGCAGCAGTTGTCATCTGGTCCTAGGCGCCGGGGCTGTGCCACCGGTGAGAGCGGAGCTCTGGAGACTCCGGAAATTATTAGTGTTAGTATCAAAGCACCTTTCAGAGGGGAAAATAGACATCTCCTGGACACGTACTGGTACGTACTGGCAACAGGAAGGTGAGGTTGATGAGTGCTAGCGGTGTCCTTAGAGCTCTGGCACCTTCAGGACGGTCCAGAACGGCTGCTTGTTGTCATGCCTTTTGTGCGTGAGGGCACCAGGAGGAGAAATGAAAGTGGCCATGATTTTAATCATACATCATTGCCCGTGTCTGCTAGGTCCATAAACTTCGCCTGCAGGCTGAAATAGCATTGACTCATCCTGAACTCTCTTCCAGTGGCTGATTACTGAAGTGGAATCTGTCTGATCGACTTAATAAGAATTTACCACTGCACTAAATGACGAATTTTTTTTTTTGCATGGTTGAGTTTTTACAGTTGATGGCATTTTGAGCTCTTCCTCCTGGAGGCAAATAATCCCCATAAATACTCTTATTCCTGACCTCATTGGTCAGATCTAGAACGAACACCGCTTTGAACTGTTGTATGGAGAGCTGCTTTAGATATTTCTAAACATGTTGGGAAGTGAGAAAACTCTGACCTGTGCACCTTGCAATAACAATGTAGGGTTCCTGCAAAGGACCAACAGCCTGGAAGACAAGGGCCGGATCGTCAGCTCCCTGAAGGAAAGGCAGTCCTCCAAAAGCCTGCTGGCGTGCGAGAACAGCGAGAAGGAATCCAGATTCCGTCGCACCGAGACGGACTTCTCCAATTTGTATGCGAGAGGTAAACGCTCTTTACACCTTCTGCTCGCTCCGGCTCGGGCACGTCCCTTAGCAGTCCAGGAACGTTCAGACACCGCTATGGTTTGGCTGTTTTTGAAAGAAGCAGTGTGTGTGTGCGTGTGTGTGTTTGCCTACAGTCGCACTGGTGATGTGTACAAGTTTCCTGAAATGTAATTTTAAGTACTTTGGGTTGATCCTCTGGAGCTCAGATCCAGAGGTTCCCTTGGGGTCACTCCAGGTCCAGCCTCCAGGAGGAGAGCAATTTTACTTTTTATTTCCTTCCCAGTAAAATAGCAATGAAACCGTCTGTGATTGCTGGTGCGGGGCCCTTGACGAGGAGGTAGGGGAAGGAAAATCAATCCTTTTTGCAGGGCGGGTGGAGCGTTGCAGAAGGGCAGATTTTTGCTTTTGGTCCCCGGGAGGTGAGTGCCCCACACTACACAGCGCTGGCCCTACAGGGCATGCTTTTGGCTGGGGTGCCTCGGAGGTGTCCCCGCTGACCCCGTAGACAACCTGGGCTAGCCCTTCCCCATAGGGAGAGGGGATCTAGGAGTCAAGGGCGCAGGGGAGGGTTTCACAGCCAGACTGCGCCGGGCTGAGGTTTCCAGGTCCTGGGAGCGCTGCGGGCGGCCAAAGCTGGTTCATCTCCTTCTCTCGCTCCCAAAGCAAGCGCTGACAGCTGGTTTGCCCCGCAGATTTACTGCCCGCCAAGAATGGTGAGGAGCAGACCATGCAGTTCCTACTGGAGGTCGTGGACATCCTCCTCAATTACGTGAGGAAGACGTTCGACAGGTCGACCAAAGTGTTGGACTTCCATCACCCGCACCAGCTCCTGGAAGGCATGGAGGGCTTCAACCTGGAGCTCTCGGACAACCCGGAGTCCCTGGAGCAGATACTGGTGGATTGCCGGGACACGCTGAAATACGGAGTGAGGACAGGTAGGTTCTCGCACACTACTCCGCAGACTCCCTCCTGGGGTTTTTCTCTGGCTGACGGTAAAGGGAGCGGGTTTGAGCCCACGAAGGTAAGCCCACACCTCTCCACGCCCTCAACTCTTGCCTCCCCGGAGGCTTAGCTCCAGCGCTGTCTGCGAGCGCTGGAAATGTCTCTGCTCAGAAACTGAAGTTGTTGATGCTCCATCCGTCCCCGGCGGGCAGGGCTCGGTGCTGTTTGCAGAGCCCAGAAACAAGTTTTTAAGACGTAATCTCTTTCACTTGATGAAATGCGAGCTGTCTGTATCTCCGGGGAGCAATATCATTAGGTAAATGAGGGCATAAATGACACCGGATTTGCAGTTTTTCTTCTTTATGTTCACCAGACGTTTAATGAAAAAGAGACTGAAATCCTAGGAATCATCAATAAAGGAACCCTGTGGATTTCAGCCTATTACCTAGGAGCCCCGCCCGCCCAGGTCCTTCTGAATCAGATAGAAATGCCCGTTTATGAGCACTGCTTTTACTGGGTGAGCTGTAGCCAGGCTGTAGAGCAAAGTCTGTGCTCTTTCAGGCCTGACATGTTTTACATCTGTATCAGCAGAACACTCGGCCGGCAACAAGACCTGACTGCTTTACGTACCCCAGCAGGTCAGGAACTGGGGCGATAACAGCGCGAGAGCCGTGTCTGCCCTCCGCATTCCTGCTCCAGCGTTTCAGGGCTGAGAGCTGACCTCCTCGGTTCTGCTCGGCTCGGCCGTCGCCCCCCGGAGCTGAATCGGCGGGAGCTCGGAGAGGGTGGCTTTTGTCTGTCAGTCTCATGTTGGGCAGTTGCGAACCATGGATCCTAAGGGACGGGCCGCTGCACACCCTTTGGGTGTGCAGGTGTGAAACCCCAAAGCAGTGCATTCAAGGAACAAAATCTTGACAAGAATGTGTTGGCTAGCTTCGTTTCTTCTCCCATTTACCCATGGTGGTTTGATTTATTCAAGAGCGTCAAGAGGCATGTTTTGATCTTGTGCCCTTAACCAAAGGAGAGCGTATTTCACTCCCTGACCCGTGGGTTGTTGAACAGGTGGCCAGTAGCAAAGCCAGAGTCACTGCGGGCTATGTGCTTGCACAGTTATTCCGCTACAGATTGCGGAGGGATGTCGAGCAAGCGCTTCCCCTCACCCCGACTTTCCCTGGTGCTTTCGCGGGATCGACAGGACGTGTTCCCCGGAAGCTGAGATGCAGGTAATCCGATCGGACACGAGCTCTGTTCAGAGCAGAGCTAGGCGCAGCTTTAAAGAGCTGCTCGGACCTTGCGACGACCCAGGACATACGCCCTGGCTTCCAGGCTCCCAGGGCTCATGGTCTGTCTCAAGGCGAAGCTTCCGTAAAGTCAGCGGGCCTAAATCTGTAGCCTGCCTCAGGAGACAGGCTAGCTGACAGCTTTGGGAGGTCAGCGAAATGTCTCTTAAAATAACTTCCTCAACTGCATATCACGGCAAGTGAGATAAGAGCTGATTTGCAAAGCAAGTAACTAAGCCGAGGCGGTATTTCGGCTCGGTTTCCCGGGGCGGCAGCAGCCCGATCCCTTCGCCTCTCTGTGCTCCCGGTTTCCGCCGCAGCCCCTCTCTGGGAGGTGCCGGGAGGCGGTGGGGCTTGGCAGATTCACGCCCCCAAAAGGTTCCCGCTGACACCGCTCGGAGCGGAATTGCATTTATTTCTTAATGTCAAAAGAGGCTGATGTTCCCAGTGTTGAGCCAAATGCTATGTGACAAGGTCCCTCTGGGCTTCCAGAGCTGATCCACCCTCTCGGGCTGGGCTGTACCCAGCGCGTCATTTGCGTGTTCTTTCCCCAGGGAGCAGAGATAAAGGCTAACCCAGGACACCTTCCCCCTGCCCTCGGAGTCTCTCATTATTTGTTAGGAATTTCGTCTCCTCACGCTACAGCAGTGGACCCCAGCGGTGGGGCTTATTGCTTATACAAATTGTTAAAGCAGCTTCTGCTGAAATACAGGAATATGATTGACTGGGGTTTGATAGCAAAGCCTTTGTTCTTGGGGTGAATCCTAGCTTTTAAACCACGTGAGGAAGACGCTTGTGCCGAGGAACTCCTGTGGGGGGGGGGTGGGGGGTGGTGTCAGGGCCCCGCCGCACGGGAAGGTTTCCCGTCGGGACGCTGCGAAACGCCGTTCCCGGGGTCGTGCAGCCCAGCCACCGAGAGACTCTCCGCACACCTAATCCTCAGCTTTTTTAGGAGTGGATGAGCCTTCTTTTGCTTCTTCGTTCAAATGCAAATGGCACCAGCACCTGCAGGTTGTTACTGCCAAGTATCTTCCCCCTTGCCCCTGACTCACAGCATGGCGGAGGTCGGCGGTGGGGGACTCAGGAGATGGGCTGGCCTGACCCCTTACACACGTCCCGGGGGTGGTTTACGCGCTCAGCCGGCTCCGAGGTTCTCTCTTTTAACTGAAGCGTTAATGATTCCACACAGGAGCTACTTTCAAAGCGATTTTACGCTGTAAGAGTGGTATGAGTGTGTGCCAGAAGGGCCGAACGGTTAAAATCTGAAACCTGGGAGGTACGGGTGGAGTTGTTCTCAGTTGTTCTCAATTCTCTTTCCAGGTCATCCTCGTTTTTTCAATCAGCTGTCCACAGGACTAGACATCATTGGCTTGGCTGGGGAGTGGCTGACATCAACTGCTAATACAAACATGTAAGCAGTGTTCTGTTGTCCGCGTCTGTGAGTGGCGTTACAGAGGCTGCCATCTATCGTTGTAGACATGTATTGTCACAGACGTGCAATTCTTTAAATGATGATTGCTGTGTCGTCAATAAAAGCATCTCACATTTGTTTTAATGTGACAGTAATACAGTGAAAATAGTTACATAAAGCTAAGCAGTTTTACACTTCTGATAAATAGAAATGCAAATATCCCAGAGCATATGGTAAATAAAACATGATGATTCTAATATAGTAACATGAAATGTTTTTTTTTATCTTGGACAGATCTTCTCTATCTTGTCCCGATTTTTTTTTTTTAAGCTTTGTCTCTAGACGGAGTAATTCCACAGTTATTCTTATATCAACACTAGAATACAAAATATGTAAAAGTTCTTTTTTCTCGTTGACTTCAGAGGTAGCAGGCTTGGGGTATCACATTCTGTTCATGCGCTGGTAAAGAAGTGGTTTCTGGGTGACACCAAAATGGTTCAAAATGTTAATATTGAAAATTTATTTGCTAATGAAGGAAAGTCTACTATTTATTAAAGTTTTGTGCAAATAATAAATAGAAGTATAAGAAAAAAGTAAAAGGTCACATCTAGAATATATGCATTTTCTTGACCTCAAAATTAATGACAGCTACATGTAAATGTAAGGTATTATGTTGAATTTTTGCAGTAAAGAGTGTAATTAATGAAAAAAACCCCACCAAACCAGCAAGCCAAAAAAACCCCCTTCTAGTAAGTTTTAATTTATATATTGATTTGTATATGCTCAAAAATGTGATGGGAGTCCAAATTCTTGGCAGGTAACCAGCTGCTCTGTTTTAGTCCTGCAGTGGATGTGTTTTAACTCTAATGTTACCTCTCTTTTGGGTACTTCGTTGCTAATTGGAAGACAGGAGAAATGCATCTGCATATTGGAAAATGAACAGTATTTTCACTGGTCTATCTATGAGTATATGGTTCATTAAGTATAACTGATTTCTAGCTGCTCTGTGTAGATGATGAGATACGCATGTTTTGTGACATTAGCAATAACCAGAAAACGCACACAGTGCTCCAGCCAAAACCATCCTGATCTTTGTAATAAGTATCTTCTCAGCTAGTTCTCTGTTTGCTAAAAACTGGCATGAGACATTCAGATTTAGAAGATTATTGTGAAGATCCACCAACATGTAAATACATGTGAAACAAGTATTGCAAAGTGCTTCAAAGTGGGTTTTTTACACCACAGTTAAAAGCGAAAACAATTCTGATTACATTTCTAGAAGAAAACTTTGCTTAAACATAGTTTCTCTGTGACAAAAGCATCCTTTAAAGTGTCACTTCTCGTAAGTTTCTTTTCCTTTGACTACTTTAGTTATTCTTTTGTAACCAGTGAAATGGCACAAATCTGATAGAATATAATAGAATTCAACTCTCTGGCAGACTGTGATAGTATTATAAAGTAATGTCATCAGTATTAAGACCATCACACACACCTTTGAAAGAGTAACTTTTTTTTTTTTTAATGAGGTTGCTTTTTCCTTTGGCTTTAAAAGTATATTGTTAAATAGCTGGTTATGTAAAGCAAATTTCTGATCCATTTATACTTTAGACAAGAACATATCTTGAAAATACTTCTTTGCGAGCATGAAAATTGAGTATCTATTTGATTGTATAAGGTTTAGCAAATGCAAAATAGTACATTGCTCTCTTTTTTTCAGCAAACTAAGGTCAACATGCTTTCAAATCACACAGTAATTGCAAGTATGGCTAAAGCAAGATGTTTGTAAAATATTGACAGGGAAGGTTATTAAAAATAGCCAAATTATCTGCATGAGCTTTGGGGGACATATGGTTTTGAGCAGTGTTCCAGTACAGAAGATCAGGTTCTGACCTTTACGTAGAAACCGTTCCAACCTATTTCAGCTCTGCAAGCATGTAACATGGGACAGTTCCACTGCATTATAATAGGGAATGTTTTCCATTTGCCTTTTTTCTTTTCTACCTATAAACTATACTTAAAGTATTTGTGAACAATTAAAAAGGTGTTTTGTTTTGCAAATGAATTTTTATTAATGCCAACATATGTACTCTTAAAAATTTAAGCTGTCATTGGGAAATTGGATGTCACTGTGAAGATAATATATAAATTAAACATAATAAGCTTCCCACATTGACTTGGAAATAATGTATCAGTGTGCTATTCATAACTCAATCACTAATCATAAGGTCTTCAGTGTGGCAATTTCAGAAGTTGCCCTTGTCCATCCAGCTCTAGGGAACAGTAGTGCAGAGCATTTGCTCACCATGCAGCAGACTGCTGAGGTTAGAAAGCAATAACATTATCTGGAAGTTCTCTTTATACTCACAGTTAGCAGAGATGAGAGAATTATACTGGTATTTTCAGTATGATACTTTTATGCTTATGAAATTGTAACATAGAAAAAGTATGTGAAATGCAATACCTTTATTCTCAGGTTTTATTTTTGTGGACAGGCAACCAGGAGAACAGGTTGCTAGAATGATTTGGCCTGATAAAATAATATGGTCTGTAGATGAGAGCAGAATTAATCAAACACTGGCCACTACAAAAACCCTCATTCATTTATTCTGGTCGTAAAGAGCTGAGACTTGTTACTGGTTTAGTTAATTCTTAGAAATACCTGTAAAGGTTATAACTATACGAAAAGTCTAACCAGTATTTTTGTCAGGAGATTGGATCAAAAGCCAGACAGATCCTTCCAAGCCAAGCACACCTCTACATTTAATTGAATTTTTTGAAACCATTTAAGTTTAAAACAAGTAAGTGGGAGTAAACTTCAGCAAGGGGTGATTGATGGCTGGGGTGTTGGAACTAGATGATCTTTGAGGTCCCTTCCAACCTGGGCCATTCTATGATTCTATGATTCTTAAAATCATAGCAATCATCTAATATAGCTTCATTGCCCTTATTACTTATAATCATCTGCAGTCTTCTTTTATTTCTTTGTCAGTCTTTGCAGACTCAGAAAATAATTACACAATAAATAAAGAAACATTGTTTTATGTGGATTTAGGTATATTCAAAATTCTCCTTGTAAACATTTGATATGAAAAAAACTTGCTAAATATATGTATTTTTTGTACAAGCCTTCTGGGATGTATGTAGGGATCAGTGTGCAAAGTTTCAGGAGAAAAATAACAATGTGTTCAAAGTGGTGGGAAAAAAATCACATTGACTTAAATGTATCTTGTGTTGGGCTACAGTGTTCTATACACTGGCTAGTTCCTATTGACTTCAGTTGGTTATTCTACCTAAATAAAAGGTTGGAATATATCCTAGACTTGCAGTCCTTAAAAACAAAACAAACAAACAAAAACCCCTAACACTATTAGCAGACATTAACTGACTGTCTCTCTGTAAATATGTGCAGTCCCAAACTTCAGATCAGTGCTCAACTGTCTATCTCTGGCAGTTCTAATGATAATAAAAGCAAAATAAGCAACATTTTGGCTTCTCAGAATAGCAATGACAACAATTAAACAAATTAAAGGTGCAGTTTAATCTTAAAGGAATGTTTTAAAAATAGTGATAGTGTTTCTCTGGTGGACTAAGGACACATGGGGATTGAAGTAAAAAAAATAGTATTTTAACTAACCAGTGTAGCTGTAAATAAAAGACAAGCTTTTCAGACAGGTTCCCTTCTTCATACCACATGACTCCTTAAAGTTTGCCATACCTATTCTCAAAATGTCATTTTGGTATTAGAGGGACAACATATACCTTTTGGCAAAATTGCAAAATTTTTCAAGTGGAAAACATTGGTCAGATCCAAATTGTCAGGATGTAATTTTATTTTAGATTCCTTTGGAAATCACAGGTTGATTGTTCAGTTTCTCTCTGCTTCTTTCCTTCACCCCACCTTTTTTTTTTTTTCCCTCTCTTTTCATATGGAGGAAGCAGAGTTTGTTTACAGCAATTGCAATTTACCCATGTACCTTGATCACCAAAAATAATTGTGTGGCTGTCACTTCCTATCTATGTATCTTTCTGTGACATCAGGGGCGTACCAGACTATGCAATATCTTTTGCCTTCATTAAGTAGATACGATAGTTGACTTCTGACTTGTTTTTGGTAATTGGTAATTAGAAAATCATCATTTATAATTACTCTTGACAGTTATTGATCACATGATATTGTAGAAATAAGTTGTCCTTGGAGATCATCAACAGAATAAATCCACATAATTAATTGTGTTTAGAGTTTGAAGCCCTAGCTCAATACTTCTAATTATGGTTGTGTTTAGCTTGGTGAAGTTCAGTTTTCATAAGAATTTGGCAATGTTATTCCACAAGTGTGGAATTTGCACTTTGTGAAACATGTTTTACAATACAATCTTGTACAGCAGTCAGCAGCACTATGATAGTGAGCATTAAGTCTTATGTGGGCTATATAGAAAGTTGCAAAAGTGCTAATACTGTAGTTTTTATTGAAAATATTCCCAGTATTGTTTTCCTGAGAACTTCTGCTTGGGTAAAGGTTGCAATATGAGAACCTCAATTATAGGAACACTTTTAGGAATCTTAAGCATTTTCACAAAGAATCATAGACTAGGAATTTCTTGTGTGGTTTTAGAATATGTATTTTATTTTCTTTCTTTGTATGTTTGTTTTTTCTTTATCCAAATAGGTTTACCTATGAAATTGCTCCTGTTTTTGTCCTCATGGAACAAATAACACTTCGAAAGATGAGAGAGATTATTGGATGGTCAAATAAAGATGGTGATGGAATATTCTCACCTGGTGAGCTTTTCCTCTCTGTTTTGGTGGTTTGCCTAAAATCTCAAAAGTTACAGTAAACATAAGCTATGTCTGAATACCCATAAGATCTGCAACACAAAACAATGCAACAGATATTTAGAAGTAGGAATGCTTTGTTTGAACACACTACAAAAAATTTGGGAGAAGAAATGCATGTTTTTCACCATAGCTATTTATCATGGCTGGTCAACAATTTTAAACTAAATGGTAAGCTTTGGTATATAATTAGGCATTTAAACAACCTTTTATTCCACTTGATTTCTGGAGGTCCTGAGGAACCACAATTCCTGCTGACCAGTAACTTTTGAGAATCATGCACTGACTTCTCTGATGGTCAGTGAGGATTTGGGCTCACAGTTAGAAAAAGACTGTGATTGCCTGCAACTTTCTGGAACAGATTATCTGGGACCACAGTATGATTCCAACATGAAGACCAAGACAAAGTATCTTCCCATGAACGTGACATAAAGGCAGTCAGCAGTGACAAAACAGTCTTGTAAAGCACATGGAGGTTCTGGGGCCATGTATGAACAACATGGGCACCCAGCACAACTCCAGATTTCTGGGCTTGGTGTAGGTGAACACCACCCTGTTTCAGAGGATGAAGGACAATTCCACCTCTTTTCAGAACAGCCCACATAAACCCCAGGAAAGCATGTTTTCTTGGTCTCCAGTCCCATCTGCTAGAAAAACATGGATCTTTCTCAGTGTTCTTGTTGATGAGAACTACTAGAGGAAGAAGTTATTCTAGATTTTATGTATGAGATTCATCTTAATAGATCTTGAGGTTCATTGTGGAACTGAGCTAATGGTCCTGGGCTCTTTTTAGCAGTAAACCAAGAGAAATAGGTGCTTTCCTTCAGCTCATGTCCTTCAAAAGTAAATGTCAAAATAGATTAGCTGAATCATAGCTTGCAGGGTGCCTTTTTCCCTTAAGTGACTATAAGGAAGCTTAGAATAACTAGCTTGGCTGTAGAAATCTACCTTTAAGGCATCTACTTCTATATCTACAATAAGATTGGATAAATTCATCCAGTATGCAACATTTCTTCAGTCTCACACAATTTCATAAGCTCCTGTTATTCTTGCTAAAAAAAAGTTGTCATGAAAAAAGAGCACAATGAAAGCTTAACTTTTTTGGAATGTGTTGCAAAATGTTAGCAATTGAAAGAGATGATGGGTAAGAAATTCTGACTATCAGTATGACTTTCTAGAGGCTCTGTCCCTGTGCTGTTTAGACAGATGCCTGTGTATTTCAGAGGTTTCTTTTTTCATAGTTCACTGTCAGTTTCACTGCATAATGCAAGTGAGAATTGTATATCTTTGGTCTAATATACAATTTTTCTCATTATCATTATTTTACATTCATTCATTTATTCACTCACAGGAGGAGCTATCTCCAACATGTATAGCATAATGGCTGCACGCTACAAGTATTTCCCTGAAGTCAAAACCAAAGGCATGGCTGCAGTCCCTAAGCTGGTTCTCTTCACATCGGAACATGTGAGCTTAATATACTGCCAGTTCTTAATTTACTGATGTGTGTTGTTAATATGCTTTGTCATTAAACAACCACTCCATTAACTGTGTATATGTCTTGCTGCAGAGTCACTACTCCATAAAGAAAGCTGGAGCTGCACTTGGATTTGGAACAGACAACGTGATTTTGATAAAATGCAATGAAAGGTAGGGTATATGCTGAGGTTTTGATATATTAAATGTTTTCATCTGTTAAATTTGTTGTGTTGTGTTTAAGGACTGGTTCAGTACAGTGTGTCAAGTTGCTAATGGCCTGTTGAGAAAATCCTATTAAATTATTTCAACTGTAGCTAATATTTCCATATGCACTCTTTAATTTTCTTTGTTTTTCTCTTTCTGCAATAATTACAGAGGCAAAATAATACCAGCTGATTTGGAGGCGAAGATTTTGGAAGCAAAACAAAAGGTTTGTGTTTTTAAAAGTTAGTGCTTAAGTGTTCAGCTTAGTAAAATTACCTCTTCCTTTGAAGGCTGAGGTTTAACATTTAAAGAGAACACTATAAATATTATAACAATATTTTCAGCTGCTTAATTATACATTCATGTATTGTTTAGGGAATTATCTATATGTCTTGCTAAGGTTTCCATTTACTGTTTAAAAACAAAGCATTTTTAATTCTTGAACCACATCTCTATTTTATGACTTTTAAGAACAACTATGTTTGGAAAAAAAATGTGATAAATTATAAAAGCATGAAACTAAGCTTACTTTTATCCAAACTTTAAAGTTTAGCCTGAACCATCAAAAATTCTACAGAAGTCCTAAAAACTCTCATAGATTTCAAGTGTGAGGCTTCAGGGTTAGTATTTTGTATAAAACCCCAAAATTAGTGCAATCAAGATTTTTTTTTTCTTAACTTCTTTCTATTTCAGCACTCTATGAAATTGCAGTTCACATTTATTTAATCTAATTCCAGTTTTTCTCACTTTGATCTGTAGTTCCACATTTATTGCTTCTAGTTTGTTCTGCTTTGTTCTGCTTTGTTCTGCTTTGTTCTGCTTTGTTCTGCTTTGTTATGCTTCTTAATAGATTAAAAACTCACTGAACATCTTCCAACCTTAGAATCACAATTTACAAACCATATTTAATTAATTTTTCTTCATACTACTGTAAAAGTCTCAACTTCACTATTGCTAGTCTTCTACTGGAATGTTTGAATCTCCTCACTGCAGTTGAACAAAATAATATTCTTTACCATCTGACCAGTTAATTTTGTGAACTTAAAACCAGAGTTTGTTCCTACCACGTATACAATTTATTAGTAAAGTACAATAAAACCAGAGTTGTTCCTACTACGTATACAGTTTATTAGTTTCTAATGTTGCTTATAGGTGCTTTTCACAGGGGAAGAAAATATTTTTAGGCTGTAAAATGGTTTAGCAACATTCCTAAAGTGATTTTCACACTTTTTTTTTTTCCTGAAAAAGGTTGAAAATTGCATTTAATTTTTAAATTTTTATTGTAGGGATATGTTCCTCTTTTTGTAAATGCAACTGCAGGCACAACAGTGTATGGAGCCTTTGATCCAATACAGGAGATTGCAGATATATGTGAAAAATACAACCTCTGGCTCCATGTGGATGTAAGTTAACTAAAAGAAGTGCTATTTTTCAGGCAAAAGAGCATTTTTGTAAGCTTGTGTTCTGTCTTGAACTTGGTGTGACTTTGGGGTGGTCCTGTGCCTTAACAGGAGTTGGACTTGATAACCAGGTGGATTGATGATGACAGAGCAGTGGATGTGGTTTATCTTGATTTCACTAAAGTGTTTGACACTGTCTCCCACAGCATCCTTGCAACTAAATTGAGCAAGTGTGGTCTGGCTGATTGGGTAGTGAGGTGGATTGTGAACTGATTGAAGGACAGAAGCCAGAGAGTTGTGATCAATGAGATGGAGTCTAGTTGGAGGCCTGTGTCTAGTGGAGTCCCTCAGGGGTCAGTACTGGGACCAGTACTTTTCAATATATTCATTAATGACCTGGATGAGGGAACAGAGTGCGCCGTCAGCAGGTTTGCTGCTGACACTAAACTAGGTGGAGTGGCTAACACACCAGAGGGTTATGCTGCCATTAAGAGAGACTTAGTACAGGCTGGAGAGTTGGACAGGGAGAAACAATGAATTCAACAAGGCCAAGTGTAGA
>VWZX01000276.1:545473-618860 GCA_013399015.1 Galbula dea | reverse complement strand
CAAGAGATTTCAAACCCACTCAAATTCATAGTGCTAAAGCTTTAATAGAAAATGCTATCAATTATTGTGTTCTACATATTCCTCATCAGATTTTTACTGGTTTAGGACTTCCACTCATTTTAAGAAGCAGTAGGACAAAACAAATGATATGAGAATCAGAGCTGGAAATAAAAAAGAAATACTTTGGTTTGTATCTATTAACTTCTTGCCAAGAGGATATATTTGGCTTAATGATTTTAGAGAACAAGTGTGTACTTCTTTTGGACCTATTTTAAGGGGTTTGTTCTTGATGTTAATTCTTCTCATAGTTTGAGACATTAGCAATGTTTTGGTGAGAAACCTGAAACACACTGCATGAAGATATTCAGGTAATTCAGAGAAGAGACTACTGTGTAAATATTGTGTTGACATCTCTGGTATTTAGGATTATAAAGCAGATTATACTATATAAATCAGACTATGCAGGTTTTTCCTATGAAATGACTACCTTCTGTATAAAAATGCCCTGTCTGTAGATGTTCACAGCTACAGGAACTCAGATTATCTCTGCACAATAGCATTTCTGAAGGTGTAGAATGCAACCTTAAAATGTACAGATTAATAGAGGCCAGACAAGAGACAGGTTCTGTCTCTCATAGGAGATGGGAGCATCTTGAAAAGGTATCTAATTACCTTGTAGATCCTGCTCTGCTGTTTTGACTTGACATCATGCCAGATGACTGAGAACTTCTGTAGGATACACTACCTGCAAGAATCAAGTGTTTGGAAAAATCAACTACCCATTTTACTTAAAAGATAACTTTGGAGATAAAGATTAGTACTTCAGTTTTGTTATTTTGGGGCAAATTCATGATCAGTTCACTCATTTAAGAATTAAAAATGGTGCACAGTTCCATTAGACAATGAAAGATAAGGAATAGATTGGCAAAATAAAGTCACCATGTCCCATGAGAAGGGATTAAAAGAGCCCCAGAAGTTACTGATGTGTTTTTACACATTATTACACATTTACAGATATGTTGGCTTTCTCACCTTCTCTCATTTATTAGGCTATTTTTAGACAATCAAGATACTTCTGCTAAGGTTCTCCAGCTCTTCAGCTATGTTTTTTAACCCTGTCCATCTGTGAGAAGAAAACTTTCTTCAGAGCATCATTAAATCATTCCTTCCCCTTTCTGATTCATTCAACTTGTTGATGGGTTCTGAACCATGCTGAACACATAACTGTTCTACATATAATTTTACTAGGTAATTAAAAATCTGGTCCTATTTACATATAATAATAGCAATAAAAAACCCCAGTTAACCTTAAGTCCCACTATCTTGTTATCCAAAAATTTATAGACAAGAATGCATTTAGGAGGGATCTGAACATATAAATCAGACATAACAGAAAAAGCCATTTTGGCTCCTTCATTGCAATTGCATTTGTCTTTGCATTGGAGATGTTTACACCATGTAAAAAGACAAAAGTGCCTGGAGATGGATTCTATTAACTGCTGAAGCCAGGTGATAGACTGCCTGAGAATGGGCTTAGAGACACAGGCTGAATGTAAACCCAAGAGTGAGAGGGACACAGGAATGGGAGAGCTGCAGAACAGGAGGAATTCTGGGAAACTCCTTAAAAATAAACAGTATTGAAGGAGACTGCACTTACAGCAGAAAGCTTATATTCTTGTCTTATTTATGTCAGTGTTAGCCAAGCTTTACCACAACCCAGGAATAACAGGAGGTCAGGCAGGTAAAATGTCTTCTACCCTACTACAATGACAGCATGACCAAAACCATCAATTTTTAGAAGAAATTATGGATCTCCCTTTTGTTATGAAATGCTTTTGGAACTTGCATTTAATTTCCCCCCTATTCCTCAAGTGATTTTTAACATGACATAATGGCCAAGGTTGATATCTGGTAGCTATAAACAAATCTAATTATGAAGGTTAAGGGAGGGTCAACAACATAGATTGCAAATATGCTTGTTCTCTTCAACCAGAACATCATTACAGGATGTAATGTTTTGCTAACATTGCCTATGATTTGTCAGCACAAATCATTTTAATTACAAGTAATTATTCACAGAACAGTGTAGGAAGTCATATTTCATTCTTTTTTAACCATTACCTCTCTGCTGGATTGATCTCTACCTGATACCTTATCATAATTGTATCATAATTCAAGTTTGCTCAGGAAACTGCTAATAGATGGATTTTAATTTATGTATGGATTTTGATTTATTAATCCTCTTAACATAATACAAAGGTTATTCAGTCACAAACTTGGTTTGTACTCACCCATACGTCCATCCTGAGGTGGAGTTATTACTGATAACCTTGCTGGACCAATCAGTGTCTCAGGCTAGATGGATGACAAGGTATTAATTAGAGTGTTATGTTAATTATTAAGGTATTTTAAGCAATACTGTGACATTGCTGAGGTCTATAGAACCTGCAGATTCCTGGCACTCTCCTCTGACACATTGGTTCATAACTAGCATCTGTTTCTGGATGTTACCTCTCCTCATGAGAATACCAACACAGTGAAAAGCCTCTGCCTTCATTCTCATCTTGGAGATGTCATTCAACACCTCCAATTCCCTACTGAAAGATCAGGTTCAGACCATTAACTTCTGCACCTAGCTTTTTCTTCACATGTGAAGACACTGTCTACATGGTGATGTCCATGCACAGAAGCAAGATCACCTGACCCAGCAGCAGGCAAAATTATCTATGAAAGGGAAAAGATAATGACTGGCTTGATTTGTGGCTTAAAAGCCCCACTTTTTGGCATGATAAATAAAATTTCAGGAATGTTTTGATAATCAGTGTGATGTGAAGTTAAGAGTGTCAAGTGATTCACCTCTTGTAATGTCAGACATCTGCAATGACAGCATTTATATCCAGCCTAACCTCCCAAAATTCCCTCTGTGGTCAAGGAAGAGAAACAGGAATGGGACCAATAAGTTTCCTTTAGAATGTGCTGAATCACACAAACTAATTAATGGATTATACCCATGGGTAGAAGTCTATAACCAATCCATATGGTTACAAAGGAAACCCTGTGATGCTAGGAGAGATCTGCACTCTGCTCCATGAGGTCTGGTGAAGGTAGAAATCTTACATATACTTCAATTCCTTTACAGATAGACTTATTTATAGACTGAAGATTAATGGCAATTCTCAGTTTATTTTTATTTCCATTTATTTTGAAAACAGCTACAAGGTTTTTATAATATAAGCATATAGAGATTTCAGCAGGAGAGAATTTGCCATTTAGTTTAGCATCAGAAGTTTAAAAGCCTGCATATGGCAAATGGAGAATATCATTCCAATAATCAATGCTGTGATATATTTCCTTTTGATTGCTTTTTGAGGACTTCTACTAAGAATTGTTTTAGATGAGGGAGGGGATCCTATTTTTGTTCAGTAATAACAGAGTAGGAGAAATCAAACCCATACAGATGTATATATAGACATGTATGTATAAACTCATAGAGGGGAAAATCACTTACTTTCCTCATTGGTGAAGGTGCAGGATCAGTCTCCATTGACTCAGCTCTTATAATAAAAGTCAAAATAAGTATGACATGATCATAAAAAACCCCCATCCATTTTGATGGCTGAAAGTATCTTAGATTGTCCTGTTAAATTTGACTAACAATGGGAAAACAGTATCCATAATGCAGAACATGAGGATTCAGAACTCTTAAGAGAAATCTATTAACTGTCTCTCAGCTTTGGTTCAGACCTTTCCAGAGGAAGTTATTTTATGATTAGCACTTTTATTCTTGTACTGAAGTCAGAATAAATATGCATCTTTACTGTTTTGTCACTTCCCTCCACAACGAGGGCATTCTGGAATGTTATTATCAAGAATGAAAGCACAGTCACAGGTACAGAAATCTTCTAGCTTGAGCCTCACTGAAGTTCAGCTCATCTAACTGTAGATAATTTCAATGTACATATAGGTGTCTGTAAAAGTCATTTAGCTTTTCTCTACAGCCATTAATTTATCTATCCAGAAAATCTTTAGAGTAAGAAATTTTGCAGTGAGTACAAAGACAATCTATACAAGTAGCTATCCAGTACAGCTGGAGAGATAAGGCCATTGCCAGTTTGTTCCATGCACAGTTCAAAGAAACAATATACAAAATGAGAAAATATATTAAGCTAATTACCAAAACAAAATGGTTCAGGGTTTAAAACATGACTATATTGTCATTGTTAAGAGTTTCATGGCAAATGAACAGATTTGTACCTACATTTCAGAGGTGGAAGGATGACCAGGGTGAAAAGAACATGAAGAGCAATCATTCTGCTTTCTTGAAGGAACTAGAGTCATTAATAAATTTAAAATTAGAATTAAACTTAGCTCTATCCAGTGATAAGTATTCCATAATTAGTGTCTTAAACCAACACTTCTTACTGGAAAGTGGATTTCTATTTGTACTGGAAAATGGTAGTTGTGTAGTTCTTTCAGGAGGTTTCATACTGAAAGGGGAAGAGAAGAAAAAAAACCCCAAATGTAAATTGAAAGCTAGTTTCATTAGTTCCTTCCTCTACTTGGTCAACAAAACATAAAATCAAAGCTATTTTTCCATCAACAGCTGCTTTTAAGGTGACTTTATTTGCCATGAACCAAAATAGCAATCTATTTGATAAGCTATTAACTTCTCCTCTCTATCATAATGTCTGTATCAGTCATTTCTTGTCCAACAATATCAGCTCAGGATAGCATTATGGCAAAGCACTTTATGGAACAACAGATGTTAAACTACAACTGGGAACAGGAGCTGAGCCCCACAGTCCTCCTTTTGATGGACACATTTCCCAACCTTTAACAATCTAGTTATCAGGAGAAATGTTGGCATTTTTATGCTATTCTGCATAAAACCAATGCCTTTGCCAATTACCATAAATAGGAGGAATATGTCTACTGGGCACAAAAGGAGATGACCTAGGCCAGGCTCTTGGAAAGCTCTGACAAATCTGAAATTCAGGAACAATTCTGTCTTTGGTCTAAGCATGATGATGAGTTAAGAAGTTGATTTTTACTAGAAGCAGAGAAGATGAGATTCATGTTACAAAACTAGATGGCTAGATAGTACAAAAGATATTATAGCACTTTCCAGGCTGATCCTGGAAAGGCCATTGGAAAAAACAGACAAAGATGTGTATGTAAATGCAAAAAAAAAGGTAAAACTGAATATCTATATGATACAGTTTGCTAAAAGGTCATTTTTAGAGAGAATTCCTGACTTGAATTGAAAAATGGAAGCATTCCCTTCTCACAGGCTTGGTTGATGTGAAGAAAATGGATCTGATGGCAGAACTCACTGGTCTTTCTGTAAAAATATGCTTCAGTTTATAAAACACAATATATGAGGCAAACAAAGCATGGCTTTTTTATTGTTTCATCAATTAAATGTACTGTTGTCTCATTACAAAGACTACTCCTCATTTACTTTTGCTGCATTAAACCTCTTACCCCTGTGCCTGATGCATTTGTTGTGATGCTTTCTTGAGAGATTCTTCCAACTTCAACATCTGTGAGATAATCATAGATTGAAACAGAATCTATTTGGGTGATCTACAACTTCATTTTCACACAACTGGGATGCTCAAGTGTTGAAAGGCTGGGTTCTATCAGGCTTAATCTTAGACATCATCCCTGGTGCAGATTGATTGTGGCTACAGCTGTCCTATGGATCCATTAAACAGTCAGTCTGAAAAAAGATCTGTTTCTTTTTGGCAGTTCCAGACTTAGTTTTATTCCCAACACACTTGACAAATGTAATCAATGAAGACTAAGGAAATGGCTTAAAAATAGTTTGCTTTTATTTGCCTCCCCTTTTTCCATGTCTGATGCAAAAGTTATGCTGCCTGTTTAATATGGAATGATCTGGAAAAGATAATAATAACCCTTAAAAAATACCAAATACCATATTTTCATAATTCTTATTGCAGAGTCAAACCTTATTCAATTCTTTACAGCACCTGCTTGTAACAAGCTTGTGTGAAGAATACTTCCTATTATGCTATGGATACAACCCAAAACATCTCCAGTAAAGAATGTTGTGAGCTTGCAAAACTGAAGAACATTAGAGTCAAGAACACCAGGTCAGCTCTCATCATACATTATATTTTATGAAGGGTGTAGAAATTGACTCAGTAACCTCAATAATGCATCTGTATTTTATCCTTAATTTCCCTTGTGTGACCTTCCTGTTTCATCACTTGCACTATTCCTATCTTGATTGGAGGACAAATCAAAAGTTATCTTGTTAACTTTTCACACTTCTCCTCACAATGTTATCTGAATTCTGGAATACCATTATTTGAGATACCCTTATAAAATCATAGTGTTTACAGAAGATTGGATCCTCCTTTGCAGATGGGAAAATCTGCCAAATAGATTAATGACAAAATCTAATTGATGTAAGATCTGATTTTTTGTATTCTTCTTTCTTTTCTTTCCTTTGATTAAGGAAGTGACCAAGACAGATGTCAGAAACAACATACTTTACCCTGTCACTCTGTAGGACTGCATCATTTTAAGGCCAAAATGCCTTAAAGAAGGTGAATAACTGTTGGGTTTTGAATATATTTGGGTCCTTATATCTCTCTATATGATATATACCTATATCTTGGTCGCCCTTCAGCTAAAATCTGTTTTATCAAAGAGTAACAGTAACTAATAAAGTCTCCACAGATTTTAAACAATTAAAACCTGAGGAAGGAGGAAATCCTGAGTATTTATTCTAAGTGTTCCAATAAAAGGTGAACTAAAAAGAAAGCAAGGTAAGAAGGCAAACAGAAGCAATGAAAACAAGACAATCCCACCCAGTTACCTTCTGCCTGTTGTATGCTGCCAAATGCTTACGATGCTTTTCTTGAAAGGCTGAAATCTAAAATCAGACACAGTCCTGTCAAACTTCACCCAACTACATTTATGCCTCCTAGAAGAACTGCATGAAGAAGACAATGGAGAAGAACTTCTCCATCTCTATAATGAGTTAAGAAGTTGATTTTTGGCAATACTCTGATTTTTCTATGTTTTAGAATTGAAGAGATCTCCTTTAAATCCTTTCCAGCTAAACATTCTAAGTTATTAGCACTGATAAAGTCTTATGAAGTTTATTTCATCTGTTATCCCCTATCCTAGAGTTGGTAGATCTATTTCACTGAATTTCTCTTTCAACACTATGTTTAATAACAAGATAAAGACATTGGAAAGCCAGTTTAGCTGTGGTGGTTCTTATTCATTAGTGCTAAGCAAACACATCAAATTAATGGCACTATAAAAAGGAATGTCTCCTCCTGGCAATTACAACTTGCCTTGTAAAAATAGCCTGTTAATTAAAAAATAATTGTTAGACACTGTCTGGTGGTGTGTAAGCACTTCTTGTGTGCAAATGAGGATCATAAACCATGACTGCTTTAAAGTAAAAACACACAGGGAAGGCAAGAGCAGAGCTTGAGGAACAAGTTACACTGGGCAATAACTTCTTCATAAATCTTTCTTCTCAAGTGTAAGAAAACTTTCAGAAAATGTGGAGGGATGGAGACAACTGAGAAGAAAAACCTTGAGAGGATAAACCCAGGCTCTGCTCAGTGGTGGCCAGGGCCAGGCCAAGGGGCACTGGGCACAAACTGCAACACAGGAGATTCCACCCGAGCAGGAGGAGAAACTTCTTTGGTGTGAGGGTGTTGGAGCCCTGGCCCAGGCTGCCCAGAGAGGTTGTGGAGTCTCCTTGTGTGGAGGTGATCCTGGGCAAACTGCTGTGGGTGACCCTGCTGGAGCAGAGGGGGTGGAATAGATGATCCCTAGAGGTTCCTTCTGACTCCCACCATGCTGGGAGTCTGGGGTTCAGCATGTAAGGTTTTCCTGCAATACTTAGGGCACACTGGCAGGGCATGTTGCAGCTACTGGCAGATCTAATTTTTCACTGCATGGCATTGAAGGTGATTTTAGACCATTCAAATAACCAGATTGGTGGTCCTCAGGGAGAGTTTGAAAACATAAGCAGTGACCATGATGAACAGTTTATGCTTTCTTAAGAACTGTGAAGCTGGAATGAAGGAATGAAAGATGGTAACAGGCATGCATTCATTTTCAAGCATTCACTCCTGCATTTTTTACATCAGAATCAGAAGCTACTGATTATTTTAGAGAGTTGAAAAGTATTAAGATGGATTCACCTGTGTTATTTCTTTTGAATATTTCTTGCATAATGTATCTATTCCCATGAACAGTGATTGAATATCAGGATTTGTCTGCCAAGAAAAGAAAGTACAGCAAGGTCAGCATTTTTAGTTCCAAGATGTTATTGCAACTGTTTGGGGTTTGCAATTTGCAAGTCATTAAATAAAGCATTTCATGAAGAAGTCCTTAAATTGGTTTATAAATTAAAAACTGGACAGATCAGGAGTAGAATGATAGAGAAACTGAGATTAGTTTAATTCCTTTATTAACCATCTGGAAGGCTTTGGGCTTTTGTTTTCTACAGCACATAGATACTTACTGGAACTAAGACAATAGCCATTTCCAGAGGATGTTCAAGGAAAATGTTGTAATGTAGATAACTTAGTTAAAGCACCATCCAGAAAACACATTTTCCTAATTTAGTCACAAACAAACCAAACAAAATACAATTCCACAATAGTGATGGTAGTTAGAGTACTGAGTTAAAATAGTTCTATCACTAAAAAAGAGCAGTGATCATATTTCTACTATTTTCTAGTGTAACAGTGTCTTAGTTTGAGTTAGAACAGACAAACAGTAAACAGCCTTTAAAAGTGAGAAATTGAGTAAAAAAACCCCAATATAGAATCACAGAATCCTAGAACTGTCGGAGTTGCATAGGACCTTAAAGATCATCTACTTCCAACCCCCCTGCCTGCCAGGGACACCTCCCACTAGATCAGCTTGCCCACAGCCCCATCCAGCCTGGCCTTAAAAGCTTCCAGGGATGGAGCTTCCACAACCTCTCTGGGCAACCTGTTCCAGTGTCTCCCCACCCTCACAGTGAAGAACTTCCTCCTACTGTCCAATCTATTTCTCCTCTCCTCTAGTTTGCATCCATTCCCCCTAGTCCTAGCACTACCTGACATCCTAAATCTACCTCATATCTACCTGTAAACTGTGAAGTGGAAGGTTCTCTTTGTTATATTGTGATTGTAAAATAAAAGGGAGCTTTACAACCAACCAAATTTGAATTAAAATAACACCCAAAATCTCTCATCATACTTAAATAATTGTCCCAGAAACAAAAGGCATCTTTCATGTAAGGAACCACCTATCAAAGTCCAGTCAGAAAGAACTCAAATCCTTGCAGGGAAAGTATAAATTAATCCCAGAAGTAGAAAAGATGGTCCAAAAGTTTAAAAAAAATTGAAAACTTAAGAAGTAGCCAACCTGTGAGTGAAGCAACAGCTTTCTAGGCTACTCAGAAGATAAAAAGAAACATGCTAGCACTTAAACTATAAACAAAAAAAAAGAAAGAAAAGTAACCATTAGGCTTTGCTACTTTTGGAGTAAACAGAGAGAGATAATAGTTACATCTATTCCAAAACACAAACATAGAAAGAGACAGTGTTTACAGCTACTCCAAAAATGGTCAAGTGTTAGTAGAAAGTCAAATACCCAAGACTAAATCAGAGCAGCATTTGCCAAACCCATTTTCAGGGTGTGCTTCTTTTATGTGTTTGTCATAATAAGAGGGAATGGAGTCTCCTAGGTATGAAAACCAATGCCATTGAGGAGCTAAATCCATAACCTGGCTTTGCAACAGATTTATATCTTAATTCTGATTTATCAGAACAGTTAAGCATCCTCTGGGAGAAAGCAAGTGGGAATCATGGGACATAGAAGGCAGATCTATAGGTGACAAGCACACATTACTGTAAAGAGGAGAATATTTCATGTGGAGGTGTTGATTACCCCAATACACAATTTAATGAGTTTAAACACATTTATAGGACCTCCTACTGATTGGGAATTCTTCCATAGCATCAAGATCATAAAGGTTACCAGGTATATTTCCACTCAGGCTTCTGATTTATAAAGCCATGACTTTTTTAGATGCATCTTTAATTATCATCCCAATCATATTATCTGTTCTTAATCAAGGCTAAGCAATCATCATGAATAGCTTTTTTTTTTTTCTTCCCAAAGAATATGGTAATTTGCTTCCTTCCAGTGCTCCAGAGGAGTGGCAGGTCCCTACAAAACATCTAATATTTTGGTTAGTATCCCAATCGTTGCATGTTTTAATTCATTCAGCATTTTTGAAGCAAATCCTCAAGCTCTGTTGAAATGCTGCAATTTAAGACTGATCTAACTTCAACATTAGCTTGGATTTGAGCAAAGTGTTGGACAAGAGGATCTCCAGGGGTCCCTGGCAACTGAAATTACTAACTAAACTTGTAGCTAGGAGAGGCTGATAGAGAAAGCTTATAAAAATACTTCCTTTAGAAGTCTTAGGAAGGACTTTTTGGTTCTTTTCTTTGATTACTCTGTACATTGTCACTCTGCATTCTGTTTGCACTCTGCTGTTTTGTTGTATTTATATTTGGGGTTGGTATCATTGTCTTCTTCACCCTGTTCCAGTTCTGCAAGGTTCTGTGTTCACCAATATGAACTAAAAGAACAGTTTCATTTTGTTTCTACAGTGTTTAGAGGCAGAGATGTCTGGATTTAGATACACAGCAGCTCAGTTTTAAACACAGCTACAAAAATCATGCCCTCCTTTCAAGGTCACCTCTTCAGGGTTTGTTCCAAATTATCCTTCACCTCATATACATCAGTGCCTTATAGCCTTGTAGGACTTCATGTGTTAGCTGTACTGAAAGCTTTTGGCATTTTTCTTCTATCATTTTAAGGTAGGCTTGTCTCTTAGGGTAGGCATCAGACTAGGAAAAGAATGTTTTCACACCCCATTTATGACATCAGCTAAGGAGAAGAGAGCTCCTGGGAGAAATGGGAAAACTAAAACTTTCTACTCATTGCTAAAGAAAGGGAATTAAAAGCTATTCATTCTCTAATGAATAAGAAGAATTCCCAGCAATATTTCAGATCCTCTCTTAATCATGTGGCCAGCAGGAAAATAGTTAAGCTTAAAAGAAGACTGGGGGGAGGGGGAAGCACTGCACTTGAAAACACTGAGGCACCACCATGCAGATTTTGATTCAGCCCATTACACAAAAGAATTCCTAACAATCCACTTGCTCTGCTGTACAAATGCCAAAGCCAGTAAGCACTTATCCCCATTTGGAAAGGAGCTGCTGATGTTACAGAGTTTCTTGAAAAGCTGGAGTGATTCACAGCCCAGCAGAGCCTGAAAACCTAAAAATCCTCTCCAGGCTTTCAGCTGAAGAACTAAAAGGCATGGAGTCCATGAGCATCTCAGTCTACCAACCTATCCCCAGTCAACATGCCTCTTACAGTCTGCAACCAAAAGGGCAGTATTTTGGAGTGCAAAATAACTCAGCTGTGAAGCAAAGCACAGAGGAATGCAATCCAACACTGCTAAAGCTTCCCTTACCTGCTTTGAAAGGACCAGTGTTCGACAAGGAGCTCTGCAGATCAAACACTCATCTCTTTTGCCTGTGAGGGAAAGGCACATCTAAAATATCCAGCAAAATGAAGATATATGCCATACATTTTGAACAGCATTTGATGCCTAACCCTCTGTTTGGAAATGGTGGAAGGAACTTGAAGGTTATAGAAGAAATGCAAATAAAGATGGTAAAGAATTTCATTCTATAACCATTCTACACAGTTGCACAGGGAAGACATCTATGACTGCCACCAGGCCTTGCTCCTGCAAATGATTTGATGAGTATCATTAGTGCCACTGAATGCAGGTGACTTTGAGTTCCCTTGATTTAATGAGGAGCACCTGCCTGGGTTAATTAAATGTATGCTGAAGTGCACTAACAAGTTAGATAGACAGATAAACAACTTTTTGGTTGGGGCTCAGTCTGGCTCTAGTGATAAAATATATGAAACCTGCACTTCAAAGTATTAATAATTCTCCCTTGTGAGTATTTGCAGTGAGGAATTCATCAAATTGCTTTTTAAAACTTGATCATCTTTTAGAAATGTCTCTAACTAGCTGCTAACATATCAACAGATACCTAAATGCACATTACTCCAGTATGAATAATTGATACTTTTACTAGCTGCCTCCTTTCTAAGGAGCCTAAGGATCAACCTTTACAAACATCTTTAAAGAGTAAATACATTTTAATTGTGATATCATCATTATGGACAAGAGGAAATGGCCTCATATTGCACCAGAGAAGGTTTAGGTTGGATATAAGGCAAAATTTCTTGACAGAAAGAATTGTTAGGCGTTGACTCAGGCTGTCCAGGGCAGTGGTGGAGTCACCATCCCTGGAGGGGATCAAAACTATGTAGATGTGGCACCTAGGATATGGTTTAGTGGTGTCTTGGCAGTGTTAGGTTAGTGGTTGGACTTTACAATCTTAGAGATTATTCCCAACTGCAATGATACCATGATTATTATTGAATTCACAAGGAAAAAAAAAAAGTAGTGTCTCAGGGGGTTTTTTTCTGCCAAATAATACTCTGAACAGAAAGTAAAGGTGTTGTTTGGGTTCTAGGAGCCTGCAAGTTGTTATTCAAAGGCTGCATTTTATGACCCTGTCAACCCTGTGAAAAATTTTAGTCAAAAGTTTTAAATTCTCCAATGCAGATCTATCATTCTGTGCCCTTACAAAAACTAGGACATTTAGCATGACCTCAAAGAGAAAAGCATGATATTTGTCTGCTTTTGGGTGGTGTTATTTTTTGAAAAGCAATTTCCTTATTCCACTACCTTTCCCACAGATCTTCACCTCATCACACCACAGGACTCCCTGAATATGACTCAGGAATTGCATACAAGAGCTTCAAAACATAATTATCATAGAATCATTAAGGTTGGAAAAGACCTCCAAGATCATCAGACCCAACACCACCATGACACTTATCACCAAGTGCCACATCTAGACATCTTCTGAACTCCTCCAGGGATGGTGACTCCATCACTGCCTTGGGCAGCCTCTTCCAATGCCCAACCACTCTTGCAGGGAAGAAAGTTTTCTTAGTATCCAACCTGAACCTCCCTCAGCACAACTTGAGGCCATTTCCTCTTCTTCACCTCCAATCCTCCTAATGATGCTGAAAAATGACAGTGGCAACACAGAGACTTACAGTATGTTAGGACGAGCAGCAAAAGCTGCCCAAAGCCAATGCTTTATTTTGCACTTGCTCTTTCCCCTCATTAAAAAGCATGCTCTTTCCATAATTAAACAGAACAGAATGCCATCTCTTTGTTTCTACCATGCAATCTTAGTTCATAAGAGCATCTAGCCCCAACTTTTATTGAAGTCTTTAGTCTTCTGTGGCTGAGGCTTGCACCCAAAGCCACCTTGCTCCTGCCAGAGTCACTTGGAGGCAGACATCAGTAGGTTTTGCTATCTGAAGAAAATCAATAGCAAGGATTACAAGGCTTTCTCAGTAACCTTCATTGACAAGAAGAAACACTCAGGCTTTCCTTTTTTTCCCCCACCCTGAGTCAGAAATGGTAATGGTTAAGGTAGAAGGGTGCCCACCAGCACTGCCTGGCCCCCCTGAAGCAGAGGGACAAGCTGTGGGCACCTGCAGCAGCCATTACCTTTCTGGAGGCAAATCTCACAGACGACATGGCCACAGCTTGTCAGGTGGAAGCACGGCGAGGGCTTGCGGGGCTCACAGAAGCAGACGTTGCAGAAGATCGGCATGGCCATGGGGCTGAAGGGCAGGAGGCTCTGGCAGGTGCCAGGTGCTTCAGGTAGGGTTTGACTCTCCTTGTCGCCCTCAAGGAAGAGCCTACAGGCCTCCCTCCGCCATCGTCCTCCGGGTTGAGGCACGGCTAGGCCCTGAGATGAGGGGTGCAAGGCACTGAGAGGAGGGGTTCGAGGCCCTGAGGTGAAGGGTTCAAGGCCCTGAGGTCAATGGTTCAAGGCCCTGAGGTGAAGGGTTCAAGGTCCTGAGGTGAAGGGTTCAAGGCCCTGAGGTCAATGGTTCGAGGCCCTGAGGTAAGGGGTTCAAGGCCCTGAGGTCAATGGTTCAAGGCCCTGAGGTCGGTGGTGCAGGACCCTGAGGCGAATGGTGCAGGACCCTGAGGTTAATGGTGCAGGACCCTGAGGGGAATGCTGCAGGACCCTGAGGTCAGTGGTACAGGGCACCTCCCACTCACAGGAGGCACTGCTCACACAGGGGATCCTCCCTGAGGAACTGCCCTTCTCCTCCTCAGCCATGGGCAGTTGAACTGGACAGGGCTTTGAGCAGGTACCTCACTAGGAGCACTGTTCTCCTTCCTCACAGACGTGGCCATGGAGCAGAGGACAGGAAGCATATGGGGAAGGGTAGTGGCTTTTTACTCAGCTAAATGCAGGGATCTGGGAATGTTACTAATTTACTGTCACAGGTTTGTTGGTGCTTTTTTTGGTGAGCAAAAAAGGGCAGAATGAGGAGTTTTGATTCTCATTTCTTAGAGTGAATAAACCCAGGGCAACTTGCAGCTCAGAGCCACAGACTGCATAGGAGCAACCTCCAGCTTTTAACTTCATGAAAATTAGTGCCACCCCCACCCCAAAGTCCTTCCCAAAAGAGCTATGATTCAGCTTCTGCTTTATGGTGTTAATTAAAAAATCTTTAAGGAGACTGAAAACATTTCATCAAAGCAAAGATATTTAATTATTATTATAGCTAAAGAAAGGAGCCTTCTCAAGCTATAGTCAAGGCTTCAAGTCTCAGTGCTGGGTTTGAATATAGACCTAATTAACACAGAGGAACATAATCAGCTCCTTTATAAGTTCTGCCATGCTGCTTCTCCTTTTGGTTTAAAAGCCTAAGGATATTGTCAAGGAGGTAAGTTACATTTGTCATTGGGAAGTAGCTAGGAGCCTATCTACTAAAGTCTGATCCACAACCTTGTAGCAACCTTTTATTAAACCTTTTTCTTGGACTTCACATACCCTAAGGTAACAGAGCTTTCCTTCTTTCCCAGCATCAAAGATGTTACTGCAAGACACGGTGGGAGTGCTCTATGAAAGTGAATTTAATAACACTTGCTTATTCACTGAGCATTTCAAGTGACAAGCTAATTCTCTGGATTTTTAACCACAGCTTCTGACCTGTAATTGCATGATGCTGTAGCTACTCTGCTGGTTGTACCTCAAGTAGCTAAATTAAGACAGAAAGAGATATTCGGACAAGCTGCAATAAGTGAAATGCAAATACACAATTAAGTCAAAAACTGTTAACAGTCACATTACAGGTGCTGAATAATGAAAATAAAATAATTCTTCAAGACAGAAACAGACTGAAGAATTTAGTGTAGGGATAAATATTTAGGTACAAATTCAGTGTTTACCAGGAAACCTGTCATTTAATTTACATGAAAAACTGCAGGAGAGATTTGATCTCAACTCTATAGCCTAAAGTTTAAGCTTATCTGATAGTAAAAATTCTGTATAATTCCAAATTTTTTGTCTGGGTCTCTCTCTTCCATGGTAATTGCTGTGACCACTGATGATAATCTTAAGGGTGGGCTCCACTGTCACTTAAAATTTGACTATTTTAAAAGGAAAGAGTCACAATTATATCTGAGGAAAAGCTAGGTGTTACACATCATCACTTGAGTTCAAGACACCAAATTAAGAGCCACAGAGAAGGAAGTGGTTTCTCTGCCTAGTATTTGAAACCTGGTCAGTCTGAAACACTGAACTGCTCAGGTTAGTACTGAAAGAGTTTGCTAAGTGGGGGGAGAAATTTCAACTATTAGGAAACTAATTTGATTGAAGAATCCTGAGCTGAACTGAAATGCTGCCTTAGGCACTGAGTCCTTCTAGATTTGGCTTTACCTCTCTAGGGGGGAAAAAAAGGAAACCAAGCAATCAAACAAACTGATAAAAGATAGGAGTGAAATGTAAGAGGATACTAGAGGTTGTGATCTAGCTGGAGAAACCAACCAGAGCAAGAATCAGAGCAGAAAGTGGGAGAAGCTTGAGAGCTATAGCCAAGCAATTCCCTCAGAGACACAGGCTTTCTTTGGATGTTAGGTGCCACACAGTGCGCAACTGTTGAACCTGTGCATCTGCTTTCTAAGAATTACACAAGCTTCTTAGCTATAAAGAAATCTCTGAGAGATTTGATCTGCCAGATGCCAATGGAGAGGAGGATGAGGGTTTGTACAATAGCCCACCACAAAATGTTGCTGTTGGTTTCTTCACTTGTCTTCCGAAATCTTTCTTCACGCTCCTAGAGAATTAAAAAGGACAAAGCATCATTATTACCTTTGGGCATCTGTAGATTGCATGCTGCTCTCCAAGGAAGTAGGCAGACATCCCTCCTCTGCATGGCAGTGAACAGATACTTTTTTTCAGGTGGATAAAAATGAGAACTTGTTCTTAGCCAGGATGTGGGTGGATCTTTGCAAATCGAACCTGAGGAGCAGGAAGGCAAACAGAGCTTTCCCTTGTTCACAAAAGATAGACTGTGCTAAATGTGTTCCAACAGTGCAGGCTTAAGGCTTTGCAGGTTAACAGTCACTTCCATATTGCAGTTAAGAATCATTTTGGCAGCCAAATTTCTTTTTTCTTTTGGGGAGCCAGTCTGAAGGAAAGCTTTATTTCTAACTGCGTGGAGATACATAACTACACGCAGTCATTTCCTTACCCAGCCCAATCAAGTTGAGGCACACAGACCAGCATGGAAACACCTGCTGCCCACCATCACCTGCTCTGCTGCTGTTACTGACCCTGACCAAGAAAACTATGTTTGGCAATTCCTGCTTTAAAATAACACCTGTTGCTGGAAGCAGGAGTTCACAGTGATTCATTAGTTTTTATGTTACACCCTCAAAATACTTGGCCAGATAAAGTAGGCTCTGTTGGCTCAATACCAGCAGGTTTTTATGAGTTCCTTAAAAATAACACTGCCATTAAATACTAACCCTCAGAATACTTTATAAATCAAGAAGCCTAGGTGCAAGGTTTTTAGCATGCCATTAGGGAACAATACATACTCTTTCATAGTTCTGCTCTTTGGATACGTGGTGAATTTGCTCAATGATATGTTCCAGCCTTAAGTTAACTTCATTCACTTTGTCTTTGGCTTGGACAACAGATTCATCCAAGAAATGCTCTCCAACTCTAATGTCCAAATGGATACGCTGCAAACAGAATCAGATATTCTCATTACTGGGTCTTCTGGGTTCCCAAAGTTCCTTAGGAAAGAAAAACCTAAAGAAATAATAGATCATTTCCCTTTAAGCTCATGAGAGGAAACTGGTTTTAATTGCTTCTAGAGATCCTGCCTACAAATAGGATCAGGTGAGACATTTAAACTGTTCCTTTAGTTTTAAACTCATGATGCAAATTTAAACTCTTCCCTGCTGGTGGGGCATTATTTTATGCTAATGTTGGTTCAACCACCACAAAACTATTTTCTGCTCTTTGTCCAAACTACTTACACACATGAGCACCATTAGCACTGCTGATTGTATTTCCCTTTCCACCCTAATACTGCATGAATGGCATTCCTCAGGAATGCTGCAGGAAGCTTTTTAGAGATGCACTTCCAGTCTTCCTCCACTAACAATTACCAGTACAAGACTGGAAGGAAAGCAGCTGAATCAGTATTGGCAGTTTAGATTAGGTACTAAAGCAGAACTATCTATGACTTTGGGGGTTTTTTTTTCTTTCACCACATATGGTTTATCCTGTGTGAAATACTTCCCAATATCCTGTAAGGTATTGTATGATCTGGAGCAAAACTATGCCCCAAACCTGCCAAGCAACAGACCCATAGAAAAGGAGAAAGAGTGTAACTTCCAATACCATGCAACTTCTTTTGGCATGAATGAAAAATCCTACTAAAACTAATAGGAGAAAGTTCTCCTAGAAGCCAATTTGTACCTAAGATAAAATGAACTCCTTTTAGCCAAACAGATAAAATGTGCAAATCCTAGAGCTTGGTATTTCCAGGATAGAAGTTTGGTCTACTCAGACATCAACCACAAATGAAAAGCACATCTTCTTTGAACTCTCTTAGAGGTAGCTAACTGGATATTTGGAAATCCATCTCAAAACCTTATGATAGCTTTTGTCCAGTAATTTATTCCTCTTTTATTTGAAGGAATTCAGATAACCACCACTAGTTCTTACAAAGACTACTCAAAGATTTAACTCACCTAAATATTGCTTTTCCTTTTATCATCTTTACTCCTGCAGATATCTGTTTATAAAGAGCAATATTTTCCTTTTTGTCTATATTTTCAAGCTAAACAAACCACCCTATTTCAAATTTGTGCTATTAATGTTCTCCTTCCCTGCACTTCTTCACTTCTTCTGCAGTACAAAACCAGTTGATACTATTACAACAAAAGAAACACACCTACCAGTTTACTTCCTGCAAATGCCACAAATCTGGTGGAGTTAGACTGTAAACAGATAATATGCTCCCCAGATAGTTCAGAGGTAAAAGAAAAAGTTCCTTCTGGCCCATAGAGTTTTGATAATAGTACCTGTAATTATAAGTGTTAGGTAGATACATTAGAAATAGCAATAAACCAATCAAAAAACAGTCTTGTACCTTGGATGTAAAAAGGAATCAGTTAAGCACCTGACATCATGAAGCTTATCTCAATTGCAGAGCAGATTTAGAGAAAAAGAAACCATTTTAGCCCACAGAGAACATGGAATTGTCCTAGAGTTCTGCAATGTACAACAGCCAATGCTCTCTAAAGCATTTGAAGTCTGAAAACAAAGACCTTATCTAAGCACAGAAATAGATTGTCCCTTGCTGAAAAAGCTCAAGGACCTCCTGGAAATGTAGGCAGTTGCTGTGTATGATGGCTATGAGCAGCCTCAAGGTAATATTGATTTTACAAGGGCTGGTGACTCCACCACTGCCCTGGGCAGCTTGGGTCAATGCCTAACCACTCTGGCAGGGAAGGAATTGCTCCTAATATCCAACCTGAACCTTCCCTGGTGTGACTTGAGGCCACTTCCTCTTGGCCTATCACTAGTCACCTGGGAGAAGAGATCAAGCCCTACCTTGCTTCAACCTCCTTCCAGGGAGCTGTAGAGAGTGAGAAGGTCTCCCCTGAGCCTCCTCTTCTCCAGACTAACCAACCCCAGTTCCCTCAGCTGCACCTCACAACACTTCTGCTCTAGACCCTGCCCCAGCTCTGTTGCCCTTCTTTGGACACACTTCAGCACCTCCATGTCTTCCACTTTCCTTCATTAGTGAATTTTCATTTTACTTTTTTCACCTAACCTGTTTTCTCTGATGTCATTTACTGGTTTTAATGACCATTTCCCAAATCCAGTAGTACTGCAAAAACTGTCCACACACATCATTATCAAACATCATCATTTCTATTTAAGAGACATCAAAAGGGTGCTTATACCTTCCAGCATCAAAACACTGCACTGGCTTCTACGCTGGAGGTTTACTTTTCCCCAAAACATAGCTAATATTTTTGGGTAGTGCTGCCTCCCAATGCCAAAAATCAACTTGGAAATCCTACAGAAAGATTCCTAAAGCATATTTACATCAGCAGAAGGAGTTGTGACCGTCACAAACATTCCCAAACCAGGAGCAGACTCCAGAAATTCTTGTCTGTGTACATCCCAGCGTTGGACTTTGTAATTCCCTGAGCAAAAACATCAATACAACTCTGTTCAATAAAACACAGCTTAATATTAAACATCTCTATTGCTTTCCCAGCCAAAAAAAAAAGAATAAGTATAAAGATAAATGATGAACAATAAAACAATACCTGTATTTCATGTGCTTATGATTCAAATTGTTCTGGGGGCACTTTGTAACAGTGTGAAATGCAATAAATTTTTACCACACTAGAAAATGCTCTGGAATGCTACAAAAATGGTTGATTAACAACCTGATTACTCCTAAGGCTCTGGCAAGATTAGCATACAGAAGGCACAGTGAGGCCTCCAGAAGCATGGCTGCTGGATTCAAATGACATTTGTAGGATTGTCTTTCATATTTATCACATTCTTTAGAAAAAAAGATGGTTATGTATCATTTTTTTACCATCCTGTTTTAACCTTACATTTACAGGCTTGGAGGTGAACTTAATGTGCTTGTGATAACTCTAGTGAAATGGAACTTGAGAAGCACACATTGAAGCAGCAATTCCAGTGCTGTAGAATTAGAAAATATTGGGGTTTTGTGGCAAAAGAAAAAAAAAAGAACTGGAAAGCTGCATTTCTTTGTGTGGTTGTAATGGTTTTGCCCAGGTCCAAACCTTCACAGTGGTGGACACACCCATAATGTGAGATGGACACACACAATGTGAGGTGGACACACACAATGCATGAGGATGTTATGACTAGCCCCTGCTGCAGGGAAGTGTTCTCAGAGTGCCTTCTTTCTTAGCACTTTGGTTTTAACATACTCATCAAGCACAGATTTTCCTGTAACAGAATCACAGAAGGCTAGGGGTTGGAAGGGACCTCTGGAGATCATCTAGTCCAACCTCCCACTCAGAGCAGGTTGCACCTACAGCAGGTTGCACAGGATCACATCCAGGTGGCTTTGGAATGTCTCCAGAGATGGAGACCACCACCTGGGCAGCCTGGGCCAGGGCTCCACCACCCTCAAAGGAAAGAAGTTTCTCCTTATGTTTAACTGGAATTTCCTCTGTTCCTGTTTGTGCCTGTTCCCTCTTGTCCTGTCCCTGGGCACCACTGCCAAAAGCCTGGCCCCATCCTCCTGACCCCCACCCATTAAGTATTGATCAGCATTGTTAAGATCTCCTCTCAGTTTTCTCTCCTCCAGGCTAGCCAGCCCCAGCTCTCTCAGCCTTTCCCCAAGTTCAACTCCCCTGCACTTCAATATATCTGTTCCCTTTCCTTTTTCACAGCTTCATTATTGCATAGGTTAGATCATCACAGAACATCACACTGAACATCAACAGGTTACCTACCAATTACCAGGGTGTCACTGGGAACATCTTCAATGATGCATTTCTCTTCTCTTTCTCCACTGTGAAAATACAAAGCAAGTGAAAAAGAAATCCAAAAGTTCATCAGAAATCCTATTAATTGGCTTTTCATGGTTTCTCTGGATCCCAGTGGTACTGCTTTGGAAGATAACTATTTACAAATGCATGTGGTCCTGGAGTTTGCTGCTTATCAGTGTCTTTTGGAAAAAAAATAAACCTGTGAGAAAAGGCAGCTGGTGGTTACACATTTATAAATAACTACAGTGTGCTCTGCAGAATGAGATAACATGAAAAAAAAAGAGAACTGGGAAAATCTTTCCTCTTCCCCAGCATCTAGTTTCAAGTTTTGCTTTATGGACCTGGAAGAAGATGAAACTGTAAAGGACCTCTCAGGTACTTGAGAACAGTTCCCCAGATTTGTGACTATCTCTTTCCATGAACTGCTCCATTTTCAACTTAAATGGGCTTGATAATTTATCTTGTCCATTTATTCTGGGGCCTTATTCCAGAGCTTCACTCTCTTTTATCAAGAAACCTCATCATTTCCAACCTAAATCATTGGACATATGGATATACCTGTACCAACCCCACATGAAAGAACTGAAAGACATAAGAAGAAGAAAGTCAGAAGAACTTGAACAATAAAAGAGTCTGAACCACTAATGAGTATGATACTGCAGGAATAAACCTGAATAATAAGCTTATTCTTTCTGAATAAGATTTGCTCTTACATAAGAAGTTTTTTTTCTTAGATACTGCCTAATAAATTCTCTAAAGCAAGTTATAGTGTAAATGAGCAAGGGGTTTATTCTTACCCTTTGGACTAATACATTCCAATCTGTATGTCTGATGACAAACTCATTTCCCACTCCAGTGTGCCTTGTCCTCTAATCTGAGATCACTGTGTCTCAAAAGTTGGCTTCAATGTGAGAAGAAATGTGGTCATTTTCCAGTGGGGAGGACCAGTCTATGGGATCATTTCTAGCAGGAAGGACCCATCCTTGAGCTCATTTTCCCCTTCAGAAGCTGCTACTTTTCTGTTGAAAGCTTTATACTTTGATCACTGACCTTCTCCAACCCTGCCATGTTCCTCAGCAGCACCTGGTGTTTGCAGATGAGGTTGTTCACTGATGTCCTTGAATGCCTTTGATGAATCTCTCAGTTCTCTTCAAAGTTCTGCCTTCTTGACTTCAGGACTGGAGCACCTCTCCTAGGAGGGCAGGCTGAGAGTGTTGGGGTTGTTCAGTCTGGAGAAGAGAAGGCTCCCAGGAGACCTTCTGGTGGCCCTCCAGGATCTGAAGGGGGACTACAAGAAAGCTGGGGAGGGACTGTTTAAGATGTCAGGTGGTAATAGGACTAGGGGGAATGGATGCAAACTAGAGGAGGGGAGATTTAGATTGGTTATTAGGAGGAAGTTCTTCACTGTGAGGGTGGGGAGACACTGGAACAGGTTGCCCAGAGAGGCTGTGGAAGCTCCATCCCTGGAAGCTTTTAAGGCCAGGCTGGATGAGGCTCTGGGCAACCTGATCTAGTGAATGGTGTCCCTGGCAGGCAGGGGGGTTGGAAGTAGATGATCTTGAAGGTCCCTTCCAACTCTGGTGATTCTATGATTCCACATAAGCTACCTCTACTGTACCCATACCCATGCCATCTAGGTGCAGTAGACAGGGAAAATTCCATTTCTCTGCTGGAATTTTACCAGCATTTGTTTTACTTGAAAAGGTGGAAGTTGGATTTGTGTTATTTTATTTACTTTATGGTTTTCCTTTTGTACAGCTGCCAAACTCTCCTCTGTGTAAACATGACATGGACAATCCTTCTGGCAGCTCCTGTTGGGACAGGACCAGGGCTGATGGTTTTTAAACTAAAGGAGGGAGATTTAGACAAGATACAAGGAAGAATTTTTTTTACACTGAGGATGATGAGACACTGACACAGATTACACCAGAGAGGTGGGAGATGTCCCATCCCAGGAGCCATCCCAGGTCAGGTTGGTTGGGGCTCTGAGCAACCTCCTCTAGTTGCAGATGTCCCTGCTGCCTGTAGGAGGGTTGGACTAGATGACCTTGTAAGGTCCCTTCTAACCCAAACCAGTCTATGATTCTAATTGTGGGAAGGCAAAATGGAACAGGGCCCCAAGCTGCAGCTAGATTCACACACACACCTTGGTCACCCATCTCAGTCATTTTGGAGAATATTTGATAGAACAACCAACAGAGGGTTCATATCCCTCAGCAATCACTTTAATAAAGGTGTGTTGTGAGAAATGTGCTCCATCATTAGGATTTGCTTCACTAGAACTTGCTGCACCCACAGGCTTGCCAAGAAATGTCTCTTTCCCTGGTGTTTGCACGTGTTTCCAGGTATTCACTTACCTGCAACTGTGTTTATGGCCAATCATGATACAGTCACAAGGGCATCCCTAAAGATTACCATATACACAAAGGTCTCCTGAAGTCACTGCTTCCAAAAAAAAAAAAACAAACCCAAACCCCATATCCAGGTAGCTAACTGGATAGGAAAGTTTCTGCCTAAAGGAAACCACAATGAATATTCATGCTTGTAAACATCCTAAAAGATAAAAGCTCTTTGTCACTAACTGGAGCTTCCTGCAGTGTGTTGGTCTTTCAGATATTCACTTCCCTTTCTACTCTACCAGTCCCTCTCATCCCTTCTCCTTCAGGGTCTTTTTGGGACCTTCTGGCTTCAGGAGTTTGAGTAAACACTAGGGCTGCTCCACTATCAAATCAGATCTAGATTTGGGCCATATAAAATCACAGATGTAGAAAATCTTCTTCTAGACCTAGCCCTTTCAGTAGTTCTGGACATAGGAGGCAAAGTCTAACATTTTGGGAATCATAGAATATCCTGAGTTGGATGGAACCCACAGGGATCATCAAGTCCAACTCCTGTCTGTGCACAGGACAACCCCCAAAATTACACCATGTCCAAATGCTTCTGGAATTCTGTCAGCCTTGGTGCTTCCCTGAGTGCTCCAGCACCCTCTGGGGGAAGAACCTTTTCCTGATATCCAACCTAAGCCTCCCCTGGCATAATTCTCTGTCATTCCTTTCTTTAAGGAAAGTTCTTCCAAGGAATCAGCTTGTGGGTTTGGGGTTTATTGTCCCTCAGTCATAATTTAGACTTGCATCTGATTTCTGCCCAAGACCTTTATTGGGTTAATTTATCCCTCATCAATCAATCAGTTTGAAATCAGTTCCTGTCCTGAGAGAATATTTTAATACATACTGCAATCAATGCTGATGTTTCCTGGGATGGGGATAACTGTTTATATGAATGTGTGAAAATGAATATACAAAAGAAGCAAGGAAGAAATTGGAAAGGTGGAGAAATTAGCTAAACTCAAAGTAGGAAAATGCTAGTGTAATTACACTAGTTCCACAGTAGAATGGAACCAAGGGAACCTGAAAAAAATAGCTCTGTAAAAATAAGCATTTGCAGGCCAACTTAGCCTAGTCTGATCAAGTTTCAAGTTGCTTTGGTCCTTGCAAGATTTGTCTCCTGGAAGAAAAGTAAAATAAACCTCCCTCCTTTTAAAGGTTTCAGCCCTACAGAGGTAGGTAGCCACAACTATTTATAAGCCAGATGGTATTTTCATTTTCTAACCATTATTGGAGCATTAAAAGTTGCAGTCAGGAGCAGTTTGCTGACATATTGTGTTTGGTTATATCCACCTATACCTCAATTTTATATAATATTAAAACATTGCTAACAGTCTTCTGTAGAAGGTTAGGAAGACACAGAGAGCAGCAAACACATTTTGAAGAGACATGGACTCATTTACTGGCTATATAAAGACAATGATATTGTTTCTATTATGGTCAACAGTGATAATTTGGAGATAATTGTCTCATGAGGGACACACACCAACAAACATTGAATTTCTAAAGCCCAGCTAACACTTTGCTGGCCTGGGTGTCCTTATGACAGATGATATTCTCACTTTGAAGGAAAAAAGAAAAGGACATTTTCATGTATCCAAGAAGAAGAAGAAGACATTTAGCTGTACTGATAAGTGTCAAGACAAGTTTACTCAGGCCTACTACAGCCTTAACCACACTGCAGACATCTGGTCACTGATGTATGGAAGTAGTTTCTGAAGAAATGCATGGTAAGCATGCTTAGAAAGACAACAGAAAATGCCAATAAATTAGAAACACATAATTTAGAGGAAAAAAATAATGACTTTCTAGGTATAAATAGCTGTAGATGAAGAAATTACAGTATTTAAGAACATTATTAGTTTAGCTTTTGTGATTTTTCCATGGGTGAAGTATAACCTTCTCCAGGATCTTGTTTTCTGCCACTAGAGGGTACTCCAGGAACTTACAGTGTGTTTGGAACAAGGATTTATTTAGGGTTTTTTTTTGTTTGGTCTGTAAATGATCAAGTCTTACTAAACCTTAGGAATTTAACCCTCTAAAATCCAGCTGCTAAACAACAACTTTCCAACCCAGCCTACTGTAGCTCTTCAACAAAAGAGTGCAGCACACCCCATGGACAAGGAACATTGTCTGACATGTAGGTTAGATTCAGTTAAACTTATCCTACTTTTAAATTATCTAAATTCCTCCCCTTTTCTCTCTTTCAGACACAATTCTCTGGTTCACATCCTGTTTCTTCATCCAGGTTGGGGCAAGGCATTCCGTTGTTGGCAGGCTGAAGCAGCACAAAACGAGTTCTGATCTTGGTCCCTGTTTTTCTGCAGACACCTCTACAGAGCCCCCAGGAAGACCACTGGGAAACCTCACAGTCCAGTGGTGTTTCTGCAAGAGACAGAATAAAGAGGCAACTTTACCTAACTCAGTGCTTAAGGCAAGGACAGAGTTGGCAAAACATTAAGGAATGATGATCAAATCCTGTCCTTTCACGCACAAAAAAATCAGGGTGATGTTAATAAAATCCATGTGTTGGCTCATACATAAAAATGATGAGCTCCTAAAGCTTATCAGCACTCATGGAATGATAATTATTATTACCATTGCAGCCTAGAGACTGTCTGATATTTTCTGTCAGTAGGGCAGCATTTTCTCTATTGAACTGAAAATACAGAAAACTGTGCCTACAAATAATTGCATTCAAAAGATTGGATCAAAAAAAAAAATCTACTGCCAGTTTAATAACTCCTTTGCCTTTTGATGGTTACTAAAAACACTGAGATCAAAGCTTTTCTCTGGTTTATTTGGGGATACTTACCTTTTTTTGTAGAGAGATGTTGTTCTTACAGTTGTTCATATCTGGTTAATTTAGTTATATTCATATTTTTTGGAAGGTAGATGTTGTTCCTGTACTTGTTTGTATCTGGTTTATTTATTTATAGCAGGGTTTTTTTGCAGATAGGTATTGTTCCTACAGTTATTCATGATGAATTCCCTTTAACTTTTGTTCCAATCTGCTTCAAAATAAAGGAAATCTCTTTTTTTTTTAATGATTAAATCATCTTGTTATGGTTTGGTGCCTACCTTACAGTTCCCTTTGCCAATAAAGATATTCTGCCACTAGAAGCTTTTTAATTCTGAGAGGATTTGAATACTAAAAGGGTTTAATATCATTTTCATTTACTGCAAGAAAATAATTCAGAGCCTCTAAAGTACTTTTAATAATATCTACTTCCATTGAAAATATCTCTCATAAAAAGATAGGTGTTAAATGAAAATATTGCCTGTCAAAAGAAATTGCATCCAAACTGTGTGTGATAGCATTTGGGGTTAAAAGAGGTGTGCAGAAAACCAGCCAGACTAAGTGGCTGAGCTCTGCTACAGATATATGAGATCAGAGGTGAACTCACCTCTTGTGATCACTCATTCCCATGTTTCTAGAAGGAATGAGAGACACAGTTTGATCTCTGGTAATTCAATCTGTCCTTTGGATTCTGGAATGTGTTTATAAATAGACTGATTTCCTGGTTATGATACAGTAAAGTGGGGATATATGATTAAAACTGATTTTTGAAATACTATCCTTTAAATGTCCATCCTAAAGAGGGAGAAATGCTCCTTCCAAATGCTGTAGGAAAGGCACAGAACTGAGAATGAGGTTTGTAGCACTTCCTCTGAATGTTTGTGTGCTAACAGAAATACGTTACACCACTATAAATCAATCAAGAAATACATTCATTAAAGTATAAACCATGCACTTTTCACTATGCAGGGGGTGAGCTCCATTTTAGACTTTGCAAATATCCACTACAGAAATGGAAAGAGAAAATCTCAGTGGACACTGTCCAGCTGCTGTCTTAGAGCAAATATTATGTTAATTATGCATTTGTTAATTTGGAGGCTTGAAAATGATCTGCTATTAAATATTGAACTGAATCAACTCCAGATTGAAATCCTCAAGACTGACTTGAGCCAGTCATTTGCATGTCTTCCTACCAAAACAAGGTTATTAGAACAAAATGAGAGAACATTGGTTTTGATATCATGATGGATATTTCCATCACAAATATGTCCAAATCAATTTAATTACACCAATTTTTTATTGCACACAACTATCAAGCCCTGTGACCCAGAAAGAGACAACAATAAAGTCCTTTGGGTCCAGCACCATCTAAACACTTAAGGATGAAGTTTACTTATGTACCTTAAAGTTACAAAGGGTTTGGGAACTTTGCTTCTGATCAAATATTGCTTATTTCTCATTAAAATTCACTGCTGTCTGTTGATCCTAAAGCTTGGGCAGCCCTTACTGTGGCTATAAGCCAAACCTTTGAACCATGGCTCAAATAGGCAATCCCTTTCCTTATTCTTTCAGGACTTCTCTTTCATGGCAACTGACTTATTCCCCATGGATGAGTCTGCAAACTACTCCTGTGCAGGTAGGAGAAAATTCTGCCTCAGTTACCTATTACATCCACATCACCTGCTACATTTCCACATGTTCTCTGAGGGAATGAAACTCCCAGAACTGAGCTGATCACTTACCTGAGACAGAGTCTATGACTTCATTGCTTTTGGCTGGCAGGTCAAGATAAGGGACAGGAAGCCCCAGCTGGTTTTTCTTTATTTTCACCATTGTAACTTGAGCAATAGGTGGCAAGTTTTTGAGTTTGGGATAATAAAAGGAGTTTGCTGGGTGGCTTGGAGAGGAACAAGTGATCTGTGAAACACAAAGGGGAACTTTAAAGAAACTTCCTCATGTTGGTAAGAGGATAAAGGCAAAATGATGTTCACATGCCATGCTACTACTTTTGGACAAGTAAACTGCATGTAACCAGTTTCTGTTACCCTCAATTCTCTCAATTAACAGCTGCTAATCACCGATTTGATTATGTATAAGTGCTTTGAGACTGAGCACAATGGATTGTGCCAGCCTTTTGGTGAGGGGTGCTGAAAACACAGTGATGTATCATAGAATAGCTTAAGTTGGAAGGCACCTCTGAAGGTCATCTAGTCTAACCCTCCCTGCATTGTTCTAACTAGATCAGGTTGCTCAGAGCCCCAAGTATGGAAGGGTTTGATGGAAAGAAGTGATTGTTATTAAAAAGGAGAATCCAAGAGCATTAAATAATAACATTAGGCACTCTCCAGCAGCTGTCATATGGATATAGGAGGCCAAATGTATTGTTTTCCAGCTTCTCTCTCTCTCTTTTCTCATTACTCATTAGCACAGCATTTGGCTCCAGAAAAACTGACCTTAAAGAAAGGACTGACTGAATGCTGATAATATTCTAAACCTTGGACTCCAAAGCCTCTGTTCCCCACCACCCTTAAATGACAACAGCAAAGTATGAGGGAAGTAGCTAGCAAAAGAGATCCACAAGCAGGATCACCATAGCAGGGAAGAAGTTCTTCTCTGCTTTCCCTTAGCTCCTTTCCCTCAGATCTAACAGTCTGAGGTTCTCAGCAATGCTTTTAAATGAAAACTCCTCCTCACATCAGTGTTCACTACAAAAAATTTTCCTCTTTGGATATGTATTTAGTAATGCCAGGACTTCTGTGAATATTTTTATTTTCCTAGTGTTTTGAGAGTTGTTAAAAATCACCTAAAAGGAGTCAGCTTTTACAGAAATTACCTAAAATGTAGAGCCAAATTTTCATGAGCCATCTGCATTCACCTAACACATTTGAAAGATACAGAAAATAAATAAAAGCAGCAGGGTTATCAGCTATGCCAGAAATGCATCTCTTGAGAGCATCAGCACTCTCTGTCACTGAAACCAGCTTCACAAGTGTGGTCACAAGATAGTTGTCTTCTAAAGAGAGGACCAAAACCTCACAGGTATGAAGTGCTTAGCTCTCTACACACACCTACCTCTGTAACTGTGTCCTGTGGAATGGTGGCAAAGTTTGGGGAGGAAAATGTGAAACCACTATCAGTGCCAGCATCATATGGGAACAGATCTACTGCTGCTTCTTCCATCCAGTGGTCTCCTTCACAGAGGTTAAGACTGTCAACACCCACAAACCAGTCAGGGCTTGGCACAATTCGTACAACAAAGGAAACCTAAGGAAAGAAAATGATCCCTCAGGATGGCATCAACTCAGTTTGGAATGCTCCAGACATGATTATAGTAATTCTACCTTAATCTGAGGCTGTTCTCCTACCTTATAGGACCTGCACAGTGCTCCCTGAGATGTGACTTGATTTTTAGTACCTCTTTGCATCAGAATGTTCCTTCAAGTATGAACTCAAATCGTTCACTTTGGGTGCTAGGGACACAAAACACACTTGGAAAATGCATGTGTCCTTTTACTTACTAAGGGATGCCTTGGATGCACTTCTAGCTCCGTGGAGGTTTGTCCTGTACCACTGGATATGGCAGGAGCAGAGAAGATCCCATGCACACTCTGAATTTTCTCTCCAGCTTCTTCTATTTCTTTCATTAAGACCCAGGCTTCCCCCTTCTCAGCAAAATCACGTACTCCATTGCTGGCATATTCATTCTTTTTCCACATGCTGTAGTCAGAGCTATGAGTAACACCTATGAGAGTGAATACATGGCATGGCATGAAAGTCTGGTTTGAATTGTCCCTCTGCTTTATTTCTGAGCTTAAATAATAACAACTGATGTGTATAAAAAGGAGTGAACAGTGAACCATTTGGCTTATCACTGCTTCTTTCAGCTGCAGCCAATTGAAAACAGAAGGCAGTGGAAAACAGTGGATTTTGGAAAGCATTTGTGGATGCTTCAGTTCCTGCATTTCATTTTTAACTAATACAGCTATTTCCACCACCACCCCCCCCTCCTTTTTCATGAAGTATCTTAACATTGGCTATTAAGAAAATAGATGTCACAGAGGTCAAGAGATTTCTCTGTTCCATACTTCACTTACCTAGGAGTGAGGACCACTGTGCTGGGGGCCTATAGAGTGGGTACTGCTTTGGGAAAGCAGTTTGGCTCCATTTCCCTGTGAAGATGATGCTGTACTTGGCCAGTTCCTCTGCTCTGCAAACAGAATCATCACCCAGGGGCAAGCTGCTGGCACAACCCAGGAGAATTACAAGCAAGGTCCAGAGAACTTGACAGGAGTGGCAGACAAACATCAGGTTCTCCATTCCCCTCCACACAAGGAGAAAAAAGAAATATATGAGCCATATCAGTCCCTTTAAACTCAACATGTTACCTAATAAAATGTAACATACCTTAAATTATAACCCAACAGAAAGTATCCATCTGAAACACTAAAAACAACCCTGCTTCTAAAAGCAGCATTGTAATACCTTCAGATTTGGTATTGCCATGCTGTATATTACTAACCTGTAACTCTAGCTGGGACAAGTGTTTCTAATGAAAATGAAAATCTCTTAACCTTGTCCATAGGACTACCTCAGAGAAAAAATCTGCTTCTGATTTACTTTGGAAATCTTGTTAGAGTCACATCTTGAATTAATTAGAGCAGCAACTGTTTCAGTGGAAAACATTAGTGGTATATTTATTCTTTTAAAGATTAAATTGCAGGTTGCTTTGCCAAAAGAAATGATTTGTTTTAAATCTGCCTTCTGCAGAGGCTGGTTTATGGCATCCCATTTAAAGTCAAAATACATTTCAGATTTCTATAAATGACTGGTGCATTAAAAGTCAAAAAAAAGAAATCCATTGTAATTGCTTCAGATTGTTTAAGCTCCACAGTTGTTAAAGAACAAAATCTTTGCCAAGTTGCTCTGCAAATTTTTCCTTTTAAATGAATGTGGTAACTGCATCAGGGCTGGGGAACTCCAGCAACTGTTGAGAATAACAGCCTGAAAACCTCCTTTTTCAATGCCTTTGTCCTTTGAGAAAACTGCACAACTCTAAGTAAAATGCTAATAATATATGAAATTGGTAAAAAGAGCTGTGAATACTCACTAAATATTTCCTCTGGAGCACTGGCAGGGGGAGAGCACCTGCTTTTGCTGGCAGCTGAGTTGCTCTGCAAGAGAAGACAGTAGGAGTCTTGCTATTTATGCCTGAAGAGGGTCCCTTTGGTCCAACAATTGTTGTACACTCTTTAGGCTTTCCAGGTTTGCAAAAAGCATGATGACATCTTCTTGTCTGCAATCATTTTGGGGATGGACTATCAGAGGTTTCCTGTCTGTCAAGTGGTTCAGGTTCCTATCAGAAGCCTCGTGACGCCGAGCAGATGAAACGCTGTTCAAAACGACCTTGGATTCTGAGGAGCTGTTGGGAGTTTTCGGGTGCCTTTAGCAGTTCTCTGCTCTCATTAGTGCCTCCAAGCTATAGACATGAACTGCTTCCAACCCTGGAATAGTTCTAGCAAAAACACTTCCAATGAGAAACATGTTTTCTTGGGAAGTTTGCTTGTCTGACAGATGCTCCTTCCAAACATTTACAGAGAGCTTGCTTGCTCTCACACACCATATGGATGTGTTCAAATCCAAGGGGAGAGGCTGCTTAAAAAGTCAAGAGGGAAAAGAAAAAGCATTTCATAACCTCACATACTCTCCCAGACTGCCTCTCCTGCAAAGAGGAATTCATTTCAAGCAGTAGAGTGTATATTTGGGTGTTCTCCAGTACCATAGGCTGGATGATGAAAGGGCTCTGTAACCTTGTGGTTTCTTTGGAAAGAGTGGGGTTGGGGAAGCTCTCAGATTTTTCTTAGCTGTCTTCAGAGTACAAAAATCCAACAAAACAAATCTTATGGTTGCATTTAAATCATGCATCTCCTGTAGCACAATACATACTCCTACAGCACTGAAATCCTTTAAACTGTCTGTGAAAAATGATGCATAGTAGAGTGACCCAGTTAAGAAATCATATTTGTTATTTATTTACTATTCCTTTCCCCCCACCACCTTTCAAATAAAGGCAAACAAGGGCTGTGTGCCATGCCTCTAAGGTTAACAAATGCTGCTGTGGCTTGAGCAGCAAAGGACATACAAAGGCTTACAGTGGACCATGAAAACAAGTCTTTCCCAGCATCTGCTTGGGGAATAGTGAGGAGAGTTCCTGAAGCACTTCTAGAGGTCTCCTCTGTGATCATTCAGCATGCAGGGAAGAAAACAGAAAGAGTAATTTTTCAGATGAAACTCCTAGGCCATGGCAGGTACACAGCTTAGGTGACAGAAGGTTGGTCACCAGGAGGGGCTATCAAACAAGCAGTTAGAGCTTGGTGGCACTTTAACTGGAAACTTCTCCTTCCTTGCTGCCCTCCACCCCATGGCAAATCAACCAGAAAAGCCAAGAGGTGAATCAACTGGGATGTCAGAATGGAATTTCCATGGGTTATTCTCCTGGCAAGAGGGAATCTAGTGCAGGTTTCAGCAGAGATGGATTCAGCACACGTGGCCATAACTCCTGTAAATCTGGACAGGGTGTGGGAATTCTGTAGCAGGCTGAGCCATCTAGTCATGGACATGCCCTTTATTTCCAAAGCTCCTTCCTCCATCCTATGCTAAAACAATGTTTTCCATAGTTTATTTCTGCCCCAGGAGCCAGGCTCCTCTAAGAAAAAGAGCAAAGAGACTTCATGGGTACTTTTAGATACCAGTTTGTTGAGTGTTTGTTGAAGGATTATATTTGAACTGCATCCAGCTCACTCCCTCCTGTGCAAAGAATTCCAGATCCAGAGGTTCCTTAGAGAATTCAGCCTGCTTGCATCAGAAGTGAGTGGTCTTTCCAACCCATGCAGCCCTCTAGAAGAACTGTGCAGAGGTCCCACAAGATTTAAAGCATATCAGTGTTAAAATTACTTCAGGCTTGCTCATTTACTACTAAGGAGCTTTAAATTTCAGCAGGCTTGATTGTTTATCATCACAACTGATTTCACCTATTAAAACATACTGTGACACCTCCAGGACAACACTTAAAATCAGAATTAAGCAATTAGCTCTGGATCCAGCACAGGATTGTTTAATATATTAGACTAACCTTTTCCTTTCACAGAAACATTCCTGCCAAAAGGCACATCACCAGACTACTTCCTTCTGGTTCCATGACCACATGTTATGAAGGTATCCAGGAACAGGCAATGCTTGCAGACTGCAGAATTTGGCAGAGCTCTTAGGAGAAAAACTTTACTAAAAGATAAAAGGAACATTAAAAGGGTGTAAATTGCAGTTTGATTAGTCAGACTAATTTAGCCCTTTCTCTGGCTAAGCAGTAACATTGGCATGGTTAGTTATGACTTTGCTGTTAAACTGCAAGATTCAGAAAAAAGAAGACTTCACTAAAATGATGGCTATTAAGGTCATTTACCAACCTTTATGCCAAATAGAAGCTCCAGAACTGTTGCATTTCTATTCCTGAAGTATTGCCACATGTCAGAATTTTACTGATAAGGAGTTATATGTACAACTTTGATGTTCACAACCTGCTCAATATGCTTATGACTCCCTAGCATCTCTTTGTCTACCAAGTAAAAAACACAACCCTCTACTACTTCAGGAGGATTCTAGAGCCTCACTTTCTCTCCTGTAGTTACCATGGCTACACAGACAATTATGGACACTCAGCAATGCCAAAAGGTTTATGCTAAGCTCAAAGTTGTACAAGCTCAGTACCAGAGTGACAAGCAGCAGAATATTTGGTCATGGAGAAATTGGAGTGTTGGCTTGGAAGCTGTTGTAGAATCAAGCATGTAATAGTAGAATAGAGCACTGCCAGTACTGGGTGGTGCCACAGTACTGAAGGGAGCTTTAAACTCTATTTATCTTTTGGGATAAGAATTTAGTCTGCAGATGAAGGTTGATAAAATGACTATAGCTATGAACTAGAGATGTAAACTGCCACTATAGATAATAGAGATCTAGTTATAGTCAATAGCATCTAGAGAACTTTTCAACTCACCCTTTAATCCATACCTGTATTTGACCAAAGGAATGGCTGATGAGTAGCTCTCTGGTCTCCACTGACTGTGTTGATAAGCTCTCAGTTGACCACACACCTAACTCTCATGGAAGCCTCTATTCAGATGTAACTGACTCAGGCATCTCCAGCTTCTACTGAAGCCAAGCCCAGGTGGACTTCATCAGATGTTCTCACTGATGAGAGGAGGGGAGAGAGACTCTTTAACTAAGTAGAAAGCAATTGGACAAGGAGAAATGGCTTCAAACTGAAAGAGGGCAGATTTAGATTGGATCTTAGGAGGAAATTCTTTCCTCAGAGGGTGGTAAGATACTGGGAAAGGTTGCACAGAGAAGTTGTGGATGCCCCATCCTTGGCAGTGTTCAAGGTCTGGCTGGGTGTGGCCCTGGGCAGCCTGGGCTAGTGGGTGGCATCCCTGCCCATGGCAGAGGGTTAGAAGCTAGCTGATCTTTAAGGTCCCTCCCAAACCATTCCATGATTCTATGTTTCTTTGGAGTTTAGAGGAAAGCTCCATGGAGTTCTCTCTGACAGCAGATTCCACAGAGGTGCCCATGTGCATGAAACACAGATAATACTGAAGAGAACTAAATGCATGTCCATAAAGTTTATTATAGGAAACTTTAAGTCCTTTGTGACCCTCCTCATGATAAGTAACTTTGCCAGGCTTTTGTGCAGTCTTTAGAAATGTGAAATGAAGCAATCCCTATCCAATGGATATTCTTAATTAACAATCCTCCTATCACTATGCTGAAGGAATAAAATAATCATCCCCATTTCAAGCAGTTGGAACTGGGAGGTTATCATAGAGACATGGTGCTGCATGTAGAAACAAGTCTTACATAAATTGCCTATAAATATGCCCCAATGCACAGCAAGAAGCTTTTGACAGCATTACCAGCTGACAGCAGGGAAAAAAATAGTTGCTTTCATGTACCCAAAACCACAAAAGGTCTTAAAAGTAGTCTAGAGCAGAAGAAACAAGACTATTATATAGAAGGCATTATGGTTTCTGACCACAGGCCAGTATCTCTTGTCTGCAACAAACCACTTACTCTTCTCCAGAAAGAGTGAAGGAAATAAAATGTTCTGTTCACCCTTTGGTTCTTAGGAAAACTGAAGGGAATGTAAACTGTAAGAAGAACTTTTGTCTCAATCAGTATTTTTATGCCAGTGTTGCAGAAAGTGAAATGAAAAAGAAACACTGAGTGGTTTGAAAGTGAAGCAGGCTGCTGTTTAAATAATGGCTTCTATAATTTCTTGTAATTGTTACTGCTGTTTTAGATCCCTGCATTATTAATAATCCTAAGTGCCTGAGTGGGAATCTTATTTATCAATTATTACAGTGGAAAAAAATAATGAACTCCACAAAGAGATGACAAATGTAACTTTTCTCCATTATATTCTGCATTAACTACAAATTAAGGATAAATTGATAGCAATTTGTATTTCAGGAGGCTGCACTGCTCCTTTACTTCTTTTACTTCTAGACCTAAATCAATGTCATGCTATGGGGGAACTGGATGGCTAGCAATGCTTGAATGGATTTGTAATTCCAAAGCACTGCTATAAATATGAATTAGCACCAACAGAAACACTCTACAATTATGCCAACGTGCAGGCAATCAGAAGCTGACCTATTCTTGGAGGAGATGTAAAGCTCCCATTGTAATTTCTTTTGTCAATAGAAAAGCTATTGCCCAGACCACATTTTAATTAACCACCCTGAATTCTGTTTGCAGATTCAATTAAGAAAAGATATTGTTCTTCACTTCTTGTCCTAACCTCTTCTTCCAAGTTACAATGCAGTTTATTGAATATATTATTAGGGGCTCTGAGAAACTGTCTGAGGTGTTGTGTGGACAACATTTTATATTGTGAATAAACTAGAATAGATTTTAGGAGTAAATTACAGATTTTAGAATTAAATCACCCAGAATAGAAAATAGGCTTTCTTTGCAAGGTGTATTGTATGATAGATACTTTCTTGGACAACTGAAATGTTGGATTTTAGCACCTAGAGACAGAAAAGCAGGGAAAAAATGTGGGAAATAGAAAAGAGGATCAGAGAATGCTGTTCAATATCTTGTACAAACTAGAGACTGGATGTTTTCACTAATTACATCAAGTTTCAACAGCAAACTTATTTGGCCATGGTTTCTAGTCCTTTATGGGAGCTATTTGTCTCTTTCTACCAGCAGGACTGGCCAAATCAATTCCACCAGGGATCATTTACTAATATTTCTGTAGTCATTTACAAACATGGAAACAAGGTTCTCCATCCCACAGAGCTTGTATATAAACATTTGCCTCTCTGATGTTTTGATGTGACTCTGAGGAGGTCTGAGCCTTGAGGTAGTACTAACCAACCTTATCTGTAGAATGAACATACCCCAAAATACTAAAGTAATTCTAATTTATGTTTTCTTAGAGCACAGACAATCCCTTAAAATAGAGCAAATTCAGTTGGGGGCCTTCTGATACTTAAAGAGAGCTTCTGTAAAAGAAGGAGAGAGGCTTTTTCCATGGGCAGAGACTGACAGGACAAAGGCAATGGTTTGAAACTGAGAGAGGGAAGAGTTAGATTAGATGTTAGGAAGCAGTTCTTTCCTCAGAGGGTGGTGAGACAGTGGAACAGGTCACCCGGAGAGGCTGTGGCTGCCCCATCCCTGGCTGTGTTCAAGGCCAGGTTGGATGTGGCCCTGGGCAACCTGGTTTAGTGGGTGGCATCCCTGCCCAGTTGGAACTAGATGATCTTGAAGGTCCCTTCCAACCCAAACTATTCTGTGATTCTGTCTTCTAAATGGTGCAGAGAAATAAAAGTTTTTAAAACTAGTCTTCTCCTTGTTTGCTATTTGCATTCTGGATGAGCCTCTCCTTCCAGATGCTCTGGAGTCCAGCAGCTTGCTCTGCCTTCCTGGGTTGCATCAAGCTTCACACAGTCTCCCTGTGGGTCTCTAGGAATGTATCCTCTCCTTGACCTCTGAGGCTTGGCTGTGGATCTGCTCCTTTGCAAGCAGCAAGCCACGTGCTTTGTCAGGAGTCTTTCCGTCTGCGTGCAGACATTTGTCATCTCCTCCTTTCCTGACACAAGGCTGCCACAGCCAGGGAAAGCAGAGGCAGTCCTGTCACACCCTTTTAAATCAAATGAGAAAAGCCACCAATAACCCAAAAACTGGACACTAAACCATGACCAAAGCCCTCATCTGACATAAAAGCAAAAAGCAGTAGAACTTGAGGGCAGCTTGTAATGCCTTCATCTAAAGTGCAGAGGCAATTCCAGCCTCAGACCTGGTCATTTTCCTACCTCAGGTAAGACCTGAGGTGAGATCCAGACACAACAGCTCTCCTCAGGCACTGATTTCTGTGCAAAGAGGATCCTGGGCAACCTGGCCTAGTGGGTGGCATCCCTGCCCATGGCAGGGGAGTTGGAACAAGATGATCTTGAAGGCCCCTTCCAGCCCAAACCATTCAGTGATTCTGTGATGCATAATCCAGAATGGTTCAGGTTTATGCTCATCTTTCAGAGCCTGGGTTAGATTAGCATAGTCCAGAATGAGGAATGTTCTGAATATACTTGTGTTAGGCAATACAGAAAAGAGCAGAGCTGAGAAAATAACTCAAATGTGTTCACCTCTTGGCCTCACCTCTCTAAACACCTCTCAAAGATCTTGTCAAGCAGTTGGCTGCCCAGCTTCTAACACTGCTACTGGTAGTCTTGGCATCTGACTGCCTCCTAAGATAACAAAAGATGAATTCCACTCTGTGCAGGTGAAAAACAAAGCATACCATTAGAAAGTTCCTACTTCAGCAAAACCTGGTGACAGTGGTGGGCACTACTGAACATAGGGGTTTGTAGGAACATGACATTGTAAGGAGCTGAAGTTCTCACCTGAAGCAGGAGCAGTCTCTGGGATGTGCCACAGTTGGAAAATGAACAAGGAGGAGGAAATGAATGCTTTTGGGGATATGAGAGGCTCTCCCATAACCATACCTCACCTTTCTTATGAGCTCTTTTCCTCAGCTCTGTCAGATTTCAAAAACTCTGTCAGTTAGGACAATCTACCCAAAAAAGTGAGGAATTCCAAACCCTGCTTTCTGCAGTTGACCAGCTTCAGCTTAATCCTGAGAGACATAACCATTGCTGGGATTCACCATGGCCTCTGTGCATGTCAGTCCATACCCTAGTGCTCATTGCTGCTTCTTGCCATGTGTTTCTTCTTGTCTATAAAGTCAGCAGATGAATCAGATTCATCTTGTCGTCCCAGCATTTTCCTGTAAAACAGCTTTTTCCTTGCTGATGTTTCCTTCAGACACATTGTAAATTCTTTCTGAAGCTACCTTGAAAATCCATTCCACTCTTACTCTTTTTTTATCCATGCTAGCAAATACCTTGGCAGTCACCAAGTCTTTCATTTTCATGTCCAAAATGTCAGGGATCCCTGTATTTTTCTACAGAGACTTTCCACATGTCATTAAGAGTGATTTTTCACTAAAATCCACCATGCTGCTGCCCTCATGAAGCCATTGATAGCATTTAGATTGTATCAAGCTTGAATGAAACAGATTTCCATCTCCAGCTTTTGCACTTCAACAGCCATGGATAAGCTGCTGACATTTCTGAAGACATAAGGGTTGTTATATTAATAGAACAAGAAAGCTGGGGAGGGACTTTTTAGGAGGTCAGGTAGTGATAGGACTAGGGGGAATGGATGCAAACTAGAGGAGGGGAGATTTAGATTGGATATTAGGAGGAAGTTCTTCACCATGAGGGTGGTGAGACACTGGAACAGGTTGCCCAGGGAGGTTTGTGGAAGTTCCATCCCTGGAAGCTTTCAAGGTCAGGCTGGATGGGGCTGTGGGCAAGCTGATCTAGTGAAAGGTGTCCCTGGCAGGCAGGGGGATTGGAAGTAGATGATCTTGAAGGTCCCTTCCCACTCTGGCAATTCTATGCTTCTAAATGGAGATATTTAGTACTTACACTAAAAGGAGAGCTGAGATGTTCTACACTACATACACAGTACTGGGAGGAGAAGGCTACACCTTTAGAAGTCTACCTTCTTCAACTCAGCTACCAGCCCAGTAGTCTCTGAAGGGACTTATTAGGATATCACAAATCCTCTTGGCAGTAACATCTGGCAAATTTCTTGAAGTAGCTTAATTTTCTAGAGTGAAAGAAGACTCTGTTGAGTCACTCAATATTTGGTGCAAGTCATCAAGGCTCAAAGTTCTCACTCAGGAAGAAGGAGAAGGGAAGGATGTGGATTAGGACATTTTTGCTCTGGGGAACACGGCAAGAAAATACTAGAAACTTCCTGCAGTCACCTCATAACTGAGGTCCTAGAAAATAAATAAATGCATACATAAATACATACAATCCAAACACAAAGAAGTATTCTTTTTGTTCTAAAAGCCACACAGATTTTCATGTTGTGTTGCTGACCTCTGCTCCTCTTCAATTCATTTGAGTGTTTTCAATATCTGTTGTTTATATCCTGTAGTTTTAACTCTGATGTAATATTTCAGGGCATGAAAAGGCTATGAGGGTAATGATGAACCTTCTTTTCTTTCCAGCATTCTTTTGCTGACCTCTGTTGAGTAATGCTCATGTGTATTTATGACTTAAGTATTTCAGCATTAACAAAGCACAAGGAAAAAGAAAAAGAGAGAGAAGAAATCTAAAGACCTTAGAAAATCCTGTACATCTGCAGCTGGATGTGGGCTGTTTTGCCTTGGGTTGGCTTTGTGGGGTTTTTTCATCTCTAGAGTGATGAAAGTTCATTTCATAGATTGGAAAAAATGAAAATATTTAGGTTAGAAATACCAACTCACAGAGCACCTCTCATACACCCCTGATGTTCCTCTGGAAGATGTCAGCGTGACAAAATGAATTCACTCAGAAGAACGACCCAGCACTTAGTGGATTTAGTAATTCCAGGAAATGTTGACCCAATTAAAACTCTCCATTTTTTGCTCATTGTCATTTCACTCTCTCTTTCACCTTATTGCAGGGAAGTATGTTTAATTTCAGAAATGTTTTTCATTTCTCTCCTCTACTTAGCACCACTGAACTCAGACATTTCTCCTTGCGTTTGCTCATCATATGGAAAATTCATGAGAACGAGAGAGCAGTGCAGTGGATGGAAAATGATTGCTTTCTCTCATCAACTTGGCCACAAGAGACTTGGAATATTTACTCAAATAATCCCAGAATACAGCAATATTTTCAAAGTTGGACAGGTGCTAAGTATTTTGTTTTGTTAAGTTGGCTAACCTTCCATAAATCAAATCTATCCTTGCTCAACTTAGTTTTAACTGTTTCTGTGCAGGTTTTCAGGGAGCTACTTTCAAACAAGTTCTCCATATTTTCCAGATGACCAAGTCTTTCACTAATATTAACTTTTCAAGCAAGGACAGCAATATTCTCCACCTTTGCAGAGAGAAATCCAATTGCTTACACACTTCTTAGGCTGTTTTGGTTCTAAGAGTCACAGAGGGAGCCAATCCAAGCCAGGATGCTGTTGGCCTTCTTGGTCACTTGGGCACTCTGCTGCCTCATCTTCACCTGCCCTTGACCAACACCCCAAGGTCCTTCTGTCCCAAGCCTGGATCATTCACAGAGTTGTTATGACCCAAATGCTTTGATCTCCTAAGTGAGATAACTTTATTACTGTTGATTTTGGCTTCAAAATCTGCCTCAGCAGTTGAAGAATGTTTGTCTCTGACTCCATGTGACTGTTGCACTTGCTTGGGAGGCCACTGTAGAGGTGGCTGAGACTAGAAGTACTTGTTGTAGAATCATAGAAACATCTGGGTTGGAAGGGACCTCCAGAAGTCATCTAGTCCAATCCCCCTATAGTGAGCAGGGACATCCCCAACTAGATCAGGTGCAGAGACATCTTTTCTCCTGCAAGATTGGGCTGGTTTCTGACCTTACTGACACACAAAACAAGATCAGCTGCAACTAAGAATTGGATCTGATCTGCAGGTTTTTTTCCCCCCATATTCAGCTCCAAGATGGCAAGAGTCTCACCAGTTTGCAGCCACAGGTTCAGGTTCCTTTGGGAAATACCCCTGGCTATGGAGGCAACTGGTTTGCCTGAAGCAGGTCTGATGCTACCTGGATAGACAGCTCAAGTTAGACAAAGTCAGCATTTACTCCTAGCACTCCACTTAACATCTCCTGTTCAATCCATTCCAGAATGACATCAATAATTACAGAGGGAACATCTGCTGATGGCTTTAGGAGGTATTAAGTTTGGAATTACTAATTTAGCCCTGTAATTAACTGAAATATGGATTGTTTGGCAGAGTAGGGAAAACACACTAGAGAGAGGCTGCTGATCCTGAAGGTCAGGAATAGAAACCAAAATGTGTCACTTTAGTCCATGGGATGTCTGAGTGTCATTCCAGAGTTAGTGTCTCTTAAAACCAGATGCTCCCTCTGCAGTTTGATGTATGTTTATAATGGATGGACCAAAGAGATATGACATCTTTTGTTATCACTAAGCACCAAGGTCAAATTTAGTTAGTGATGGTTTCAGAGTGTTCATTATCTGCCAAATAATCCTGTTTAATTTAATGTCTCTGCCATTGGGGGATTTCCTAGAAGGTAGCATGTTAAAATTGACCATCTCTCTCCATTTGTCAGGAGGCAGAAATTTGAAAGGATGTTTTCTTTTGTAACCTTGTAAATATTAGGAACATAATTCACCTCATCTCTGGTTTGGCTAAGGGGGTACTGGAAGGATAATAATAGGATGCATGTGGCTAGTTTTCACACTGTAGCATAATTAAGCTAACAAAGATGTTCCTTCTCTAGAATATTAATCACTGGAATGACAAGCTATAGCAATACAGGACAACAAGTGATCTTACTGATCTGATTATGACTTTTCCTGATTTAAACTAGCCAATGTTTTGTTTCCAGAGTCTTTGGAATTTACTGTTTTCCAGTTGCTCATTTGTTATTTAATATCTGATTTCCTTCTGTCCCCTTCACATTTATGAAGTAACCTTGGAATGCTGAGCACTGCCCAGGATACAGTTAAGGGCTGTGATTAAAGCTGTTTCCCTATGGTTCATCCTTTTTCATGTTTCACCCTAGTGCTCCTGCTGTTCTGCTTTGCCAAACTTTGAAAAATTACTTTATTTCATATGTTAGGAATATTCCATGTAATATTTTATATAATATTCATATAATATTTCCCTAATATATTTCATATATTGGGGGAGGGAAATGTTAACAAATGAATTATGCATTTAGGAAAAGAAAGGCAGAAACTTTCCCCCCTTTTACTTTTCAGAAAGTCCCTCTACATTTATTTATTTTATTTAAATTTTTTGGCCAGTTATTTTACTTTTTAAATCAATAGATGAAACTAAATAGATAGAACTAAATCAAATGATAGAACTCCCACTTTTGGTGGGTTTCTGACTGTCTGGTTTTGCTCCCCTCATCCCAGGAGGAAGGGATTCCTGAGCAGAGCAGAGGTGAGGAGTTGAAAGCTCATGATCAGTGAATATTCTTCTCTTATTCTATATTTATACTGCAGATATTACTGCTCTCTAGATGGAATCTTTTGCTGTACATGGGCACACATTCAAAAGAATTCCATGGTGGACCTTTGCCTTGGGTGGGAGCTGAACTTCTGCTCCTGTACTTCTTTATCACACAGGTTTTCCAGGTAAAAAGCAGACTGATGGAAAAGTGCATTTCAAAGGGAGAAAAAGGAGAAAACTACTGAAAACTCCTTCTTTTCTTTCCTAGGATTTGATTCATTAGCAATGGTTTCACCACATAACAATGTGATCTTTTTTTTTTGCTTGAGTGGAAGTTAGTTGTTGTTTGGTTGTTGGTTTGTTTTATTTTTTACCTAGAGGAGAAACCAAGTCTAATTTTCTTCCTGCCTGAATTTTCCACTTGTATTTAGGAGATGCTAAGTTTGGGGCCATAGTGGCTATTCCTATTCCTTTCTGTGCCCTTTGAGAGCTCCAGCTCTGACATGAAGCCAAAGCTGCAGCTGCAGCAGTGAACATGCACTTTGGGTTTCTTTAATGAGAAACATCTTGCTGGTTTCCACCTTCCCCTTCCCCCCACAGCCTCCCCACCCTCACCCCAAGTAAAATTTTGCAGGAGAGGAATAAAATAAAACATCCTGTTACAGTAAGGTCACAATCTCCTAACATTTTCCTTGGTAGAGATGATAAAATGAAATACAGGCAGAATAGATTTGTCTCCTAGATTTGGGGGGGGTTGCATAGATTATTGTTTATGTCCCAGGGATGTAACACACTGAATTCAGAAGGAAAATCACATTCTTCTGCCTTTTCTTTAAGTTAAATTCTTATTTGCTGACCTTCTGTCTTCTTCTGTCTTGCTGAAGGTAACCCTGCTCTGCCAGGGGGGGTTGGACTAGTTGATCTCCAGAGATCCCTTCCAACCCCTAATATTCTGGGATTTGTTTTCCTTTGGTTTATGTGAATATTTTCAATTAATAGCACTTTTGCACACAACTATTGGCCTGCTATAAAATTTTGCTCCTGCTTCGTGTCATGGTTTGCTATAAATGAAGCTCAAATTCAGTGTGCTGCTTCATGTGCTTCTTCAGTTTTGTTAACCCTAGGATGGTCATGATTTATGGGGGCTGGAAATTCCAGAGTTCCTTCCCTCTTTTGCTTTGAGAGCTGTATTTATGCCACTGAGTTAACCCATGGCAATCCCAGTCATGAAGATGATTTTCTGATGTGCTGACAAACCCCAGAGAAACAGCTGACAACTACACAATCTGCTTTCCCTAAGAAAAATAGGGTTGGTTTCCTTTCCCCCTTCCCTCCCCTTCCACTTCTTCAGGTATAATATCTAGGATTTATCCCTTGGAAAGAAGAATTAATCCAGGCAAACCTTTCAGTTTCACTTCAAAATCCATTTTTGTCACAAGCCCTTGTAAGATTTATCTGTAATCTTTCTATTTTTACATTTAATTTACAAACAAACCACTTGAAGCCAGAATAATTCTCTTCTTTTCTTAGCTATCTGCACTATTTCTGACAGTGATTAAAGTGATTAATTTTCCTTTACACTCTCTTTTCTATGGCAGTCTGTGATCTGAGATGTAGGAAGCTTTAATCTAGCACTTAAAGGCATAAAAAGATATGAGTGTGGCTGAAAGCAGAAGTCAGAAGCATTTCAACTGGCAATTAAATGCCATTTTTAAAACCAGGATGGAACTGACCTTATTTTGGAGCACCACATTGCATTGAGGACAATTAATAACTGACTCTTCTTCTCATGGAAAGTGACAAATTCATCATCATTAGGAATCTGGAAATCAAAATTAGCTGTCTTGGAGAAAAACTGTTCTGCAACCCAGTCAAAAATTAAGATTGATAATGTTAATTTCTGGTATTAAAAGCTAAAAAAAAAAAGGATTTCCTGATATGAAATAGCAAGCAATTCTTTCATCCTTGTTATTTGGAAGTTGGATAATATGCTTAAAGTGGATTCCTCTGGCCTTAACAGGCTGTGGATCCCCCAAAAGCTGTTCAAGTAAGAGCTCCTCTGAGTGAAAGCAGGAGATGGAGCATTTTGAAGTGCAGGATGCCATTAGAGAGGCAAGTCTGCTTTAGTAATTAGTGCATGGCTTCACAAGTCAGAAATTCCACATTCTATTCCCATATCTGACATTGATTAGCAAGTCACATTAGGACTTATTATCAAAAGTCAGATATGCAGCTGATCATCTAATTAAGACCATCATGTTATTAGCATAACTACATTTGCAAATCAGGCATGCAGAGCTTTAGCCTTTGTTTAACCTTGATCTGGGATATGGAAGCAATTTCTGGGAGGGATGGATTCAAGCTTCTTATTCCAGGATTTGTGCAGCTCACAGTTTTTAACATATTTATCCTCATCAGATTCTGTCAGACTGTGTATTCTTATTTATCCTTGTTTCAAGAAAGTGGCACTGCAGCACCAAAAGATAAGGTTCTGATTCCCAAAGATATTTAGGCATTTAAAGATGCAGCAAATCAAATAATGGAATTTTCATAAGCCCCCCAAAATATCACCTCCTTAAGTGCTATATACACATTTTAATGACATTTTTAAGTGCCTAAACCTCTTTAGACTTTGGTTCTGCAGGTTTTGAGTGCCTATGAAGTCAAAGACCAGTTGGAAACTGTGTCTGCATTAGCAAGTTACACAGAGCAATATAAATAGATTAATAAACCAAAGAGTCTCTGCTGGACCTGGCTTTCATACATCTCAGGAGGCTTTAGTGCTGGGCTAGTTCTAGTCATGCTGAAGATGAGGCAGCAGAATGTCCAGGTTGGCCAAGAAGGCCAACAGCATCTTGGCTTGGAGCAGCACTAGTGTGACAGCAGGACTAGGGCAGGGATTATCCTCCTGGACTGGGCACTGGGGAGGCCACACCTGGAATCCTGGGTTAGGTTTTGGGCTCTTCACTCCAAGAAGGACATTGAGGTGCTGGAGTGTGTCCAGAGAAGGGCAAGGAAGGTGGTGCAGGGTCTAGAGCACAAGTGTTGTGGGGAGCAGCTGAGGGAACTGGGGTTGGTTAGGCTGGAGAAGAGGAGGCTCAGGGCAGACCTTCTCACTCCCTCCAGCTCCCTGAAAGGAGGTTGGAGTGAGGTGAGGCTTGGTCTCTTCTCCCAGGTGACAAGTGATTTAGGCCAAGAGGAAATGGCCTCAAGTGGTGCCGGGGGGGGTCAATTAGATATTGGGAAAAATTTCTTCCCTGAGAGGGTTATTAGCCATTGGCCCAGGCTGCTCAAGGCAGTGGTGGAGTCACCATCCCTGGAGGGGTTCAAAACACACGGAGATGTGGTGCTGAGGGCCATGGTTTAGTGGCATGGGGCTGTTGGCTGGATGGTTGGACTGGATTACCTTAGAGGTCTTTTCTAGCCTTAATGATTCTGTGATCCCATGATAATGTTAAATATTTAATGCACTATATTTAAAACAAGGAGGAGGCAGACAGAGCAGAGAGGCAACAGGAAGAAATTCATGGCCTTTCAGTTGCATCCTTTAAGAACACAGAATCACAGAATATTAGGAGTTCACCATGATTTTTCTACTCCCTTCCTTGCTGCTCTATCAATCTGTACCACAATTTACCACTGAATGAGACTGCAGGAGGAAAAAACAAACAAACAAACAAAAAACAGAGAAGAAAATCCCTGTTTTCCCTCTAAATGCTACCACCATCTTCTTCCTCTATAAATCCTAGTGAGATCCCTGGTGGTGCCATAACTGTTAGCAAACACAGAAAGTGCTCTGGAACAGCTCCATTTCCCCCAGCATATTAGAAGTCTAGTTGTCAGCATTTAATGTGGCTGATATCCTTAACCCCCTACAAGTTGTCGAATTAGCTAAAGCTTTGCCTCCAGGTATCCCATCAGGATGCTCCAAAAGAGAGATTTACATTTCATGTAACTCTCTAGGAGGAAAATATCTTATTTTTTGTTTGACATCCTTAATGTGTCATAATAGCTGCAAATTTATTGCAGCCAGCATTAACCACTTTCTTTCCTCCATACATGCCTGGAGCAAAGAAGAAACATGCCTATTACCATAAGTATGTTACAGTGAGAGAACAACTCTGCAGCCTTCAATCATCTCCATTATTTTTAAATGATATCATTTTAAAGTAGGCTCTTTTTAGGGTCATAAATGAGAAGGGAACAGATGGTGAGAGCTTCATTTGGAGTCATTTGTCTATTAAAACACACTGCAGTTGCCAGTGAGTTTTCATTACGACACTAACTGATTGCAACGGAGTTGGAATTGATGGGGTGGCAGGGAAGGGATTGGGCCTTTAGGGAAAGGTGACAATCTTAGAAGGTTCAGGAAGATTTCAACCTCATCTCTTGGAGGGGAAAAGAAAAATGGGAAAAAGCAAAGAAGATTTGAATTAAGATTTATAGTCCTTTCAGAATTCCCAGTCTGAGGAAGGACTGGGAGACAGAAGGACAGACAGGAAGGATCTGCACCATGCAACTAAAGTCCCATCTTTATATCAGTGTCTTTATGGACCTCTTCTTTTCCACTGACTTTCAACTCTTTATCAATGTAGGCAATTACAGTTTCACATTACAACAATAAAGACATTTTTAGGAGTCATTTCCTGTAAGGATCTGGAGTAAGCAAATGATGCATATTTGAAATTCATTATGGTGTGGTTCTCTCTGTTAAAAACCTATTTTAAAGCTTTTTCTTTTCAGCACAAAATCTCAATAAGGCTGTTAATGTTTTCAGTCTGTATTAGAACTAATTTTATGTTCATTATCTGTCTTGAGGGAAAAGAAATGAGCAACAGGGAGGCAGAAAGCACACATGGGACATAACAATTTGGATTAATCAAGACTAAAGGTAATGTGAGGGACTTTAAAGGGACACAGAATATAGGAAGCCTAAGTTTCTTTCAGAGAGAATTCACTTCTGATATAATAAAACTGACATGAAGTGAAATAAATCTTTGGGGGTTTCCATGTACCTTCCCCATGTCTATGTTGATTTCTATTCCAGGATGATGTTATGGTGTTTAGAATACCCCCAATTTTTGATTAATACTTACTGGATGTTCAAAACCAGAGTAAACATGTGGCCACAGCCAAAATTATGTAGAAAAGAATATGTATTATAAATAATATTATGTTGCTGTGGTGCCTGGGGCCACGGTTTAGTGGTGAGCATGGGAGTGTGGGGTGGATGCTTGGACTCCATGATGTCAGTGGGCTTTTCTAACCAGAATGGTTCTATGACAAACCCAAAGCTATTTGTTTACCTATTGAATATCCCTCCCCTAAAACCACAGCATGCTCTGTATTGTTGCTTTCCAAAGGTATCTAGAAATACATCCCAATACAGACAGGTTCTGAAGGATGGAAATGGGAAATTGCCTCCTCTTCTATTTGGCCTCCCTGGAAGATTCAGTGTTTCAGGGCTAATAATTGTGGGGTGCTGAGCACCCTTCCAATGGGTGCTGCAAATCAGAGCTCCATTTGGTTCCAGCTGTAAGTAAAATGCAATGAAATCTCTTTTCTCTACAGGGTAACAACACTCTGAAGAGTGACACTAACACAGAGCTGCACCACCAATGCTTTCTGAAAGCAATGACAGGTTTGGGTATGTTTAACAGAACTTGCCTACTCTGTATCTTCCTGGTGCAATGATGGCTCAGGAGGATGAAAGAAAAATGTCTGTAAATATTCAGACAGGTTTTATACACTGGGAAGTTTGTTGCTTAACCAAAGCAGAGGGTTTCTTTGTTGTCTGAATAGCAAATACAGAAGAAGATTTCCTTTCAAAATCTCTTAGAAGATGATCAGGCTAATGTCTGATGGAAATCATTTGAATGTAAGAGCAGTGAAGCACTTATTTACTCAAGTGTTATTTTCCAACTGCTAAGCAATTTCAAAGCAACATTTTTCTTATCAATCTACTCCATAGTTGCTATCTTAAAACATTCAGCTTACAAAAGCCTTCCCTTCCAGAGACAGGCATTAAGATTCATAGCAGCACATAACCATGTCATGGGTGGGTGAACATTTGTTTGGTCTACAGCTAAAATTAAAATCTCCATCTCAGATTTGAGTGATGAAAGCAAGGATGTCAAGGTACAGCAGAGCCAGCAGCTCCCTTGGGCTGAGCACTGAGAGCAGCCAAGGGTCCCCAGGGACACCATCACCACCAGGCAAGGGTCACCCCACTGCCAAGAAGTCGTTGGGGACATGTCCTTGGGGACAGAGCCAGGCTGGGACAAGAGCCCACAGGTCCAGCCCAGCTCTGTAGAAGCCAAGGTGTTGAGGAAAGGGTTTCACCAGAGTTTAGAACTGGCATCCTACAACATTGCTGGGACAGGGACTTCTGGCCCTGAGCTCAGCAGAAATGGGGTCCCAGACCTATGAATAGGGCATGGGTGGGGGTACCAGGTGAAGTTGCTCAAGGCCATTGACATCCATTGATGTCCTCAAGGTCCTGACTACATAGATTTGAGCAACCTGGTCTAATGGGAGGTGTCCCTGCCCATGGCAGGGGATGGACTAGATGATCTTTAAGGTCCCTTCCAACCCAAACCATTCTGTGACTCCATGATTCTATGATCAGCTTTAAAAAATGCATAAAGTAGTAGAAGAATGGAGAAAAACAAACTGCTGTTAGCAAGAGGAAGGTTTAAAGTGCTGGAATTGCCCCTAACAGAAACTTTTCTTTGACCTTGAAAACATTCCTCTTCTTTTTCCTAATCAGAGTTAAAAATTTAAGTTCTACACACAAGCTTAGGAGGCAAAACTTTGAGCTGGGCACCAGAAGCATTGTGAACTGCATAAATCTCTCCCAATAAAGCCTTCTGTTCTCTGTGTACTCAAAAATTGGTATAGTCCATTAATGAACTTCTCTACATTGAGCAGATGAATAGCTTCTGCTCCTGGATTTATAAGTGGTATCCCAGTCACTTGGAATGAGACTCAACACCATTGACTGCAGCCAGTGACCTGAAATACATTTTCCCCCTGGCATTTACTAAAGCCTGAAGGCTTGAAAGCATCAGCCTCCCCATTTTAATGATAATTGATGTTTCTCTGTAATGTACATCACTCTAAGACATTTTACAGTGCCCTGTATCAGCCCCAAAGAACAAAGATAATGGAGAAAGCCAACAGAAAAAGCACATAAATTCTGCAAAGGTTTCCCATCCTCCATGTCTGTGCCCAATACACAACCCAGAGGCATTCCTCTGAGAGGTGATCTGAAAGCTTTCTGTGACAAGCAACAACAGATACATCAGAGAACTTGGATTTATATACTCAATAGTGGACATATCATCCTCAAAAGATGAAGGTTTTTACTTACACTTGGAGGAAATTCATTTGAATGACAACAGAAATGGGAACTCTTGACTCATTCCTCAGGAAAAGAGATGCAGTCACATGTGGTGATAGGTTGCTGGTTGGACTTGATGAGCTTAGAGATCTTCTCCAGCCTTAATGATTCTGTGATTCTCTGATTCACTCATTCCAATGCTGAGTTTGTGCCTGGGTAATTAAGTCTTAAACACTTCTAGGAAAAGAAAAAAACCAAACCAAACCAAACCAAACACCAAAGAATGACAATGGATTTTCCTTTTCCGCATAGGCTACAGGAACATCATGGAAAGGTTTGTAAATCTGGGCTTTGTTCAAGTGTCAGAAAATTAATTGAATCTCTTCTTAGCAGCTTTTGTGGATGCAATTTAATGCTCTCCCAGAGTTAGTGAATCCCAGCATGGTAGGAGTTTGAAGGGACCTCTGAGGATCACCTAGTCCAACCCCCTGCTAAAGCAGGGTCACCTGCAGCAGGTTGCTCAGGATCACCTTCAGCTGGGGTTGGAATCTCCCCACAGAAGGAGAATTCACAACCTCTCTGGGCAGCCTGGGCCAGGGCTCCAGCATCCTCACACCAAACAAGTTTTTCCTCCTGCTCAGGTGGAACCTCCTGGCTTCCAGTTTATGCCCAGTGCCCCTTGGCCTGGCCCTGGCCACCACTGAGCAGAACCTGGCCCCAGTCTCTTGCCCCCACCCTTTAGCTCTTGCTCAGCATTGAGCAGCTCCCCTCTGGGGCTGCTCTTCTCCAGGCTAAGCAGTCCCAGGGCTCTCAGCTTTTCCTCCTCCCAGAGATGCTCCAGTCCCACCAGCATCTCCATAGCCTCTGTTGGACTCATCACAGAATCATTAAGGTTGGAAGAGACCTCTCAGATCATCAAGTCCAGCCATCAACCTATCACCACCATGCCACTAAACCATGTTTCTCAGTACTATATCTGCAGTCAGTGCCCAAACCAAAAGAAAAGGTAGTTAATGTAACATGTGTGAGTTGCCTTCTGACCACAGTTACCTAGAAAGGACTCCATGGAAGAGAAATTCAGCAGAATATTTTCCTTCCTAGCCTTCTGCAGTTCTTGACTTGCAAGATGTCTGACAGTGCAGCTCATCAAAATATTTGTCCTGCCCTTGACAGCACCTTGCCATTTGCTCTTCTCACCAGGATCTGTGGTTTTCCCTCTGTACCTTGCAACACCAACAGTTCATGAACAGCATCCAGATCTACACTAACCTTGCCAAACAATTATTCACAAAGAGATCATCCTAACACCAGCTCCAACTCAAGTGTTTCTAAACCTCTTCACTTTGCTAGGGCTCAAGGTCACCAAACAAACACTCAAGAGCACAGAAAGTCTGGGCAGCAGAGCACTGAGGGACTGAGGGTCAGCAAGTGCTGCTCTCCTGGGGAGATCTTCATCCAAAGAGCCACTATTCAGATGCAATTCCATCTTGCTTGAATTCTTGTAATCAAGCTCAAGCCTATCTTTTTTCCCCTCCCCTGATACAGGATCCTTGCCCACTGGCAAATTTCAGACATTATCTCAGCTCTTCAGATGACATTTCCACAGAGTCTTGTGCTGCAAAGCCTTCCACTTCCACTGCTCATGGTCTTCCACGTGGCTACTGTCCAAGAGTTAATCCCTTCTTGCAACCTCTGAGGAATTGGAAATATCAATAGAATAGCCTGGAGCAGGCTCTGGAAAATTTCTCAAGCCTCTGAAAAGATGGCTCACAATAAAAAGCAATAAAAAACCCAAACAAATCTCCCTGTCCCCATCAGCTGTTCGCTCTGTTGGAAGAAAGATAGATACTTCTTTCTACAAAGGAAAGTGAAACAAAATATAATCCAACCTAAGGGCTGAACCACAGGCTGATGAATATCACCTAAAGACTAATGCCTGAAACCCTAAAGAAATGATTTATTTACAAGAGGGTTACAACTTGAGTTGTTCATCCAGACACATAAAGTCTGACTTCCAGTTGCCCCCTGCAGATTAAGACTTCTGCACTTGGCACTGAGGAGGCCACACCTCAAATCTTGGGTTCAGTTTTGGGCCCTTTACTCCAAGAAGGACATTGAGGTGCTGGAGTGTGTCCAGAGAAGGGCAGTGAGGCTGGTGCAGGGTCTAGAGCCCAAGTGTTGTGAGGAGCAGCTGAGGGAGCTGGGGTTGGTTAGTCTGGATAGCAGGCTCAGTGAGGAACCTCCATCTCCCTCTTGTAACAGGAGCAAATTATCCACACAGTCCTTTTGCTGTTGAAGTGCTAAAGCACAAAACAATGCAAACAGTTTACAAGGAAAACATTCAAACAGAGCCCATCTTTCTCTTCAGTTTTCTTTGGTAGAGCAGAAGAGAGAGGTCTGAAGCCCTTGTGCTTTCCATTCTGTTAAGCAGATGTGTTCACTCATCAGCAACCACTTCAAAGATTCCTTTTTTCCCTACAATATTTATTCATATAAATTGCTGAAAGTTTTCTAGCTGCCTTGTACTGAGAGCTACTGCAAAATACATTTTTTTTCAACATCATAGGAAAAAGGAGATGAATCATTTTCATTTTTGCTGCTTCCAAAATATGTCATAATGACTTTACCAGTGTAAGAATCTCTGGATTACCTCTGGCAGGGGAAGGGGCTGAAGGAGGAAAGATGCTAGGGTGGGGTTTTTTTTTTTCTCTGCATTAACATCAATGGAATCATCTGGAGTTCATCAAGCACAGGTCTGTTTCTAGTATCACTGTTTTGAAACATGCTTTATATTCAGTAGGAGGCTACTCAACTGCAGCATTTTTCTCTCAGCCCAATCTCATTCACTGAATAAAACAAACTACTAAGACCTTCAGAATTTTTCTCCCTGTAGCTACTGTGTCTGTAAGACTTCTCATCCACAGACCCTTTCTTATGGCATCTGTCAGTATCAGTAAGCAACAGAGTTTCAGGAGACTGAGCTCTGCAGAGGAATGAGACAATGTTGTCAGCTGAAAATGGAATCATAGAATGTCCTGAGTGGGAAGGGACCCAGCAGGATCATCAAGTCCAACTCCTGTCTATGCACAGGACAACCCCAAAGTCTAAGAGCATTGGCCAAGTGCTACTGGAATTCCAGGAGAGATGTTGCCATGCCTGCACCCCTGGGGAGCCTGTTCCAGTGCTCCACCACTCTCTGGGTGAAGAACCTTCTCCTAACATCTAACCTAACCCTCCCCTGGCACAGCTTCATGTCATTCCCTTGGGTCCTGTCACTGGTCACCAGAGAGATCAGCTCCTGCCCTTCCTTCATCTCTGGTGAGGAAATGATAAGCTGCAAAGAGGTCTCCCCTCAACCTCCAGACTGAAAGATCAAGTGAATTAACAAACCATGTTTGCCTCATAAAGCCACTCTGTCATTCCTGTGCACCAGCTCATCCAAGAGAAATGCTGGTAGAAAACATTTTCAGCCCAACTGTAGCCTATTGTGTACAAAACAAGAATAAACTTCTGGTGGGACATATCTGGGACTGAGAATCAGGACTATGAAATATTCCTCTGAGCAGTTTATCCTGTTGAAATGGTTGTGTTGGAAGAATACCACACAGCTAAAATGAGGATTTGCAAGGCTTTCTTGAAATCCTACAGATGTCACAGAAAAGCAGATACTTTGCAGTGGTAGCCAGGGCCTCTCCTCACTACTGACACAGTACCATGGATCATTCTGAAGCTGTGCTCCTGCCTGCATGGCACACATCTGGCCTGATTTCTGATGCAGAGAAGACATTAAAACCAAAGCAGAGCCCTTACTCTCCATCACCCCATGAGCTCTTTTCCCATTCCTTTCCCATCCCTCAATATGCAATTTTCTCATCACTTGCTTTCAGCACAACAGCCAGGTGATATGTTAAGGAGGTGTTTTATCACCTTCTCCAACTGAAAACATGAAGACTCTGCACCAGAAAACTCTTATTTCTATGGGCAGGTCCTGAAGAGCTTCCAGGAGCTGAATAGAAGCTGCTCAATTTTTCTGTATTGAACAGTACAGAAAGAACAAATCTTTGGCTGCTATCATCCATGTGATGTTCAAGGGCTGGGGCTCACAGAATAGCTGAGGTGGGAAGGGACCTTTCGACATCATCTAGTCCAAGCTCCCCGCTCAAAGCAGGATCAGCTAAAGCAGGTTGCCTGGGGCCATGTCCAGTTTGATCTTGCATTTCTCCAAGGTGGAGAGTCCACAACCTCTCTGAGTGACCTTTTCCATCTTCAAAACCCACAATTAACAATAAATAAATAACCTTACATTTAAAAGGCATTTTCTGTACTTCCTTTTGCGTCCATTGCCTCTTCTCCTTTCTCTGAGCAGCACTGAAAAGGGTCTGGTTCCACCTTCTTTACTTCATCCCATCAGAATCACACAGTCACAGGATGGCCTGAGCTGGAAGGGATCCACAAAGGATTATGGAGCCCAGCTCCTGTCTCTGCACAGGACAACCCCAAAGTCACCCCATGTGTCTAAGAGCATTGGCCAGATGCTTCTGGAATTCCAGGACAGTTGGTGCCATGCCTGCAATCAGCTATTTTTGCACATTGATAAGACCCCCAGGGAGCCTCCTCTTCTCCAAGATGAGCAAATCCAGCTCACCCAACCTCTTCCTGAGTGCCCAATTCTCCAATCCTTAATCATTTTGGTTCCCTTTTGCCAAACTCTCTCCAGTATGTCCATGTATCTCTTTACTGGGGAGAAGAGGACTGGACTCTGGACTCCAGATGTGTCTCCCCAGTGCTGAGCAGAGAGGGAGGATCACCTTTCTCGAGCTGCTGGCAACAATCTTCCTAATGCAGCTCTTACCAAGGTTACCCTGTCTGCAAATCTGCTTTCCAGATGGTTAGTCACACAGGCAGGACCTGCCCTGGCAGCATCACTGATGCCCATGTAGAAATGCAGAGCAGGAGATAATCATCCAAGGGCAATTCAAGCCTAGGCAGCCTCTCTACGGGGCCCAAGATCTGAACTCCCAGCAACCAGCAAACCTCCTTAGACAGCAGGTCTGGCCATTAGATGGGTTCTTCACCTCCTAAAGTGGAGAATTGCTTACTGCTACCACTTACTGCTTCCTCCTGGTGTTTCTACATGACTCAGGCTCATCAGACTCTCCTGCTTTGTTGGAGAGAGCTTCTAGTCCCCCACCTGAAGCCAGGCCACCGAACACATTCTGTAGCAACAGATCTGCAGGCAGAGCATAAGCTATTCTCCTGATGCCAGAGTTCATCAGATTCTAGCCTTTGCCATCCTGGGAGTCTCCATTTCCCAACCTGCTGAATACTGCCTGTCCCTCCTTTGGTGTAGCTGGGGCTTCAGGCTGTTGCCTCTGCAGGATCTCTGATCTCATTGTCACTGATGCTGAGCAGTCTGCTGACCTCCTCCTATGGTTCTTTTAACTGGGGACACAGCAGCTGCACCAGTGCACAGCTCCTGCAGGCAAGGAGACCATCTCCCCCTGCTTCAGGAAGACTAGAATTTGTGATTTCTGCCTCTCACCTCTTGCTTGAGGTAAAGAGGATGTATAATCTGTCAACTTCAAAATGGATATATCCTGAAGAACACGTATCTGCTGCTGGAGAGAGTCCAGAGAAGGGCCAGGAGAATGATCAGAGGACTGGAGCACCTCTCCTAGGAGGACAGACTGAGAGAGTTGGGGTTGTTCAGTCTGCAGAAGAGAAGGCTCCAAGGAGACCTTCTGGTGGCCTTCCAGCATCTGAAGGGGGTCTACAAGAAAGCTGAGGAGGGATTTTTTGGGTTGTCAGGTAGTGATAGGACTAGGGGGAATGGATGCAAACTGGAGGAGGGTAAATTTAGATTGGTTATTAGGAGGTTATTACCCTTCACTGTGAGGGTGGGGAGACATTGGAACAGGTTGCCCAGAGAGGTTGTGGAAGCTCCATCCCTGGAAGCTTTTAAGGCCAGGCTGGATGGGGCTGTGGGCAATCTGATCTAGTGGGAGGCGTCCCTGGCAGGCAGGGGGGTTGGAACTGGATGATCTTGAAGGTCCCTTCCAACTCTGACCATTCTGTATGTTGCAGAACACCAGTCAATGGGAACAGCATCTCCATGGTGGAGCAAGTTCTGTTCCTATGTTCCCTCCCAGAATGGTCACTGACCTCAGCTTACCTAGACCTAGCAAGCAGCACTGCCTGAACACACCACCCCCAGTCACAAGCAGGCATCTCATGATCTAGTAAAAAATGCTAATCACATTGTTTTGGTTTTCCAATTTTATTTTCTTCTTTTTGCAACCAGCTGCTTTGATTGCCTGCAGCTTCCTCACAGATGGAGCTGTCTCCTTCCCTGACCTCTGCTCCATGCTTCTTTCTCTGTTTATGGAGTCTAGGCACTCTCAATGTAAGCAGCTTCAGAGAACTTTTATTGCATCCATATTTGCTTTAGTTTTCTGTCTCGTTGGTTCTTGACCGCATTTCTAAACACATTTCTTGGATGCAATCTCATCTCTCATCTTCTTCTTTTCAGTTTCCCCTAAAGAGGGTTGGGGGGAGACTTTCTGCTGGGTTTGGGGAAATATTTTAAGATATGGTTTGTGAGAAGGGGAAAAAGAAGGGAGAGAAGAAGGGAGAGGAGAAGGGAGAGGAGAAGGAAGGGAGAGGAGAAGGAAGAGGAGAAGGAAGGGAGAGGAGAAGGGAGAGGAGAAGGGAGAGGAGAAGGGAGAGGAGAAGGGAGAGGAGAAGGGAGAGGAGAAGGGAGAGGAGAGAGCCCCCAATATGTGGAATACATCTGTTCTCTCTCCTTTGCACTCAGACTTGTAGTTTGAATGTAATCTTATATTGTGCTGATTATAAAACCCCATGATGTTATTAGTCATTGGAGTGCTACTAACCTCAAGCACTCAAAGACTGTGAGGAAAACTCCCCCAAAAAGTCCTACAGGGAAGCTTGAAATCTAAAAATATATACACAAGGACATTTCATTTCCTGGGTAAAAGCCTTTGGAGCATATTGAGGTCAGATTTGCAAACTTTTTTGTGCAAACAGGAAGACTATAAATAAATCTTTTTTAACAAAGTTTATCTAGCTCCTTCCTTTCAGGAGCATAGACAATGAGAGTCATACTAGCCCCAGCATCCCAAGAAAAGCTGGCAATAATGTCATTTTCTTGCTAGTAGGGGCAACAGTTTGCTATTTTGGCTGCATGATGATTTTCTTTTCTTTTCCCTTCTTTTTCTTTTTCTTGTTCTTTTCCTTCTTCTTTTACTTGTTTTTATTCTTCTTGCTCCTTTTCTTTTCCTTTTTCACCATCCCTGGAGGTGTTTAAAAAGGGTATAGATATGGTACTTAGGGACATGGTTTAGTGGCATGGTGGTGATAGATTGACAGTTGGACTTGATGATCTTAGAGGTCTCTTCCAACTTCAGTGATCCTCTGCTTCTGTGTGCTGTTGTTCTGCTGAACATGTAGCCATTGCTGTGCTCTATCCATCCCTAAGCAGAGAAAGTGGCTCACAAAACATGGGGAGCCTTCAGCACAAAGGCTCAGACATCTCATGAAGTTTCAGATCTACAGAAAGCAGCCAGAAGATCACAGAACCATAGAGTACTTGAGGTTGGAAGAGACCTTTAAAGGTCATCTAGCCCAATCTAAGATCTGGCATCCTTCTGGGTACCTTGGGACTCATCTGAGCAAACATGCAACTTAAGGACAAGCTCAAAAATACCCTGGGCATCTTTATTCCTCTCAAATGCTACTTTGATTGAATCTGTTTCTTAGAGGGTACCCTGCCCATGCTGCTTCTCCTAAATAACATCCAGCTCAGAGAATCACCAGGTATAAAGGAAAAAAGCAGTCTGACCCACAGCCACAAAATGATTTACAAGCTGCAATAACGAAGCACCATAAATCTCGTGGGTGTTTTGGCCAAGCCACATTCACAAGCCTGTATTAGGTGACCGGACTCTCAAAGTGATGCCAGGGAAGTATTAGACATCTCAAGATGAGATTCAAAACAGTGAAGTCTCTGGGGAGGGAGCCATCTAGAAGTGAGCCAAAAAGAACGCCTAAGGACACATCCTAAATCTTGATTAAACCTGCAGAAAAGTCCCTCCTGAGTTAGAGGTCATTTTCTGAACAAAAGGATCCACCACCACTCTTTCCAAAAGAAGAGCCCAACTATTACTTTCTGTCCTCCAGGAGCACATTGCCCTACCATTCCCCATCCCTCCACCTCCCCCTGGAACCCCCAGTACAAATCTGAGTAGCCTCCTCAACCAGGATTTGGAAGAGACAGGCTCAGATGATCTGAGGACATTTCAAACCACACCCTCCAACGTCTTTGGAGAGCACCTTCAGCACAAAGCAGTTGTGAACCACTTGCATTCTCCATTCCTCTGCTTGGAAATGCTCCATTGCACAAGAAAAAAACAAAGAAACAAAGCAAGATGCATTGGAACAGCAAAAGCAAAAAGACCTAAGAGTGATTCTTCATCCTGGTCTTCAGGACCATCAGAGGAAGGGAAAGGTCCTCAGGTTCCAGTTCCAATCCCAGTGGCTGCATTTTATCCAGTGCCTGCTTCAGGCAAAAGGCATTTCCCATTATGAATTCACATTCCATTTGCCATATAAACAAAGGATCCATTCAGTTCTCATTCTTTACTCATTTTCCATAGTAAGAAACAGGCACAACTACAGCAACATGTCACTGCCTTGCAGAAACAGCATGGAAAAATCCCATGGAATTCATCTACCTCTAACTCACTCTTGCTATCAGTGAGCCAATGTTTGAAACCAGGCACTAAAAAAAAACCATCTCTTAACAACTGAGAGAATACAGCTCAGTTCCTACAACCACACCTGGTTTGAAGAGATTGCTCCCTTCTTTTTTTAACCCCCTCTTTGTACTACAAACCAAGCTGCCATGCAACATGAAATTAGGCTTAAAGACAGTAGTTAAAAATAAAAGGATCTGCAAAACACTAAAATTCAAGCACACATTTCACCAAAGTATATGGTTGTATGGGTTTGGTTTACTGTACTCATAAATAGAACCTAACATCTTAAAAATGGAAGGATATGTGGTGTTTTATTTCTAAGCCATATTTGGAATATATATATATATTAAAAACTATATAAATCTAACCCCAAAAAAACCTTATTAGATTCTTTTTATTTTTCAAACCAAAGGAAAGCTTGAATTACCTGATTAAAGCTGGAAACATTCTGACCTCAGCAGAATTAAAACACCCTGTGAGTTATACACTGAAAGGCTGCTGGCTCCAGGTAGTGCTTACTAAAACTCTTCTGTTCTTTCCATAAAGGCAGAACTTCACTTTCTGTCCATGGTTTCAATTTGTTCAACTGTCTCTATAAATTACCAGGATTGCATTTCATTTTTCCTAGGGAAAATACAGTTGAATTTCACATCATGAAAAGCTGATTTGCTTATTTATGTATTCTTTTATTTTAATTTTAATTTTTTTTTTTGAGTCTTTGCAATCCTTGGCCCCACCCTGCTGCAGTTTTTTCCTTTTGTGTTTCCAAGCCCATGCCATCCAAAGACAGGCTCCTCTTTGTTGCCATTTTGATGTGGAGCAGTGTCTCCTAGGAGCACTCATCAAAAGGAGCAAATTATTGAGGCTTAGACTTCTAGTGTGACCTGGAGAGTCTGAGAGTTAGGCAAAGGAAAACCACATGAAATTCAACCAGGGCCAGTGTAGGGTCCTGCCCCTGGGGAGGAATAACCTCATGAACCAGGACAGGTTAGGTGTTGATCTACTGGAATGCAGCTGTGTTGAAAAAGACCTTGGAGTCCTGGTGGACAACAGGATGACCAGGAACCAGTAATGTGCCCTAATTATCTGATCTATTATTATAACAATTATTGTAGCCCAACTTTTCCCCTCCAGGTACCTTGACCCAACATTGGTTCTGTATTAGGCAGCTTCTGCCTCTTGGACAGTAGTTCAGAAAGTAGAATGTTTTATTACAGCAGAGGGAAACACTGCAAAGTGAGGGAAATTCTTGACTTATAAATTCAATAGAATGAGGCAATTCCATCCTGGATATAAACCCCTGAACACTAGGATTAATCTGTTCATGTGTTTATTTGTTGGAGAACCTAGGCAATAAGAAACAGAGAGATCAGTGCCAAAGTTGGTGTCAATAATATATTGGTTGTGCAGAATACTTTCTAGTAGCCACAGCAGCTTACTTGGAGAAATTATTACCCCAGCAACTCTGCCAAGACTGAGGAGAACATGGATTATATCCCACAGATGCCTAAATCAAAGACTAATAAGGTTTATGTAGCTGGGATATTTTTCTTACAGGTGCCACTATTGATTTGGGAGACAGCAGAGGACTTGCTTACCCTTTTATGGGGAGGTACTTTGTGTCCTAGTCACAAAGTGGCCTTGTGTCATCGTTCCAGATGCCTTCTCCTCTCTCACTAGGTTCTCCTTTCAGCAAGATGTTGCAGACCTCAGCCCTGTGCTGAACAAGAGACCTGCAGTTGTTTAGTAATAGAATCAGAGATTCAGAGGATCTTAGAAAGGTTGGAAAAGCCCTCTGAGATCATTGGGTCCAGCCATTAACCCAACACTGCCATGCTCACCACTAAACCATGTCCCCAAGCACCACATTTACATGGTTTTCGAACACTTAGAGGGATAGTGACTCCTCCACCTTAATTAAACTCTGTAATTAATTAAATTAACCCTGTGCTGATTACTTTGACATTTTACATGACTTGCACAGAGAAGGCACCAGACAGTTCCCTTTCAGTTTATAACTTCTCGTCCTAATTTGGGTTAAAACAGAACTAATTGGTGTTGGGTCAGTGGTTGGACTTAGATCTCTGACCTCAGCAGTCTTTTCCAACCTAAATGATTCTATGATTCTAATTCTGTTCAGGGATTTGACTTTTGAGCCCAGTCTCTTCTCAGGGCTGCACTTTCTGCAGCTCACAGCATGTTCTCCCAGACAGTGTCTGCTGCTAGCAGTGAGAACCCTTGACAGGTGGAGTTAGTACCAAGGGTTGGGCTGCAGAACAAGGTCACTGCTAAATCTCGTGTCCTACGGTGGGATGCACAATAAAAGACCATACCTGGGGAGGAGGAGACAGAAGAGGTGACCCTAAATTGACCAACAAGGGATTCCATCCCATGGATATCATGTTCAGTCTGAAGCTAAGGGATCATGAAGGTCGAGCTCTTCTTCAATGACCCGTGTCCAAGGAGCATTCTGTCCCTTCGGCCTTCATTTCTATCCATGTGTTCCTGAATCCAGTTCCTGAATCTGGTTCCCACCTGCTGCTGAGCCCAGCACAGCATCAGTGGTGATGGTGGTTGCTATCAGAAGTGATTGGGTTTCATATTGCTTTTCTGTATATTTGCATTATTGTCATCATTTTCATTAAAGCTGTCACAATTTTCTTTTCCAACCCATCAATCTCTCTCCTTTATTCCCTTTCTCCTTCCCTTTGGGGAGGCAGAGGGCTTCATAGACAGCCTCTGTCACTTGTTTAGTGACCAGCCCTTAACACTTGACAACATAAAGGTCCTGGACAAGACTTTGTAAACACAGGCAGCAACTGTTGTTCAAATCTGATGGCTAACGACTTTCCCATCTGTTGGCTGGAAGTCAAGGGCAGTTTGAACAGCACTTAGCACAACGTGGAGAGAACACAAACACCACCCAGAAACCATCTCTGGTAACTTCTCAAACAATTCATCCACATATACAGCTGGTTCAGACACCCCCATCCACAGAATGCTTCATTATGTCACCTGTAGCTTTCTCTGTATACAGAAGGCTGCCAGTCTGTGCCTTTAGGATAGCTAAAGGAACGAGCACTGAAGGACTGTAGATAGTCTTCACATCTTCCAGTTACCACTGGGCTGTGGTTTTGCTCTGCAACTCCCACAGCAACTCCTTGTAAGCTGATAAAACCTGTGGATTATTGAACAGTAAGCAAAAGATTGCACAAGCTGAGGAAAATGTCACTGAGTTCAAAGCTGCAGCATGCCCCATGCCTGTTTCCATCTAAAATATATCAACTTGATGAGGAGGCTCAGGGGAGAACTTCTTACTCTCCACAACTCCCTGAAAGGAGATTGAAGCTAGTTGGAGGTTGGCCTCTTCTCCCAGGTAACAAGGGAGAGGATGAGAGGAAATGACCTCAAGTTGCACCAGGGGAGGTTCAGGCTGGATATTAGGAAAAATATCTTCCCTGAGATGCTTCTCAAGCATTGGCCCAGGCTGCTCAGGGCACCCCTCTGAACTTCAACAGTGGTGTCCAAAGACAGCTCTTAGCTCCTAGATCATAAATGATTCCCAGGAAAAATAAACTAAGATTCAGTGTAGAAGTTCTTTTTCTACTTACTGCCACTCTGGGAAGTTCTAGGTCAATAAAATTCTCCCCAAAGAAAACTTCAAAAGAGCTTGAAAATTTCCTGATCAAATCTGGTATGTTTGGATACCAAACCTCACTAGGTTCTACTTTGTTTCTCCTCCACTTCTGATAAGAAAGTATCCAAGTCCTTCTGGAACTCTTTTGTTCCAAACCATTTTCAACTAAAACTGAGGAAAAGTTGTTAAGTTGACAACTTTTCTTAATGGAGAGAAGGGTGACAGTGGCAATGTATGGATCAGAGAGATACCAGACTAACTTCTGCAGGGCACAGCTGGAAGAGTAAAGATCTAACCCCTCAGGATCAGTGCAACAACAGCTGCAGTCCTTTGAAACCTCAGCCCTACAAGTTCTGTGTTCTATTACCTGGCAAGCAGCAAAGGTTCCTCTCACCCACAGGTCCCTGAATGATTACATTTTTTCTGGGCTTTTGAAGAGCTTCAGTTCCTCTCTGCTTCCACAATCAGCTTCTGTTGGGTTTTGCTGGGGGCTTTTTTGGTTCAGTAAGAGCATCTCATCTCATCAGCAGCTCTCTGCTCATTTTGTTGAAGGCTGGGTTTTTTGTTGTTGTTGTTTGAAGGTGGGGGGGTTTGTAGATCATCTGATGGAAAAATTCTATTAAAACATTTTGAAACCACCCAACCACCCTTGGGAAGAATCTCTTTTGCCCTGAGGACACATTACTGGGGTTATCTGTGTATTGTAAAGGCTCACACAGGATGCCCCAGGACCTACAAAGGGTCCATGCTCTGCATCCCTTCCATTACATTTAGTCTAGGGTCCATCATGTCCCTCAGCTATTTCATCATCTCTCCCATTACTAAGTTTTCTGAGCCAGCAAACCTTGGGGTTTGATTTTGGGGTGGTTTGGGTTTTTTTTCCTTCCCTCTCTGATACAACATGAACTTTCCTTCCTTGGGTCATGTGCCAAGAGCCAAATGATGGGGAAAACATTTCTGAAGCTCTTTCATTTTCTTGTCAATGACAAATGCAGAGATTGAGATGAACCACCAGCAAAATGGAAATGTTGACTCTTCATCCTTTGGTTCAGCTACCCAGGTGAAAAGGGTCATTACTGTTGTGAATCAACTGCACACACGTCACAGGCAGAAGAAAGTAATGTTTCTTGCTGCTAAGCTTTGTGACAATCATAGTTTCCACTGAGGACTCTCTAAGTCAACCATCAGACTCTAGGGGTGAGACTTCAGGAACTGGCTGAGTAAGTTTGGTGCCAGCTCAGATGGAAAATGGCTGAGAAATGGGTGCCCAGCTCCCACAGGGAATTTGGGACAACAAAAAATAAAAAAGAGAGGCTCATCTTGCATTAATTGGAAGTGAGAAAGAAAGAGAAATTCAATCTGGTGTCACAAGAAGAGCATGAGAAAGAAAATGGCCTATTGAGCAAGTCTGAAGGAAAAGTTCTGTCACCAAAGGACAAGTTATTGCAGAATCTTGTTATTTACTGGCATTCTGCTTTGCTTTACCGCCAGGAGACAGCAGAAATTAAGAGAGACATCCTACAGTGTCTCAGATCCTTCCTTCCAGTCCTCCAGAGCCCTTAGTGGCAAACTCCATTCAACCACAATCCTATCTCCAGCATTACTCAACATCTGTGTGGAAAAAAGGTTCTTAGGCAAAGGTTCTTCCCCCAGAGGGTGGTGGAGCACTGGAACAGGCTCCCCAGGGCAGGAGTCACAGCACCCAGGCTGAGAGAATCCCAAAAGCATTTGGGCAATGCCCTCAGGCACATGGGGTGACTGTTGGGGTTGTCCTGTGCAGAGACAGGAGCTGGACTCCATCATCCTCCTAGGTCTCTTCCAACTCAGGAGATTCTGTGCTTCTATGAAAGACAGATGCTCCAGGGATGGGACCAGAAGGGCTTGCTTCTCAAGCTTCTCTCTACCTCCCATGACAATGTCCTTGTCTATATTTGTCAGTATATACCTAGGTGACAAAGAGCTAAACCTGTTGACTCCAGAGAAGATCAAGGTGATGCTGATGAGATGCATTTCAAGTAAAACAAATACTTTCTACACTATCACCTAATATTTAGGCATCTGTCCTCGAGTTGTTAGGTAACCTGTCAGCACTAGAGGTCTTCTGTGTTCCTTGTGCTTCTGGAAGTTCATTTCATGAAAGCATAAACCCTAGTGATTTACATCTGAAATGGGATTCAACATTGATACAGAGCCATGTTTTGTGAGGAAAGCTTCTTTACTTCTTCACAAGCTTTCCTATCCCAGCTTTAACCCTGAAACCTGTTGTGTCTGGTCTATTTTTAAAGAGCTGTTGAAGCACCAACAGAAGTCACCACAGGAGCCACCCAAGGCTGCACTTGCTCACTGCTCTGCACCGAATAGAATCAACCTTCTCTTCACATTCCAAGTCCTCCTTGGATTTCACTCTAATTAGCAGTTCCCTCTGTGGAAACACCAATGACTGGGGCCACCACCTCCTAGGGAGGGTTGGAAACTCTTCAGGGACCATGCAGAGCTGGGAACTTACCCCAACAAGAACTCCAGCAGCAACCACCTCTCCTCGAGCAGATGAAGAGTAGAGTGAGAGCATTACTGTTCTCTCTAGCTCTGAATCCCTAGTGGATCAGATACCACAGCAAAGGCTGTTGCCCACATAAGCAGAGACTTTAACTCACAGTTAATAAATGGTAGTAAACCCGTGGTAGCCATAAGCCCATGGATAAAGGTCTGCACTTAGACTATGCTTACCTCTGAGTCAAAAACTGAGCTATGACATTGAGCTCCAGGCTCATTGTAATATTTTATGCACTTCTAGGAAGCATAAAAGGCCTTGATAGGTGGTGAAAAAAAGCCCTGTGCTAGCAAATGAGACAGCACTGTGACATTTTAGACACTGCACTGCTTTTACCAATTTACATAAATAAGAATAATGTCAGAAATATCTTCCTGAATATGAATGTAATGAAGTGCATCCTGAGTCCTTGTTCTGCATCCATACATCACTCAAATTAAAACTTACCTTAAAAACTGGGGAGGGGTTTTTAATGATTCAGGGTTCTTTTCATCTTGCTGAGTTGCTTCATGAGCCTCCAAATGAGATTTGCAGTAGAGCCATGGGCTAACAAGGCCTGTGCCCAGTTTATGTCAGGAAACAGCTGGCTGCAAGACAAAGTACTTCATGGAAACCTTCCTAACTCTGCGGGTGCCAACCCTCCCAATCACTCCTGACCTTTCTCCTGCACACAGCTCCTCAGCATGCTCTAGCAAATGCTGCAGCTTCACACAAGAGGAGCTGACAAACCTCCTGATGACCAGCAGGCTTTTCTGAGTGTGGTTTTCTTGTTTTCTTTTTCAGCACTTCTTTCATTTCATGGTCATGGTTTTTCTCCTGTTTTATGTTGCTCATGTTGAACTTGGAGGTTTTCCCCTGTTAGTAGGAGCCTTGCAGTGGAAGGGATCTGGTGCCAGGGAGTGGAGAGAGGTGATGAGAAGGCTTAAGTCTTATGAGGAGCATCTGGAGGAACTGAGGTTGTTTTAGCCTGGAGAAGAGGAGGCTCAGAGGAGATTTTCTCACTCTCTACAGCTCCCTGAGAGGAGGTTGGAGCCAGGTGGGAGATGATCTCTTCTCTCAGGTTACCTGTGATAGGAAAGGAGGAAATGGCCTCAAGCTGCACCAGGGGAGGTTCAGGTTGGATATCAGGAAAATTTTCTTCTCTGCAAGAGTGGGTAGGGATTTCCCCAGACTGCCCAGGGCAGTGGTGGAGTCATCATCCCTGGAGGGGTTCAGAATACTTCTAGATGTGGTGCTGAAGGCCATGGTTTAGTGGCATGGTGCTGATACGTTGGTGGTTGGACTTGGTGATCTTAGAGGTCTCTTCCAACCTTAATGATTCTGTGATTCTGTGATGTGCAGCACCTTCTTGAGACTGGCAGGCTGCAATTAAAAGAGAAAATCATTAGTGACTACAGAGCCTTGACCCAAGAAGTTGAATTAGCGTAGAGAGAACTTTGCACTGCTGAAATTCAAAGAGCAGGGAAATGTCAACTCTTTTGCAACAAGGCTGCATTTTATCTTAAGGAAAAGGACTTGGTTAAGTTGAAGGCAGGTGCTAGTCAAGGAAAATGTTCCTCCCTTTGCCCTACGTGAAGAAGGTGGCAGAGGTGCAGTGTGATGTGACAGCTCTGCACAACCTGAGAGCTGTGACAACTACATGGTTCCCATTGCCTCCTCCTAGTTACTGCATCAAGGTAGGAAAATGCTAAGCTTGACCTTGCAGAGAGCACACAAACCCCCCAGTGCTCATGGGCTGCTGCAGCCTAGGGAAAAGGCTTACATGGAGAATGCAGCCATGCTGGAAACCTCATGGAGGTAAGGGCAAGCTTTCAGCTGGAAAATAAACCCTGAGAGTATAAACCTGGAGGGTTTGAGAGTTACCTTACACAGACTGAATCTGGGACCATAATGGGACCCCCTCAACACCTGCAGTAAGAAAGAGGTCTCTTGGTGTAAGAAGACAAAATCAGTTTGTGAGAAAGAAGTGGGGGGGGAAAAATGACTAATTTACAGTAGATCTTTAACAGGAGTCTCAAGCAACCTCCAGCCTCTGCCTGTGTTTTATTTTAGCTGCATCTACCAACACATACTGACTGCAGGCAACAATTTCCAAGCACTTCCCAAAAGTTCCCAAGAAACCATTCCTTCAGAATATACCAACCTCCTGCTGTAAGGAAAAATTGGCAGTGAAACTGGAGAGACCAGATCAAAGATTTGAGGTCCAACTTTTACAATGATCTGACAGGGGCATTAAACAAAACAAAACAAATCTCTTAATTTTGCCAATAGCTCTTATTTCTAGAGCCAAAAAAGAAAAAAAAATGATTGTAAAGGAATTAGATTAGTAGCCAGGAGTCCAAACAAGCTTATTCAGCTTATTTTACTGCTTGTGTTGATGACACCCTCTTTTGTCTTCATCCACTAGTGGGAAGCTCTTTATCATCTTCTGGTTTGGAAAAAGACCCAAGCAGCTAATGGAAAAAAATTAATAAATATATATATATATTCTCTAGTAGCTGCAGCATGATTAATTTTCCAGCCCATGAGATCACTGTGAGCTTGAAAGCACCCTAGAGCTTGATTTGCTACATTCTAATCATCAAGGATCATAAAGCATCTTCTTCCTTCCGCACCACTAGCGCTGCAGAGAGCCAGTAGGGTTGAGTGGAAGGAACAAAAGGGTTGAAAAGCAAGGAAATTTGTACTGGCTACCTAAAACCAGCTTCTGGCTTGCCTTTTGGTCTTGCTTACATAATGCTGGGCTCAGTTTTCTGAAGCCATACTGTCCTCTGCTCACAGAATCATCGAATATTCAGAGCTGGAAGGGACCCAACAAGGATCATCCAGTCCAAATCCTGGTCCTTAGCTGGACTACCCCAAGAACCACATCATGTCCCTGAGAGAGCTGTCCAAGTGCTTCTTGAACTCTGAACTCTTGATCTCCAGCTAAATGAGTTAGAACCTAGCCCACATGACACCCAGAGCTTGATATCTGCATTCTAAAATGGGGATGATCATACTTTTTCTTGTCAGGCAACTTGGGGGCTTCTTGGGGAAGAGCGGAAGGTAACAGCAAAATATTTTGGTTTCAAACTGAAGGAAGGGAGATTTAGATTGGATATTAAAATAATTCTTTCCTCAGAGGGTGGTGAGACACTGGCACAGGTTGCCCCATCCCTGGCAGTGGTCAAGGCCAGGTTGGATGTGACTCTGGGCATCCTGGTCTAGTGGGTGGCATCCTTGTCCATGACAGGGGGGTTGGAGCTAGATGATCTGGAAGGTCTCTTCCAACCCAAACCAGTCTAGGATTCAATGATTCTGTGATGTTAATGAAGGTCTGCAAATCATTTTTAACCTCATTATAGTTGTTCCACATCATTCCCCTTGAATAAGCACGGGGAGGAAATCCTGCACATTGCATTGCTACACAGGACATTGACTTGAGGACTTCTCCCTTTTCCACATCATTAGGACAGTCCAAGCCCAGCAGCAGTGAATGTTATCTAAAGCTAAGGTTCTTCTGCATCATTCTACTGATTTTTTTTCCCCATTTTTTGTTTTTACTCACATCATTTGGTTTTTTTCCCCAGCCTCTCCTTCCAGCTCCTCATTTCTCCACATCAATCTTCTAGGTGACAGCAGAGATCTGTTTGGCTGCCTGACTTCCAGTGAAGAGGCAAAATAAAAACCAGCAGCCTGTGGAACAGAGAGAACATTTCTGAGCTGCATTCCTCCCAGTGCACTTTTGCATCCAAAATAATATGGAATTGAGTTAAATGGAACATCTAGGTGTGGCACTTAGGGCCATGGTTTAGAGGCGTGGGGGTGCTAGGCTGATGGTTGGACTTGATCTTACAGGTCTCTTCCAACCTTAATGGTTCTGTGGTTTCACATCTTGGATGCATCCTGCTGATGGTCTATGGTTGTGGAGCTCCCTCCTACACAAGGTCAACCTTCCAATTGCATTTTTATTCCCTTTGTTGAGTTTTGGTGGTGATGAATTTAACACTTGGTACCAGTTTCCCCATGCTTTGAGTTGCTCTCCTGAGGATATCAACTCAAGACTCAATCCATGAGAGGTTTATGATCATTGCCACCCCAGCACTCCCAGCTGAAGACAGCACTGCACCACATAAAGAGGTGGATTTTCTTGAGATGGACCTTGCTGCTAGTCTCTTTTCCAGCTGGAGAGAATCAGAAGGTTATCTCAGCCCAGCCAACAGGGACTTTAATCCTCAAGCCTTCAATCTTCCATAAATCTGCCTGCAGAGAGCCACTGCTAGAAATTCTTTGTTGTTTATGTCAGATCTTGTAAAAGCTGCTGAGCCTACTTTGAGCCTGTGTCTGGTTTGACTTTTTCTGAAGAACAGTCTCTGGAGGGAAAATCTGAGCTGTGGCATTTCTCTTTCTGTGCATTCAGAGAGGCAGTTGTGAAAGTCTCCATCTCATGGGGATGTTTTCCAATGAGTCACACTTGCTTTCTCTGGATTGACAAGTTCTGACAGCAAAGGATTAATGTTATCTTCCAATATCAGTCAACAGGACTCCAAATAAGAGATGAATAAAGGGACAAACCTTCAGCCTTCAGGGATCAACAATGATTAGAGAGTTGCAACCCCTCTGCTGTGAGGACAGGCTGAGAGAGTTGGGGTTGTTCAGCCTGGAGAAGGCTCCAGGGAGACCTTAGTGCAACCTTTCAGTACTTAAAGGGCCTGCAAGGAAGATGGGGACAGAATCTTAGCAGGACCTGTTGGGACAGGGCAAGGGGTGAAGGTCTGAAACTAAAAGAGGAGAGATTTCAACTGGGTACATACACTGAGGGTGGTGAAACACTGACCCAGGTCACCCAGAGAGGTGGGAGATGTCCCACCCCTGAAACCATCCCAGGCCAGGTTGTTTAGGGCTCTGAGCAACCTGATCTAGTTCCAGATGTCCCTGCTGAGTGCAGGGAGGTTGGTCCAGAAGACCTTTAAAGGTCCCTTGCCACCCAAACCATTCAATGTTGTCTGTTGCTGAAGACGATCCCCAGGCAAGGCTTCCATTAAAGACAAACAGGACCTGGGTGACTGAGAGGACCGAAGAGGCAAGGTCTCAGATGTCTTTGACTGCATTGAAGCTAACAGTTGAGCCCACAAAGTTTCTCCAGAAAATAGTCCTAAAACTTATTTGGGTTTAAAATTGATGACAAGGAAGAGCTCAAACACTCTTTTTTTCAGAATCCTGAGCAGCCCCAAATCAATAATTCATTCTGCTTCATAATCAAAGTTGGCCAAAAAATAACCCATCTGAGACATCCTTTTCCTTACTTTTTATCATTGCAGCACAACACAGATAAATGGAACAGGCTGAGCTAGAAGCTATAAAAGCAACATCTCCTTCAGATTGAAAAGCTGAAGAGGGAAAACCAAGAAATTATCTTAGCTGCTAACCCCCATTCATGCTGGATCTGTACCAGGTCCATACTGATGTCTTCTTGTTCTACAGAGAAGATCTTGGGCAACTGAGGCAGAGACATTAAAAGTTGCAGGGGGGAAGGCAAGGGGAGAACTGTTCAGTACCAAAGCATTTTTATTGGGTCTCCAGAGGTGCCTAGATACACCAGGTGGGTGAAAAGGTGTTTTTAAATGCCCCCTGCATACCTGCTGCAGCATGGAGTGCTTAATATCTTTCTAAAGCATAGAATCATAGAACTGTTTAATTTGGAAAAGACCTCTAAGATCATCAAGTCCAACCAGCAACCTATCACCATCTTGCCACTAAACCATGGCCCTCAGCATCACATCTAGATGTTGTTTCAACCCTTCCAGGGATGGTGACTTCACCACTGCCCTGGGAAGCCTGGGGCAATCTCTAACCACTCTTGCAGAGGAAAATTTTCCTGATACCCAACCCGAACCTCCCCTGGTGGAACTTGAGGCTATTTCCTCTTGTCCTATCACTTGTTACCTGGGAGAGGAGACCAAATCCCACCTCATTCCAACCTCCTTTCAGGTAGTTGTAGAGTGAGAAGATCTCCCCTGAGCCTCCTCTTCTCCAGCCTAACCAACCCCAGTTCCCTCAGCTGCTCCTCACAACACTTGTGCTCTAGACCCTGCACCACCTTCCCTGCCCTTCTCTGGATGCACAATGTGGCTCTGAAATATTTGTATCAGCTTGGGAAAGTGGAGAGTGTGAGAGAAAGAAATCCCAAGTCTCATACTGGCACTGACCAGCAGTTCCTTTCTTTCTCTCCTTTATTCTCTCTCTTTATGACCTTACAATAATTTAGATAGTCCAAGGAAAACAGAACCAAATCTTTGGCTGGAAGAAGAGCAAAAGAATGGAAATTGGCTCAATATGTTCTGTAACAAGTCACAGTTGGGATTCATGGCAGTTGAAATCAAACAAATTCAGACCAAAAATAAAGCTAGACCTTTTCTTGTCTTTTGTTTGTTTGTTTTTAATTCAACAGTGGAGGTGATTAATTACTGGCACAGTTTCCAGATGGCTGCCAGATTTTCCATCACCAGCAACTTATAAATCAGCAGTGGATGGCTTTTCAAGAGAAATGCTCAATTTCAAGTAAAAATTAATTCAAGGAAGACCTATGACCTCTGCTCTGTGGTCACAGGAGCCTTTTTTAGCTTTACAATCTATTAATTAGATCTTTCTGGCCTCTTCTCAGGAATCACACTTTCATTCCAACTCCTTCTCAGCATCAGAGCCAATTAATTCTTGAGTTCCTGTATATTTTTCTTCTCAGGCACCTAGACAGGAGGCAGGACTATTAAAAATGCCATTAACCCCTGCAAAGCTCATTTAGCTGCTACCATTTCTCACACATAGGACACCTGCTCATGGGATGGCAGCACTACATCTAAAAGGAAAGCCCAAATCCTAGAGCAGTAAAGCAAGCCCTGGAAAATCCTGGTGGCTACTGGGGCATCCAACCACACTGTGGAGGACATTTGCAAGGGACAGTGATAACCAAATGTGGCTGTAGCTCATTCTCCAGCTCAGATTCATCTTCTACCTTATACATTTGAGGACTACCTGTGGTTTGAACTTCCAAGTTCTCTTGAAGAAGCCAACATGAGCATGGATAGCAATCTATTCCTACAGCAAACACAGATGAGGCACAGGACAGCTCACCAGCAGGTGGGAAGAAGTTTGACACCTCATAAGCACAGTCTGGTTATTTTCCAGATGTGCTATAAGCAACCTGACACCAACATGAATAAGGAACCCTTCTTAAACAATTAATAATAACAATATTAATTAATATTATTAATAAGTAATAATCAATTCTTAACAATTAATCATTAAGGCTGGAAAAGACCCCCAAGATCACCAAGTCCAACCATTAAAGCAACACCCTCACACCACTAAACCATGGCCCTAAGGACCATGTCTATGCATGTTTGAAGCCCTCCAGGGATGGTGACTCCACCACTGCCCTGGCCAGCCTGGGCCAATGCCTGATAACCCTCTTGGGGAAGAAATTCTTCCTAACATCCACTCTGAACCTCCCCTGGTGCAACTTGAAGCCATTTTCTCTTGGCCTATCACTTGTTACTTGGGAGAACTTCTTGCTGGGCTCACCTTGTGGTCCCTTCTGGTAGTGGAATTCACACCTTCTTAATTCCTCCAGAGACTGGAGGCAGAGAAATAACTTTCAGATCCTCAGCAGCTGCTTCTGAAGTTATTCCAACTGCTTTGCAAATCAAACTGCCTTAATTCCTAGCTTTTTTATTCCTCTTCAGGAAATCCTCTCCATTCCCACAGGAACATCTTGTACTGTTAGTGGTCACCATTCTTTGTCCTATACCTGGAGCAGATCCTCATCTGCTGTCCTCATCATTCTGCTGACTGAGCTTTTGCAGAGGACACCTCGACCCTTGACTCAGTGCTGAGTCAAGAAGAAGTGCCTGAAAGGTGACTATGCACTGGGCAGAGCAAGGACAACTCCTAAAACAGTGGTGTCCCATGTCCTTGACAGCTAGATTTGGAAAATCTGAGAGCAAGGTAAAAGGAAGAGGTTTCAAAGCAAGCTCTGGAGCTCAGGACAGCTGACACAAAGCTGTTCCCAGCATTTCTTACCTCCTGAACTGCTCATTTCTTAGTCTAACCTATTAGCCAGAAAGCAAAAAAACCACACACAAATAAATCTTCAGGCACAGCAGGGGCTAAGGGACAGAAATAGCTGTGTCTTAGTTCCAAGAAGGATAGATCCTCAGCCAGCAGTGGCCCCCAACCCAGAAGACAAATTAATTAAATGCAGAGAGACAAAAATGAAAACAAAAGAGAGAACAATGTTTCATTGGG
>VWZX01000276.1:435970-545457 GCA_013399015.1 Galbula dea | reverse complement strand
TGTGGGGGGGGGGGGGGAAATAAAAGAGCAACCATCAAAAAGCAGCTGTAAGACAAATGAGTGGGAACAGACACACACACAAGGATGCAGACAGACACCAGCACTGGAGCAGCCTCACAGTAGAGCATGGAATAAAGCTCCACAAGGAATTAATCAGGAAGTTTCAGCCCAGCATAAGGTCCAGCTCTCAGGTGGCTATTTGCCACAGTAACTTCAAACAGAGGTTCACTAGGATGTAAAATCCTTGCTTTTCCTTCCTGTTCCCTGGGTTTGTTACATGGAATCATAAAATGATAGGAACATGAAATCACAAAATCACAGGCTGATGGAACCATAAAATCACTCAGGTTGGAAAAGACCTCCAAGATCCTCAAGTCCAACCATGAATCTCACACTGCCAAGTCACCAATAAGCCATGTCCCTAAGTTAGATGTTTTTGAACCCTTCCAGGGATGGTGACTCCACCACTGCCCTGGGCACATTTTGTTTCCCAGAGAAGTCACCATTTAGCTGCTCTTCTGATGGGCTTAGCAACAGCCTGGCAGATCTCTCAAGTGCAAATGCTTATTACTGGGGTATTTTTGTTCATGGAGAACTCTCTTTCCAACCCCAGAAAAGCATCATCTTCTAACATCTTTCAACTCTGGCATTCAGGCTTTATACAAATACAGAAAAGGACCTTTCTTTTGTTGAAATACTAGGAAACCAGAGGCACAGCTGAGAGTTGCTGGAGGATATTTCCTTTTGAACAACCCCAAACCTAAACAATAAATAAAGAAAACATGAAGAAGAATGAACAGGAAAGTACTGTGTGAAAACCATGGTGGCTTGCTGGAGGCTACATAAAGTCACTGCTCTCTTCCTCCCCTAAACATAGCACCTCTAAGTATGAAAACAAAAAAGGCCAAAGGAAGGTTACCAAGTTTTGTTTCTTTGTAACTGAAAACAGCAGGAAGCATTTTTTTTTTTTTAAGCTTGTCTCATGATTGAGCTCAGTTGCCCAGCTGCTCCCAGAAATGCTGACAGAGTTGGGGTTGTTCAGTCTGGAGAAGAGAAGGTTCCCAGGAGACCTTCTGGTGGCCTTCCAGCATCTGAAGGGGGTCTACAAGAAAGCTGAGGAGGGACTGTTTAGGAGGTCAGGTAGTGATAGAACCAGGGGAAATGGATGTAAAGTAGAGGAGGGGAGATTTAGATTGGATATTAGGAGGAAGTTCTTCACTGTGAGGGGAGGGAGACACTGGAATAAGTTGCCCAGAGAGGTGGTGGAAGCTCCATCCCTGGAAGCTTTTAAGGCCAGGCTGGATGGGGCTGTGGGCAAGCTGATCTAGTGGGAGGTGTCCCTGGCAGGCAGGGGGTTGGAACTAGGCAATCTTGAAGGTTTCTTCCAACTCTGACAATTCTATGACTCTATGGTCTCTCCTCTTTTGATATCCACCATCCTTACAACATTCTTTTCTCTAGAGTACCTTTCATCTAATAGATCACAGAATCATTCAGGTTGGAAGTGACCTCTAAGATCATCAAGTCCAACCAGCAACTTATCACCACCATGCCACTAAACCATGGCCCTGAGCACCACATCTCCACGGTTTCTTTAACCCCTCCAGGGTTGACTTCATCACTGCCCTGGGCATCTGTCTCCTTTCTCTTGGTGGAGATCCACAGAGCAGACTTGCTAGACTTTGGAGGAAGTGTCAAGAAGTAAAATCCCAACAGGCACAGATGCAGTCCTGTGTTTTACAGAAAGTTAAAGAGTTAATTTTAACTACAAAAAGGCTCTGTCCTCCCTTAAGCTGAGCTGGGCAGCACTCCTAACGACTTTGGAGAGCAACTCCAGTCCAGAGAGCTCACTTCAAGTTTAATACAAGTTTTATTTTAGCAAGAATTTGGTGAGGAAAGAAAAACAGCAGCAGCACCTGTTGCCAACAGCGTAGGACTCTGCTGGGGTGAACCATGATGATTTGAAGCTGCTCAGGTTTGAGGCATCCTTCTCCACCACTTTGTCAAAGAGGTGGCATCATGTCCTTATATTTCCATACTTAGAAAGGTGACACCATCAGACTGTGGCACCTAGAAAGGGAGACTTGCAGTTCGGTGGGAGACTGCCTAGATATCTGCAAGGGCAGGAAGTTTTATTCTTAGAAATCATTTTAGTGGCATTCATCATTCCCATAGGAAAAAAAAAACAACTTCTATGTATGTTCCTTGTGCTTCTGAGGCTCATTTCCAATGATCCTGATCATCAGAAAGCTTAAAGATGACTAAATTTCAGCCCAGTGTGAAGCAAGAGGGAAATACATGACGAAGAAGTTGGAAAGAAGTCCAGCAGAGAGCACTGAAAGCAGTCTCCACCCCCTGTCAGGGAGGACTCAGCTGTCCAAGCTGAGAGCAAAATCCAGCAGGAGTTCCCTTCCTAAGTGTTACTGTCCAGCATCATCCTCCAAAACTAACTTGGGAAGCTGAGCCTACTTTGTCTGCCTCAGAAACTCCACTTGGAACAATCTCCCTCCTCCTTTTCCACCATGAAAAAACCTCCTTCTCATTCTTTGGTACCTTTTTATTCAGAATTTCCCCACTCTCTTTGTTTGGTTGGTCTCTTTTTGGTTCTCAATCTGTTAATATTTCTCTCAGGTATGCTTGTGACCATTCTCTGATCTCCTGCATTCAGTGGGACAAGCCCAAACACAGAACCCAGCCAGGTCAAGCACAACCTTCCACTCTGCATGGCTTTTGGAGCTCATAACCTTCTCTTCCTGGACCTAACCCTTCTAGAACACATAGAAACTTGATAATCAGCACATTTTTTTCCCAAAATGCCATCCTCATGATAAAACCCCACATAACAGCAGTGTTCATCACTGTCTTGTCCTTGCTTCTGGGTCTCCAGTGGAGACAACTGATGACAGATGTATCACAGAGATCTGGCATTTGGGGGATCTTTGTCTAGCAGATTCTCCCACCTGCTGAGGTGACATTGGGTTAGCACTGGCTGCTCACACTTTGTCCAGATCTAAAGGTTGCCAGTTCTTGCCTCCCACCATTATTTGGCCAGCCAGAGTGAGGTATGTGGTGCCCCAGCAGCCATGCCACAGAGGTTAGGGGTCTCTGAGAGCAGCAGATGTTTCTTCTCAGGCCAACAGGTCAAGTTTTCTAGCTGATATACAAGATTTCTGCTTCATGCCCCAAATCTAACAACCAGAAGCTTTCTTCTTTCTGCTTCACAGAAGATGTTTTCCTTGTTCAGCTGACTACAACCCAAAGGAATCATAAATGCAGGGATCAGCTCCCTTCCTGACTGGCCAAGAATACACAGCTAGTATTAAAATCTCAAAATCTCATATGTCTCTATTAAAAATAAGAATTATAGATATTAAACATAAAAATAATATATATTATATGTCATTCTTAGAGTAGTTATCATAGAGGATTCCTCAAAACTGCTGTTTTAAAAAGAAGCTCCAGAGGTCTGGGCTGCTCCTTAGCTGACAGCACTTTCACATGTGAGTCACTAAGCCAACAATGCCAACCCAAGGCTGAGGTGTCTCTGGGCTTGCATCATTTCTACACAGAAGCTTGCAGAACCATCAAAGCTAGCCAGTGCAAACCAAAACAACCAACCTCCAGCTCTCCAGTGTGTAAACACTTCATTTTTTGGTACCTTTGGTCAGGAGGGAATTTCTCTCTCCATGGCCACCTTCTGGCTTCCAAGCAGAAGCAATTGGCTGAGCTCATTGCATTACAGAGTGGAGTCAAGATGCCTGAGGTCTTTCCCAAAGGCATTGCCATGACCTTGGGCAGTTCTCCTCAAGGCTAGTTGAAGATCTGCTGTTAAACAGCAAAGTATACATTTAGCAAAACAACTAAGTCACTTGCATGCTAGCAGCTGGTGGACATCCTCACCTGCCAAGGCAAATCTGAAGACATTTTTGCTGAAGTGTGCTGGAGCCACAAGCCTGATTCTGCTTCCAGAAAACAAAACCAGAGAACATACCTCCTTAGATGCCAACCTAACCTTTCAACAGCCCAAACTCAGAATCAAGAGGTTTCTTTTCTAGCTACTTCTATTTCACTTTGTCAAAAGGGGAGGTTACTCTTACCCAGCAGACACAACATTTTGAGGGCAACTTCAAACCTTCACCTGAGGAGCCCTGCCAAGGCTTGCAGCTCAGTAACCACAGAACCATAGAATGGCTTTGGTTGGAAGGGGCCTTCTAGTTCCAACCCCCCCTGCCGTGGGTAGGGATGCCACCTGCTAGCCCAGGTTGGTCAAATTCACATAGTCAGGACCTTGAGGACATCAGTAGATGTTCATGGCCCAGGAGATGCAAAGGTGTCAGTCTTGAGGAACCTCAAGAAGTCATAGAATCATTCTGGTTGCAAAAGACCTCTCAGATCATCAAGTCCAACCATCCACCACCCAACACTCCCATGCTCACCACTAGACCATGTCCTCAAGGATCACATCTCCATGGTTTTTAACTGTTCCAGGGATGGTGACTCCAGCACTGCCCTGGACAGCCTGGGCCAATGCCTGATAACCCTCTCAGGGAAGAAATTCTTCCCAATATCTAATCTGAACCTCCCCTGGTGCAACTTGAAACTGTAAGTGAAGACCATATCAGGGACACCTCCAACCCAGAGAGAGTTTTGCTCCAAACAATATACTTACTGCAAACATGAAATCCAGCAGGAAGAGGTCCACTTGGTCACCAGCTTGCACTCTCACAGTCATCTCCTTCAGTATGAAGCTATAAGTATGTGCATTTTATCTCTAGTGGTCGTAGTAAATTCCAACTAAACCAACTTTCTTTAGCTTCCTTTTCTCTCTCTATGTTTAGTGCTGGAATTCTGAACTGCACTGTCAACAAAAGAGCTTTTTTTCCAATGGGAAAAATATTCATCTTCATGTGACAAAAACCTAAGGAATATTTCCACCTCCTATTTTTAGAACTTGGGTCCTTCTCCTTGATGTAACCTTGAGCCTGAATTTCCATGGTTTATAGTCTTCAGTTTGGATAGAACAACCCCTATCATTTCTTTCCTGTTTAGTACTTGATGTGTATTCTCCAAATTAATCTTAGAAAAGCTTTTTTGTCTTAGACTGTCTCCAAATAAATCACTGAGATGCTAGATAATGGAAATGGTGGGTGATTAAATTCAGTTGGAGAGAGTATGAATGGAATTTCTCTGGTTATCAAGAGGAACTTGATTTTAGGTTTGGCTTTGTCGTGACATCTCCTACACTTACAGCTGCCTCTGCTTTCCTTCAGCAGCTCTCCATATTTCATTTTTTGCAGAGGAATAATGAATATATGGGTGTATGGCAGGGATTTTATAACCTATTATCAGAACTGAAAATTATAGTGATCACATTTGGGTTATTACAGCTTAAGAATGTGTCAGACCTTCCATTTGAAACTTGTTCCTCTAAAGAATCTGCAACTGTTCTTGGCTGCCAAATAAATCTTTGAAATTTTCAATGAGAATAAATGTTATTTGATCATTTGAATTTTTTCTCAGGACTTCTGGCAGTAAGCATGATGAAGATAGCTTCTCCTGATAGTAGGACCAATTTTGACCCAGAAAGAGTGGTTAGGCCTTGGCCCAGGCTCGTGGTGAAGTCGCCATCCCTGGAGAGGTTCAAAAACCATGGAGATGTGGTACTTAGGGCCATGGTTTAGTGGCATGGGGGTGATAGGTTGCTGGTTGGACTTGATGACCTTAGAGGTCTTCTCCAACCTTAATATTTCTGTGATTCTCTGAAATCCAGAGAGACAACAACAACAATCTCTGATTCCCTGCTTTTTTATTCAGCGACCACATTGTAGACTAAAAAAAAAAAAACCCAACAAAACAAGTTAGTTTGGTTTCTTTTTACACCTCTGTAGTATTGAAGCCTGAAATGCATAGAATTAGTAAGGCTGCAAAAGACCTCCAAGATCACCAAGTCCAACCATCAACCCAACACCCCATGCCCCTAAACCATGTCACCAAGTGCCACGTCCACACGTTCTGAACCCCTCCAGGGATGGTGACTCCACCACTGCCCTGGGCAGCCTGGGCCAATGCTTAACTACACTTGCAGGGAAGAATTTTTTCCTAATGTCCAACCTAAGTCAGCACTCAGTGGTTAGCAGCCAGTGAGCAGATGAAAAGCCCTGAAGCAAGCCCACAGACCCCCCAGGTAGTGTTTCCTCTCCTTGGGCAAAGACCTCACTCCTAAATGGAGGAGTCATTGTACTCACAGGAATCATTTCTCTTTTTATGCCTGCAAACTGTCTACACTGGAAACCCTCATGAATGTGACCCAAGCTAAAAACCAGACAGTTAAGAAGCATTTGTTGGGGGGGGGGGGGGNGAAGCATTTTTTGGGGGGGGGGGGGGTGGGGTGTGGAGCATATTCCATCTTTTCCCTGCAGTTTATTGGCAAATTAATTCCAATGCATTCAAATTGCATCATGAAGTGTAATGTAGAAATATTTCCACCTTAATAGAGTGTGAAAACCTGATGAACAGTCCTTCAGACAGAACTCCTTGGCCCATCTCCTATTTACTTGGAAACATTATTGCCTGGAAAAAAAACCCCAAATCCCTTAAATATCTTACTCATTTTTATAGCTCAAAACCCTTTAATTTGGATTTTTTTCCTCCTTTTTTTTTATGACTCCCTTACACTAGACATTGATTTAAACTAAACTGAATCATTTACTGTGCTTTGGGCATATCATTGATTAGTCCAAGTGTGATAAAACAACCTTGGCTTTATTCATACTTTAAGAGAATCATAAAACCTGCATGCTTGGAAATACTGAAGCAATATCTTGGCCCAGAGCTATTTAAGAATGAATTATTCACATCTACTTTATATATATATATTATTTTTCCCCCCCCTTTTAAATTCATGAAGCCCCAGAATGGTTTTGTAATGTGTATTCAGTAAAACCATGGTTCTAATTACTAAAGGGAGGGTGGCCCCCAGAATGCATCATATATGTAAAGAGGTCATTTTTTATGTGTCTTCCTTTGCAAGGCACTGTGGAAATAAGTTATTCAGCATTCACATGATATTTTAATCTCTGGTCCAGGGAGAGAGAAGAGAGATAGAATGATTTTGTTCAAATAACTTCTGAAAATAAACTTTTTTCTCACATCCTGTAGCACTGTAACTGTCTAAATATACTCACTTAGGCTGATGTACCAGGGACTGGATGTCTACCTGCTGCAAAATGTCAGGGACAGAAATATCTTTTGTAAGTGAAAAAAACCCAAAGCCAAACCCCCCAAAAAACCCCAAAACATGAATCCTGCTTTTGCAATCCTTCCACCCTGTGTAACCTACCCATGCTTTCCTGCCTACACCCTGGTCTGAACCGAGACAGTGGAAAGAATGAGACTTGAGATCAAGCTTTTTCTTCCTCCATCCCTGAGTTCCTGTAGGACCTCAGCAAATGATCTCAGTGCTGCTCCAGTCCTTACACACACACACAAGGCTTTGATTTATTTGGAACATGAACTCCTCAGGCTAGAAAACACAGAATTGTTAAGGTTGGAAGAGACCTCCAAGTCCAACCAGCAACCTAGCACCACCATGTTCTTCTAGGTGTTTGTACTCAGTTTAACCCTGTGCTTGGTAACACTGAATTAACCAACCAATTAATTTGTTGTTCTGACTCTATCAGAGAAAAATAGAGAGGTTTGGAGGTACCTTGGACATCATCTAGCCCAAGAAACAAGTCAGTAGAGAAGAAACACCTCAGCATGGAAACAGAGCCATGTGCACCAAGGGAGGCAAACCACAGAGGTATTCTCACCTCGTTGACATTGCTCCAGTTTTATTTGGCTCATGAAAGATTACAAGGCTGCAGTTGGAAGGCTAGAAGTATTTTAAGCTGCTGGACTTGATGGAAAGCAGTGCCTTTGAGTAGGAGCCTGGTGAATCTGTTGGGGAGTGAGGAGACATCAATAGCAGCTTCCTTTAGTTCCTAAAGTTTGCATGGCCAATTTGCACCTTACAAAGTGGGACATTGGTCTGAAGTGTGGCCTTTATGAAGCCTGAAGGAGGCAACACAGACTTGACACCATTGTTGAGGATAGCTATCAAATGAAGTAGGAAAAGCACAGCAAGCCCTGATATGTGACTTGGAAACTCATATCCATCTGCTCCCAGAAAGCTCTTGTTTCATGGATGCCATAGGACTGGCCCCAAAACACAAAGCTTGAGCATAATTTACTGCTTTGTGAAATTATTTAAATATTCAAGTGTTCATAACTTTAAAGTAAATTCTAGTTGCATTGGGAAGGGAAAAAATCAATCAAAGCAGCTAGAAAACAGGTATGAAATGCAGGAGTAGATTCATCAGCAAAATCATATGTGGTCACTCACATGGTTCTTAATAACCATCATAACCTGATGGTTCCATAATAAGCTAGACAACAGGGCTGCCAAAAGTGTTATTCTGTGGATTTCTCCTGCAGATCTCCTTCCTCTGACAACAAATATCAATTGCTGTTGAAAATCAGACACTCATTGTGGGACATCTGACAATTGGCAGGATGAAGATTTACAGAGGACAGCAGAGGAAACCTCTCTGAGGTGTAATGCCTGATCACTGCAACAAAAGGTCATGTTCAGCCTGGAGAAGAGAAGGCTCCAGAGAGACCTTATTGTGATCTTCCAATACTTAAAGGGAGCTTCTAAAAAAAAAAAAAAAAATATATATATATATAAAAGAGGGAGAGAGAGCACCTCACTGTTCTTGCAGTGAGGAGCCCAAAACTGACCCCAGGATTCCAGGTGTGGCCTCCCCAGTGCCCAGTCCAGAAGGCCAGTCCCTGCCCTAGTTCTGCTGGCTACAATGGCTGTTTTCTGTTCTATATTGTTCCCTTTATTCAAAAGGAAATCCACCTTAATGAAGGGCTACAGAGGTTATGAAAGTGACATTAATAGGATTGGTTACTGGCTCTTCCTCCTCACAGAAACATAGAATCATTAAGGTTGGAAGTGACCTCTAAGATCATCAAGTCCAACCACCAACCTATCAGCACCATGCCACTAAACCATGGCCCTCAGCACCACATCTAGATGTATTCTGAACCCCTCCAGGGCTGGTGACTCCACCACTGCCCTGGGCAGCCTCTTCCAATGCCTAACAACTCTTTCTGGGAAGAAAACTTTCCTAATATCCAATCTAAACCTCCCCTGGCACAACTTGAAGCTATTTCCTCTTGTCCTCTTACTGGTAACCTGGGAGAAGAGACAAAACCTCTCAGTTTACCAACTGGTCACTTCAGAATGAGAGTTTTAGTTGTCTCACATGCCACAGGTTGGCAAGTTTGGAGTTCAGATGCTATGGACACTGGAAAGGTTCATTTCCTTTTTACTTCAAATATTACTCAGGCATGGCATTGCAACATAGACAAGCCAATCCTTCCAGCTACCAAATCTAGGACCTAAGATGATTGATTTTATCTCATTTAAATCAATATGATTGACTAAATGACCTGGCAAATGTTGTCATTCTGCTTGAGAGAGAAAAAGCCAGTGCAACACTTTGACAGCTGCTCCATCCCTCATCCATCACTTGACAACTAGGATACAGCAGTTTGGGTATGGCTGGGCAGAGGACAGATATTGGTTGAGAGCATCATTGCAAGCCTGGTAACTGGGTTTAGACTGAGGAGATGGAAACAAACCTCTCTGTAATTTGTCTGGAGCAGCATTGAAAGGGCTTCTGATTGGCAGCAGAAGTGATTATATTGACCCAAAGAGCTGTGGCCATCTGGCTTCCTAGCCCTCCAGAGAAAAGAGCATATGTTATAAAGAATACACAGTGTGGGAGGGGGAGAAAGAGTTGGAAGCTGAATGCATGAGCAGAGGTCAAAGCTAACAGAAACCCAATCCTCTCACCTTTGCTCCAACAAGGGGTGGTGGATGCTGGGCAATCCTGGAGGGGTGTTGACTTGACTGACAGGTAGTTGAGCTGATGGCTGAGTATCTCTATAAACCTCAGGGACCTCTCTGCTTCACCTTCCCTGATGATGAGAAGAGGAAAAGTTTACACTGCAGAGGCCAACAGCTTACCAAAAGTGTCTTTAATTCCATACCTTCAGCTGTTCCACCAAGCTTCAGCTGAGTACAGTCTTCACTGTTGAAGATCAAATTGGGACATATTAACATTTTCCACATCAATCCCACTTTTCCCATGCTTACACTTCTGGAAACAAAGCAACCCCAAATTCAACTTCATTGCAAGAGAGTTCTGAAGGGACCAAAGTTCTCCAGTCACTAGGAATTGACTTTTTGATGCCCTTTTATTTTGTTCTTTTCAAATGCTAATGGAAAAGCTGTGGTCATCAGCTTAAAATCATTTGGTTCCTCCTTTGAGCTCCCAAAACGACATAGGAATTCTAGCATCATGAAAGCTGGAGGACAGCAATAACAATTTGGGGGGGGAGGAGGGAAATGTTACTTTGGGAAGGTGCTAACTCAGATGCTGCACTTCTCAATCCCTTGAAACAAACATCTGTGATTCAGGGTGGTGGCTTTTAACACAGTTAGACAATAGAGCAAGGTGTGTTTTAGGGAAGGACAGCAGCATGCATGCATGGCTCTTGCAAAGCTCCAGAACACCCACTTCTAAATGAGACTAAGAGATTTCTCCCCCAGATTACTCCTCTCAATAATCTTATCTATTATTTTTGTATCTTTTGTATTATTAAGTCAACAGTGCAGATAAAAGGGTTTTTCCCCCCCAAAAAATAACCATTTTAATGAGGAATTTTTGCCTAGCATACTGAACCACAGCATTTGTGTATGCCAGTGGTTTAAGGTGACTGAAGGAACAGAATTAGAAGGTGTCAAGGCACCATAAGTAGTGGTGCCAAGGCACAAAATGTAGCACAGCCAAGAATGCTACAAACCACAGAATTATTTACTTCTACCTAGGTCAACTTACTCAAAGCAGCTCTGAACAAGAGCAAGGAAAAACCCAGTAAGTAAATTGCTCCTTCTTGCAGTTGAAATGGTCACAAGGTGGGAGAATTGAAGTTGGGACCCAACACCTATGTAAAATATTATTATCTAAGTCAAATTTTATGCTGAGGGTGGTGAGAGCCTGGCCCAGGTTGCTCAGAGAGGGGGGAGATGTCCCATTCCTGGAACCATTGCAGGTTAATTTGTTTGGGGCTCTGAGAACCTGCTCTAGTTGCAGATGTCCCTGCTGACTGCAGTGGGGATGGAGTAGATGACCTAGAAAGGTCCCTTCCAACCCAAACCACTCAATGACTCTATAAATTCATTCCAGGACTAGGAAGAGGATGTCATTTCCCATCTCCCAAGACAATTAGCAAATATAAGCCCCAAAACTGAACCTGCTTCGGTCTGTCTTGGGCTTTTAAGCTTTTCCTAATCAATTTAATCCCATCCACCAGCTAGGTGTGGCCTTTTACAGTTCTTCCTCCAGGTTTCAGAAAGGATTTTTATCCAAATTGACCCCAGATCAGACAATGGCTGTGATTTCAAGGAGCACAGGCTGTATGCAGAGCATATGGTCCTTGTGATCCCAGCCCCAGGATCCTCAAGGAAGTCCTCTAGATGCTTGCAAAATACCATTGCATAACATTTTAATTCCATGTTCAGCCATCATTTCATCCCTGGGTTCAGATGATAAAGTGGACACAGATGTTCATTAGCAACAAAAACATATGCAAACACAGAGGCAAGCCAAGAAGCTGCTAGCAACTGAATAGCCCAAGGCTGACCATCACGTGTTGCAGAGTCACAAACATCTATCTCTAGATAAAAAAGGAAATCTGACCCTTCCACCATCTACAGGAAGCCAAATCAGATCATCTCATCCTACCCATCCTTCACAACCATTTTATAGAAGGTATAATGAGGCCTCAGTGGCCTGAGCATGCAGAAGAATCTGGAACTTCCCAGCCAAGCAGGATTTGCTCCTCCCAATCTTCCCATACAAACAGGTTTTCCCTACAACACCTTTTCCCAAAAAATCTCCCCTGACTGAGAAGCAGAGACTCACAGCCTGGCTCTGTGGCAACAACAGGTAATAGGAAAGGATCACAGAATGTTAGGGGTTGGACCTCTGGAGATCATCTAGTCCAAAACCCCTGGCAGAGCAGGGTCACCCACAGCAGGTTGCACAGGATGGTAGCCAGCTGGGTTTGGAATGTCTCCAGAGAAGGAGACTCCACAACCTCCCTGGGCAGCCTGGGCCAGAGCATTACCACCCTCAAAGGAAAGAGGTTCCTCCTCATGTTTAGATGGAACTTCCTATGTTCAGTTTGTGCCTGTTCCCTCTTGTCCTGTCCCTGGGCATCACTGACCAAAGCCTGGCCCCATCCTCCTGACCCCCACCCATTGTCTACTGATAAGCATTGATCAGCTCCCCTCTCAGTCTTCTCTTCTCCAGGCTAACCAGCTCCAGCTCTCTCAGCCTTTCCCCATCAGAGAGATGTCCAAGTCCCCTAATCATTTTCTGCTCCTTCTCCAGAAGTTCCCTGTTATTCTTGAACACGAGAGCCCAGAACCGGACCCAGGACTCCAGCTGTGGCCTTACTAGGGCAAAACAGAGGATGAGGAGAACCTCCCTCGACCTGCTGGTCACACTCTTCTTCATGCAGTCCAGGATGCCATTTGCCACCAGGTCACATTGCTGGCTCATGGTCACCCTGTTGTCCACCAGCACTCTCAGGTCTTTTTCCCCAGAGCTGCTTTCCAGCAGCTCGGTCCCTAACCTATCCCGGTCCATGAGTTTATTCCTCCCCAGGTGCATTACCCTACATTTGCCCTTGCTGAACTTTATAAAGATTTCCCCCTAGGCTCTTTTCCAGCTGTATTTCTCTCTCCCAGCTTCCCAGCCGAGGAGAAAATCACCAAGCAGCTCATCCACAGGGAGCGACAGCTTCGCTTTGTCATGTCCAACAGCCCCAGCCTCCGGAGGGAATCATTCACCCGGAGAAGATCAGCCAAGAGGATTAGCCTGCAGGAGGATTATCCACAGCCTAAGCTCACTCAGCTATGAGCCAGCACCTTTCTGCCAGTTCTACCTTTTAACCTCTCGGTCTCCAGACTCCTGAGACTCAGCCCTTCAAGGAGAAGCTGAGCTGGCAGCGGGTGAAGAGCAGCCTTCGGCGGCACCGGGCATCCCTGAGCCATTCCTCGGCGGCCACAAGATGTCGCTGTTGGGGAATCTTAGTTCTCTGAGCGGCAAGCAAGGAGCCGAAGGGCTTCCGGAGGCTGAGGGGTCCTGGGCTGGAGGCAGGAAGGCTGGAAGAGTAATACGAAACTAAGCTAAAATTAATATTAAAGATTAGATAAAATAGTAAAATAAAGAAAAATAAAATTAANGAATAAAATAAAATATAAAATAAAATAAAATTTTAAAAATCTAAAATAATACTAAACATCAAATAACACAAAAGGAAAGAAAGCAACAAAATAAACCAAACCAAAATACAATACAAAATAAACCAACAAAATACAAAATAAAAGACATCAAATGAAACAACATAAAATAAACCAAACTCAACTCAACTAAACAACAAAATAAAGTCCAGAAAGAACAGCCAACCAAAGACAACAAAAATCTGCAGAGCAAAGCAAAGTTTGGTATTAACCATAATAAGTAAAAGTTGAATGACCTGGTTATTGCTGCCACCTTCTCTCTCTCTCTCCTAACTCCTTGGAAACTAACTCCTGCACCTAACTCCTTGGAAAGAGGTTAGAGCCAGGGGGCTTGGAGCTCGATGCTCCTGAAGGTCCCTTCCAACCCAAAGCAGCCTGTGATTCTTCCCCTGCCCAGACTTGTTTCCTCTTTGCATCCCTTCCCCACTTGGATGAGCACATTTCTTTTCTAAGGCCAAACTCCAAAGCAGTTTGTTGGACTACTATTGGTTTCCAAACATCCTTTTCTCTTCCCAGCCCTTCCCAAAAGGCCAAGGTCAGGCAGAAGGGCAACTTCTGAACCAAGATTTTTCTGGTCTCAACATACTGTGACCCTGGCACCTCTGATTTCCTCTGCAGAGCAACCAATCCCTAGGTCAACTCATTTTCTGCTTCCTTCAGGGTTGCAGGAGATCTGCTTCCCCAAACACTGACTTGCCTCCTACTGCTAAGTATAGCAGAGCAGGAGGACAATTAGCATCAGAATTCCTGTTTACATTGTTGGCTGCCATTCATGTCCTCTGAAGTGGCTGACTTTCGAAATGACAGGAAGCATGGCTGGGGTGGGAGTGGAGACAGGACTGCTCACCCTGGAAACAAAAATCAGATGGATAAAAGGGAGGAATTTAGACACCCTGGCAGTTGTGGTCCTTTCAGTTGGGAAGATGACAGGTTAATACCTTTGATCCAGCTATGCCTGGACAGAAGTCCAAGTATTTCAAAGATAATTTGAAAAAGAAAGATGATTTTACCCCCTCCTTACAACCCTTCCCCAGCTGCTCTCCCTGCCTCTCTTTCCCCCCCATCCCCAGACAAAGCCTATTCCTTGAGAGCTAGTGCCAGAGGCAAAGCAACAAAACCAAGCTTCTGGGAGAAGGACTTTCCTGTTTCCACACCTTCCCTCTACTTGTACTGAACATCTCAGCTAGGAAAACCCATTTCCAGCTGAAGAAAAATCATTGTTGATTACAACAACAACTGCCAGCTCCAACAAACATTCTGCTTGTGGTCACCCTAAATCCTCCATCCCATCTTTGCTTCGTGTTGAAGGCATCATCTGCTCTGCCAGGGTCAGAGATTCACTGAATCTCCAAAGTTGAAAGGACCCAAAAGGATCATGGAGTCCTGTCTCTGCATTCTGGCAGCCTTGGTGCTGTGGCTACTGCCCTGAGGAGCCTGTTCCAGTGCTCCACCACCCTCTGGGGGAACAATCTTTGCCTGATACCCAACCTAACCCTCCCCTGGCACAGCTTCATGCTGTTCCCTCAGCTCCTGTCAGTGCTCATCAGAGAGAAGAGATCAGCTCCTGCCCCTCTTGCTTCCCCTCCTCAGGAAGCCTGATGGTTTCTGCTGCCCCAGCTTCCCTCCTTACACAGTGCCATTTGCCAGGGCCATGTGAGGATGAGGAGGACCCAGGATGAGGTCCCACTCAGTTAAGGATGTTTTCATGCAAACTGTTAACTTTTTCAAGCTTTTTGCTTAACAGAACCATAAAAATCTTCAGTTTCCTCTGCAGATTAACCAATGCCAAGAGCAGCAGCAGAGTTAATGCTCCAGTCTCATTTGGAAGGTTTGCCACTACTTTAATGGCTCAGCTTTTGCAGGTCTGGTTTACTTTAGATCCTAAGCCTCTTACCTTAGAAATGTCTTCCCAGGAAGAACTGCTCCAATTATGTTGTCTTTACTTGGTTCTCCTGACAAGAATATGGTAATCATTTGATCCTGGTGCCTTGTTGACACAGAAGTGCCTGGCTCCACTCAGGATCTGTATGCCAGATCTAATAATGCCTCTTTAAGAGGCCATTGGTGAACAGAAATGGAGTCGTTTGGGAGAACTGTTAAGATACTGCAGAAAGAAAGTGATAGAAGGAAGCCTAGGATGAAGCTAATAATCCCCTATTAAACAGAGCCAGAGGCCATACTTAATGGTGGGACTAAAATACCTCTGCTCACCTCATCTGAGAGTTCAGTATGATGCAAAAGAATCAGTGTAAAGCTGGGGCTTCAAAAAAAAAAAACACCTTTCATTATGGTGGGTTTTAACCTTAAGCACTTGATTTACTCTTAGCACTCACAAAGTGCAGGATTCTTTTCTTCTACTGATACATTAGTCTGGAGAAGAGAAGGCTCCCAGGAGACCTTCTGGTGGCCTTCCAGCATCTGAAGGGGGTCTACAAGAAAGCTGAGGAGGGATTTTTTAGGAGGCCAGGTGGTGATAGGACTAGGGGGAATGGATGCAAACTAGAGGAGGGGAGATTTAGGTTGGATATTAGGAGGAAGTTCTTCACTGTGAGGGTGGGGAGACACTGGAATAAGTTGCCCAGAGAGGCTCTGGAAGCTCCATCCCTGGAAGCTTTTAAGGCCAGGCTGGATGGGGCTCTGGGCAAGCTGATCTAGTGGGAGGTGTCCCTGCCAGGCAGGGGGCTTGGAACTAGATGATCTTGAAGGTCCCTTCCAACTCTGGCAGTTCTATGATTAGCTATGCAATGCAACCTCTCTAAACTCACAGCATTTTGATCTCAGCCTGAACATTTGGGCTATGATTTATTGTGTGCCTAATGATGGACTTCTCTTCTAATCAGGGACTAATATTTTCATTTCTTAAGAATTTCCTTTCATGTTTTGCAAGGTGAGCAATGATTGTGTCCCCTTACCTCAGCATGAGCCACAGCCAACCTTACCTTGGGTTTATTTTTAGTGGCAAACATCCTGAGCCTTTACAATTGAAGCATCACTCATGCTGTGAGATCAACCCACAAGAACAATCTGAACCATCCTTGCTTTGTTTGGCTTTTTTTTTCTGAAGGCCACATGTATAATGAAACCAGGACAGAACACTTGGAGCCCAGAAGATGCTTGAGTGTGTTTCTGAACAGAGACTAGCTAACACATCAGTTCTGGCTATTTGCAAGTCCCATTTCAATACCCAGCATTTCAGGCTGTCTGGATTTTGGTAGTTGCCACTCTCCACCTCCCCCCGCCCCCCACTGGTTGGAGTGATGTTATTCTTGGCTACTAGTAATGGTGAGAAAATTGACTTCCATCTGTTTCCACCCAAAGCAGAAAATAGAAAGTGAGAATCAACAGAAGACTGCACTTGTTACACAGATTTGTCACAAGCAGTGACTGTGCTAAGGAAACATCTCCACAGGTATGGTTTGCAAAAGAAAGAGCAAGACACAGCCTCTGATCCCCAACTGGTTTCTCTCAAGGTCAGAGACTCTTCTGACAGCTGTGGATCATGAACTTGCAGATATCACACTGCCCCTTTGGGCTTCTTTCAGGGGAAAGGCATCTTTCACTGCACAAATGGATGGATGCAAGTGAAGATCTGGCTCTGCACTCCTCATCAAGGCTTTGGGGTTACCCCTGCAGTTTCTCCATTGTAGGTGATCACTTTCTCATGCTGATTACTCCCAATAGAATCATAGACTCATGGAACTGATATGGAAAAGACCTCTCAGATCATCAAGTGCAAGCATCCACCCAGGACTGCCATGCTCACCACTAAGCCACATCCCCAAGCACCACATCCATGCACTTTTTTTGAACTCCTCCAGGGATGGAGACTCCATCACTGCCCTGAGCAGCCTGGGCCAATGCCTGATACCTCTCTCAGGGAAGAAATTCTTCTCAATATTCAGCCTGAACCTCCCCTGGTGCAACTTGAGGCCATTTCCTCTTGTCCTATCACTGGTAACCTGAGAGAAGAGATCAACCCCCACCTGGCTCCAACCTCCTCTCAGGGAGCTGGAGAGAGTGAGAAGGTCTCCCCTGAGCATTTCCCATCCTGTGACATTTATCAGCTGAGCAACCTGCATTTCAAGGGGAGAACGTGGCAGATTGTTTGGTAAGGGCAAGTTAATGCAAGTGGTAAATGAGTTTGGGGTTTGTTTTTTTCACTCCCTCTCCCTGGTAAATGCAGCTGAACACACAAATCACTGAGCTCCCTGGTAGCCTGGAAAAACACTGACACTTCTGGAGTTAATCATTAATATTCTGGGGTTACAAGGAGGTGTTTTGGAGATTGCCACAGCCTGTGGGAAATTCCCATGTGCATTCCCTGCAGGTTTTCAAGAAATAGCCTTGGGGGTGTGTGGGGGGTGTGTGTTGTTTTTTTTTTTCCTGCTCTCTTTGGCTCAGATGTTTATAGAGTTCTTGACATCAATTGAAATATCAAGGTCAGATATTTTTCCAGAAAGCCAAGGAAAACAATTGATCATTCTGTCATAGGAGAAAACACAAGAACAATTCCAGCATTAGCCAACTTCCTTTCCTTTCTCTTGCTTCATGTGGTAGCAGAGTGGATGGCACAAAAGACTGAAATTTGGCTTCTTTAAAGCCATGAGGTATCAGAGAAGTTGTGGGGAACCTAAATAATTATATTATATTCATTATGTTAATAAGATCAATATCATGAATGAATACCATTGTTGATCTTTGAAGAGAAAGGAAATGATCAGTGAGAGAAGAGGAAATGGCCTCAAGTTGCACCAGAAGAGGTTTAGATTGGATATTAGGAACAATTTCTTCCCTGTATAAGTGGTTAGGCATTGGCCCAGGCTGCCCAGGGCAGTGCTGCAGTCACCATCCCTGGAGGGCTTCTAAAAACATCCAGATGTGGTGGTTAAGGACATGGTTTAGTGGCATGAAATTCCAATAGGATATCCTGAGACAACACATCAGGAGCAAACACTGAATCTTACCTCACTTCTTTACACAACTTCCTGGACACCACAGGCTCCCTTCTCCAGTCCTGGTTTTCCTCTGGCTGTCAGAGGTTGGCTCCAAGATTTTGAAGAGTACATTCAGAACCTGTGGTAAAAAAAAGAAAGAGTCTCTGTCTCCATGAATGATTACAAACAAAGCTCCAGATGTGTTTAGGAACAGAAACCATGGGTAACTAAGGCTGTGATTGATGGGGAGGCTTTGAGAAGGCAAGAGCCATGGAGTAGGTGCTGCACTCTAAGATAAGCAACTCATTGGATCATGGACTCACAGACTCATCCTGGTTGGAAAAGATCTCTGAGATCATTGAGTCCAAACATCCACCCAACACTCCCATGCTCACCACCAAACCATGGCCCCAAGCTCCACATCTCCATGGTTTTTGACCTCTTCCAGAACTCAGTAATTTGGTTTTGATGCACATCTCTGGAAGGAACATGAGGACATCCTGCTCATTCTTGCTCATTCAGGTCCAGAACTGCTGAAGAATTTCAGCTTTTAACTTCTCACAGAATCACAAAATCACACAGGTTGGAAGAGACCTCTAAGATCATCAACTCCAACCAGCAACCTATCACCTCCCATGTCACTAAACCATGGCCCTAAAGTGCCACATCTCCATGTTTTTGGAACCCCTCCAGGGATGGTGACTCCACCACTGCCCTGAGCAGCCTGGGCCAATGCCTACCCACTCATGCAGGGAAGAAGTTGTTCCTAATATCCAACTTGAACCTCCCCTGGTGCAACTCGAGGCCATAAACACAGAACAGCCTTAAAAATAATAATAATTCTAACAAATAAAAAGTGAAGAAATGTTTTTTAAATGCTTTCCTGTTTCTTCTCAGTCAGGATGAGAGGCAAGGGCTCTTTGTGTCCCTCCTGGTCCATCAAGGATCCTCACTTTTCTCTACTCTCACTTTAACACTGCTTTCCACCCACCTCCTCATCTTGTGTCCAACCAAGGAGGACCAGCTGATGTTTCCTCCAAGCCCACCATTGTGATACCAAGCACAGCAAACAGAATCACAGACCTTTATGGAACCAGAAGCCCTCTCCTCCTCCTCCAGCCCAGGTTCTTCTGCTTACAGCTGACACCAGGGCTCCTTGCCATCAAGGACACAGCTCCTCCACAGAAGATCTGAACGCTGCAAGGTGAGGTTGGGTTGGGTTTTGGTTTCCTTCTATTCCCAGCAGTAGACAAGAGAGTGAATTCAATCCAGAACACAGGAGGCTCTTCCCACAGCTGCTTCTGGGAATGCTCAGGAGTTCTTGATGTCCTCTCCTTCCTGGGAGGCTGATTTCCTGTCATGAAATGGAAAGCAAATTGAGAAAGCACTTTTGGCTGTAGATTTTGTTATCTAAAAGATGAAATGCTCTGGGGTTTGGGGATGGGAGCTGAGGGGGTTTTGAGGCAGGTTTCAGCCTATGCAATGTCAGTCATTGAAAAAAAGAAATAAACTGTCCCCAGTAGTTGGGATTAATTGCTCTTTTGGGGTTAATTAGTCTTCTTTTCTGAGGCTTTTCCCCTAGATTAGTAGACTACCAAGAGGAAAGAGCACAGAGGATCTCCTACCACCTCCTTTCATGCCATGTAAACAGAGTCATAGAATCATTAAGGTTGGAAGACACCTCTAAGATCAAGTCCACCCATCAGGCTATCACCACTATACAACTAAGCCATGGCCAAATTTCCTTGGTAGTCTTCTTAGAGCCTCTCCTGTAGCCAGAGGAGATCTTGCAAAGCTTCTAAATGCCCTCCAAAGGGCAGCACAGAGCCCAGTGCTGAGTGGGCAGTGGAGTAGAAGCTTGCACCATCATCTTAGAGGCTTGACAAGGGGTCTTTTTACTGCAGATGTTGCCTGAGCTCCTCCCCAAATGCTTTTTTTTTCTACTCTCATCCTCATCTGCTTGACATGAGATACCCAGTGGCTTTGGCCCCTCCTGTCTGGCTTCCTGGGGTGAGATGGATCCCAGCTTCTGCTGGAACAGAAACTGGAAACCAAGATTAGGAAAAAAACCCCAACAACAACAACAAAAATGCTGTCCCAGTCAACTCTCAGCAATGTTCTAAATTCTCACAAAGCCAAACAAACTTGTTCCACAAAGGTCAGAATGTTGCAATGTGGAAAGGGCTAGCAAAGCAAGAGCACAGGGAGCTCAGACTGGTCAGCCACAGAACGTCATCCCTTTGGTTTTGAGATGCCTTGGTGAAATACCAACTGCTGCTGATGTCTTTTGGTTTCCAGAAGGCACATGGCAATGTCAGAACATCACTTTGGAAATGTCACTGTCTTTCAAACTGACCAATGTGCTGAAGCTTAGCCTTTCCTGCCAGTCCTTGCCACTTCACACAGTTGTCAAGTCATGAGGAAATAACATTTAGGTAACAGAAACCATTTCTGACTGGCTCTGGTAACCTGGCAGAGCATGGCTCTGAGCTACATCAGTCAAGAGCAAATGTTCCCCTGGATCCTTTCCACAGCTTCTGGAAGACAGCCTGTTCAGTTGGTGCCCATTGCCCCTTGGCACCACCCAGCAGGGTCTGGCCCCAGCCTCTTGCCAAAGGATAAGAGAGAGATGGAACTCCTGCAGAGAGGCCAACAGAGCTCCAAAGGTGCTGAGGGGCTGGAGCATCTCCCTTGGGAGGAAAGGCTGAGGGAGCTGGGCTTGGGTAGCCTGGAGAAGGAAGAGGAGGCTGAGAGGAGACCTGCTCAAGGGAGAGAAGGATCTGAAGGGAGGGTGTCAGGAGGATGGAGCCAGGCTCTTCTCCATGGTGCCAAGCATTAGTGTGTAAGGCAATGGGCACAAACTGGAAGAGAGGAAGTTCCACCTAAAGATGAAGAAGAATTTCTTTGCTGTGAGGGTACCAGAGCCCTGGCCCAGGTTGCCCAGAGAGGTTGTGGAGTCTCCTTCTCTGGACCCAATCCTCAGTGCTGTGCTGTAGGGGACCCTGCTAGAGCAGAGAGGGTTGGACTAGATGACCTCTGATGGTCCCTCCCAACCTGAACCATCCTGGGATTCTGTGAAGATAATCTCTCCTCAAAAAATTCAGAGGCTTGTACACCTTGAGATCATCTCCCAGGAGCAGATGTTCTGTTGGAACAGACATGATCCTGTCCTCTCCCCACCTCCACCTTACACTTAGCTACCTGCAAGCCTGTGTTCATCTTCAGCCATAAAGATTTCTGAAGGGCTTTCATTGGCTTGCACTGGGAGGTAGACCTCAGCATTAATAGATGCTCCTCACAGCCTGCTGTGTTTGCTCAGACTTCGAGCCCTGAGTTACTGCTCTAATGAAATCCAGAAGGAGAGACCACAATAACATCCTGACTTGATTTCCAGTGGCAGAGCATTGATGGAGAAACCTCCATTACAAAGGAGAAGCATTCCAGAACCACACTGCTGATCTTATCTGTCATTTGTTTTATCATTAGGAAAGCCTAAAGAAAATGGCATGTGATAATTACATGCCTTATTAATCCCACTCTGCCATAATATCAGTTCTTCTCATGATTACAAGTTGCAGCTAGCTTTCTGTACATTTGGGCTTTTAAGAGATCCAGTGATTGAGTTTACAAAAGCCCTTGCCGAGCAGCAGACAACTTGTGCCAGATTACTTCAAACTGCTGGAAAACCAGGAAAAAATGGGAGCTGATGACTCAAAAACCCAAAAAGGGGCTAAATGATTTAGGGGGAAATCTTTATTCCTGTTTAAAATCTGTGGCACAGAGAAAAGAACATTCACCTACTTGTCTTTTGTGCAGTCCTTCACCTTGAAGTCTTAAATAATTGAATGTGGAAGGAGGTCAATAGGATATGGAATGATTAAAACTCAACAATTCACAGATCATTCAGCTCCTTTTGAGGAAAGCAGCCTGAACACAGGTTTGTTGTTGTTTTTTTTTCCTTGAATAATAAATGTATTCTGCCATTCTAGATGACTACTTGGTGTCTAGTACAGCTTTTATCTTAAGAGTGAGCAGGAGATACAGAGAGATTCTTAAGTCACTGAGAAGAGTGACCACTAACATAGACAAAAGTCTGTATTTCCAGAGAGAGCAGAAATCCCCCCCAAAAGTTGGGGTAGTTCAGACAACCTCAGTCCCACTGATAACCGGTTACTGCCACAAGCAGTCCAACTCCATTCAAAGGAATTCCTCTCTCATACAAGCAGCTAACTGGTCAGCAAAGTGAGTAGCAAAGGTTTCATCATTAAGGTCTTCAGGTCTGATTGAGCCTAATTCATTTGGCTTGATGGAACAGGTAAGGCCCAGGCACCATTATTCCTTCTTCTTGCCATTCTCCATGCTAACATTTTAGAGAGAGCTTGGAAATCTTATTTTTGGAGACACCAAGAGGTGAAGATTAACTCTAGATTAAGAGCTAAGTTGTGCCTTTCATCCCTTCTTTTCTATCCACAGTTGAATTGCAGGTACAAAACCAGTAGATAAGTGGTCAGATGCACTGTGAAAGCTCTTCAAGTGCTTGAGGGTTAGCCCAGAATCTCTGAGGCTTCCTGCACTCCCAGCAGACAGCAGGTAGATCTTAGCCACTACTAGAGCTGAATTGTTTGTGAACTTCAACACATCTACTAATGGCTAATTCGTAGACTCATTCTGGTTGGAAAAGTCCTCTGAAGTCATCAAGTCCAAACATCCACCCCACACTCCCATGCTCACCACTAAACCATGGCCCCAAGCACCACATCTCCACATTTTTTGAACCCCTCCAGGGATGGTGACTCCACCACTGCCCTGGGCAGCCTGGGCCAGTGCATAATAACCCTCTCAGGGAAGAAATTCCTCCTAATGTCTAACCTGAACCTTCCCTGCCCTACCACTTGTCACCTGGGAGAAGAGACCAAACCCCAACTCACTCCAATCTCCTTTCAGGTAGCTGTAGAGAGTGAGGTGGTCTCCCCTGAGCCTCCTCTTCTCCAGACCAAACAACCCCAGTTCCCTCAACCACTACTCATAGCATTTCAATTAATCTGATGAACAAATTCCATACCCAAAAGGAAACAAGAAAACTTCTACCAAATAGTGAAGCCAAAGTATCTTCATCACTCTCATGGAGACAGACATTAGAGGAGCCACTTGTAGTTAGCCACAGATGTTAGCCTGAAACATCAGCAGTGAGAAGATGAAGCTATCAGAGCATGGAAGTGGGACAGTGCAAGCCCAAAGAGGCTGTCCTCTCATTTCTGACCCCACAACATCACCCAACCTGAACAACAGAACAGACTCCAAGATCCCTTCTTCCCAGAACTGACATCCACTTGCCAAGGCCACCAGCATTGCAGGGCCACCCAACAGCAGCCTCTGCCAGCCAGAACCATCCAACTGCCATTTGGCTGATGGAAATTAGGTTACATTAATGGCTGGTAGAGGAACTACTTGGAGCACAGTTACAAGGAGCTTCTGAACACGTTCCAGTCACTGAGTGTTGATTCTGGCAGGAGCAAACTAAGTCATGCTTGGGCCCACACTGAGCCATTATGCTGCAGTCTGAGGCTCCCTCCAGATGGTTCCAGATGCCTCTGAATGGGAACCAGCTGGTTAATGTTTTCTTGCCTTGGTTACATGCAGATAAAACCCTTGGTGTCATGGTTACTGTTGAGGGAAAGTGGTTTTGCTCCGTTGGCCCCAGGCTCAATAAAGCGTGCTTGGGGTGGGAGGGGGGTTAGCTGGGAACAAAAGGGTTATTCTGGCAGGTTAGGGAAATGTTTTGCCTGGGATTTCAATGCTTAATCCAATCATGGCTGAACTCTCTTAGGACAGAGGTAAATGGCCCAAGTGGTGCTGTCACATGAAATGCATCGGTTGTCTTCTTCACTTACTAGCTGCATTTTGGCACAACAAGCACTGACTGGCAAGGAACTTTGATTTCAAACCTCCTGGAGAGACTCCAACCTAGAAGAGCATTACAGAACCACAGAATCATGAAGGTTGGAAGAGACCTTGAAGATCATCAAGTCCAACCAGCAACCTATCACCCCCATGCCATTAAACCACTACCTAAGTACCACATCCAGATATTTTTGGAAGCCCTCCAGGGATGGTGACTCCACCACTGCCCTGGGCAGCCTGGGCCAATGCCTAAATTCATTCAGTGAAGAAATTTTCCCTAACCTCCAATCTAAACCTCACCATCTGAATTTTGTCTTCATCAACTTTGCATGGTATTTCCAGGTGTTTACCTTGAAGAACAGATTTTTCTAACCCTAGCACTTGTAGGCAAGAAGTCTCCTTCTTTAGTTTTTGTAATGATTGGTTACTGAAAGTGATGAAGGAGGAGCAGGGAGGAGACATCTTCTTGTTCCCAGCTGCCCAGGATGATATCAGAACAGAGGTCCACCAAGCTGAAGCAACACTGATGAGACTAGAAATTGGCACTGTACCTGATATTACCTTGGCAGTGTCAATCCAAGATCTCATCTCCAGAACATAGTTGACTCTTATCTTTATTACCAAGTGAAGATCTCTCCCACCAAGAAAGACCTTTCAGTTATTCCCTCTGTCATGGGAAGAACCTCCCTTTGTCTGACCTGCCAGATGCCAGTGTATCAGAATTCCCTTTAGAGAGGATTCCTCCACCCAAGACTTTGGAGCTCAGGAGTTCTTCTTTAGGGATTAACTGGGCTAACCCAATTGCTCTAACCAGATTTAAATGCCAATTGATGACCAGTTAGATTTTCTTTCTTACTTCATCATTGTTTTCTTAATATTCCTATTTGGAAATTATTCTTTTTTAACACATTACTGAAAAGGTTAAACATTCATATTTTCCCTGCTCATCCACAAACAGATCAGCCACCTCATGCCCTGACATCCTTCTTACCTCCCCATTGACAGTGGAGTCAAGACACACAGGGTCAGGTGTGCAGATGTTTATGATCTATTTTTAATATCTTAATATTATTCTTATATTTCTTTCTGTCAGGTTCATCCTGGTGAAGCTGAATTTGCATACTTGCACCTTGGGCCTTAGAAAACCATCCCTAGGTGCCAAATAACAAATAACTCATTCCAAGAGGAAGAAATGCTTCCTTGCAAAGCATTATCACTACCAATGATATAAAAAGACCTGCAGATTACCTCAGGAAATGTGCTTTGCTGGTACCCTAAACACATAGAAGGGCAACATAAATTGTGGACATGTTCTTTTTCCACTAATTGCTTTCCCTGCCATAAAAACAAGAGAGTCTCTGCCTGCTGAAGTAAATTGATTCTGCGTGCCAAAGCTGCCACAAAATTAGGGAACCTACTTGGAGATGCTCTAGTCCTTTATGGAAACACTTACTGCTCTGGGAATAAGGCTGATGAGGTGATTCAGGACCATCTTAGAGAGCCCACAAGCAATTATTGCTGGAAGAAGAAGTCATTTCACACAAAGCTGTATTTCTCCTTCATTTGAAATGACACTGCTTCAAATTACCCAAGTGACTCTACAGAGACTGGCCTTTGGGCAGTTAACTCATAAACATTGCAGTCTCCAGATGGGCAGGAGACAGATCCCATGGATTTATGCACCTCATGAATAGCCAAACATGGCAATTCCTTTACAATTTCACCTAAATATTTTCTAGGTCACTCTGATCTAGCTGAGTTTATTGCTTCCCCTATCTATACTGCCTTTGAAAGCAGGCTAAGGGATGGTTTGTCTTTCGAAGGGCTGGAGTGCTTGCTGAATAGTGTTGGCCACATGACTTGCAAAGATTTCTTCATTGCAAGAGTGTTTAGGCATTGGCCCAGGCTGCCCAGGGTAGTGGAGGAGTCACCATCCCTGGAGGGGTTCAAAAAAACCATTTAGATGTGGTACCCTGGGGCCATGGTTTAGTGGCATGGTGGTGTTGGGTCAATGGCTGGACTGGATGATCTATCTTAGAGGTGTTTTCCAACCTCTATGATTACATGATGCCACTATTCTATGGTACAAACTTACTATCTAGAGAGCTTCCCAGTTCCTGAATCCAATGCCTACACCAACAAAACACCCCTAAGCAGGAAGGCACTGTGCCTGTAAAGCAGACTGTTGTCTCAGGCAAGGCCACCAGTTGTCAAGCTGCAATCTCATGTGGTGCCCCATGATCTCCAGAGAAAGCACATGGAATCCAACCCATAATGGCTATAGCACCCAAGCTGCCTCAGCAGAGGTACCACCTGTAAACACCTCCAGCACTTGCACCAGAACTTGGCACTGCACCACAGCAAGATTTACTGCTCAGACATGAAGAGAAGGCAGCTCAAAAGAATGATTACAGAGTCACAGAATCATGAAGGTTGGAAGAGACCTCTAAGATCATTAAGTCCAACCAGCAACCTGTCACCCCCATGCCACTAAACCAGGTCACCAAGTGCCACCTCTACATGTCTTTTTGAACCCCTCCAGGGATGGTGACTTGTTTAACTTCCAGCCTGATGCCAATACTCTTCTTCCTGCGAGACAGAACCATCAAGGACTCAAAGTAAATTAATTCTCTACTCAAACATTTCCATCACAAATTATGTATGGCAGAGTTCCCTGGAAATCACCAGCATATGGAGAATTTCTTCAGAGGCTTACAGCTCTCCAGGCTCTCTCTCAGATAAAGACAACATCTTTTCAGAAGGGAATAGCAAGGAAGAGAGCTAGAGTGACAAACAGCATCGTGTTGACAGAGCAGGTCCAGAGGATGGCATCTTTGATCAGCTGGAGCCAAGCCTTCTCAGAAGGGTGTCTGACACCATCCCTCTCTCCCTGGCTCACCACAGGTATTTAATTACACCTAAGTAAGTGGCAAGAAATGAACTCAATTATGCAAAGCAGTCCCCTCTCAGGAGGGAGAGAACGACATGGCTACGAGAACTTCTCCCAGTAGGTCACTTACAGCTCTAGATTTGCACAGACTCATCCAACAACAGCCCTGGAGGGAACCAAAGGATGTCTTTACTTCAAGGTAGGATCTATGTCATTCCCAACAGATGTTTGGCCAATCTCTTCCTAAAGATCCCACAGCCATGGGAACTTCACAACCTCTCCAAGCAGCATATTCCTGTGCTTTATTGCCCTTGCCCTTCAAGAGCTTTTCCTAATGCTCACTTTAAATGTTCTTTATGTTAGTCTAAGCACATAACTCTTGGTCCTAACCATCATGAGCACAGAAAACCTTCTTCTCTCTGAAGTGGTCACAAGTCACACTTCAGACTTGTGAGCATTGGCACCTTTGTGCCTGCTGACACTAAACAGGGAGGCAGGGATGTGTCAGGCAAATAGAGAGTGTCCTAAGGAGGCCGTGAAGGTGGGGAAGGGTCTAAGGGAGAAACCCTATGAGGAGTAGCTGAAGGAACTTGGTTTGTTCAGCCTGGGGAAGAGGAGACTGAGAGGAGATCTCCTGGTGCTCTACAGCTTCCTGAGAAGGGGAAGCAGAGGGACAGGAGCTGATCTCTTCTCTCTGGTGAGCACTGACAGGAGCTGAGGGATCAGCATGAAGCTGTGCCAGGGGAGGGTTAGGTTGGATATCAGGCAAAGGTTCTTCCCCCAGAGGGTGGTGGAATACTGGAACAGGCTGCCCAGCCAATTTTCTTAGCAAAGTGTTTCTGGTTATGAGTTCTTTGAACACAGGCCCTGCTGAACTGAACCCTATGCTTTCAGGCATCCCTTTACTTTATCACACAAATGTAACCCCTTCCTCCCACATGCTTGCAATCCTTCTCAGGACTTCTCACTCCTTCCTTTGTCCCTGCTGCAAAGCTACCAAGCAAACTGAACTTGTTTCAAGAACAACAACAAAAAAAAAACCAACCCCACCAATGTGACACTTGCTCCACCCCAGTCCAATTCAATCCTCAAGGTTTTGGGGTTTTCTTTTTGTTAGTAAAGGATATTAAAATGCTTTAAGACAACTTATTTTTGACCAACCTCTGTTAACTGCTGTTCACCATCTGAGTATTTTTTGTAACTGTTACAGATACATTTTATTATGGTTGCTTTTTTCCCCCCTCCAGAGCTGTTCTTAATCTCAGTGGACTCAAATTCCCAAAGTACCCTGGGAAAAACAAACCTTTTTTCTCCTTCTCCAAGTTTATTGCAATTCTCTGCAGACAGCTTTCATTCTCCAGTGAGCTGCAGACCAATTCCCCCTTTGATCTTCCTCCTTCTATTCATGGTTCTGCTTATCTTTTGAGGTCTCCTTTTGTGCCTCAGCCTTTCTGGTTTTCTCCTTGAATGCTTGTGCTTTGTTCTTTCAGATTTAGTCTTTATTTGTTTTTCCCCCCTGTGTGTTTCTGCCTGGTGTTAAAGTTACCAAAAAGAATTGAACAAAACAACAATCCTTCCTCATCTTCCCAGCTTGGCTCCCACTGGATTTCCTATTCTTGCATTTGGATAATCCCAATAATAAATAGAATTAGAATAATCCAGCTTATTCTGAAGAACTGACAACTTTATCTTCCATTAGCTTGACCTTTTAGGAGATCTTATCATCGACCAAATTTGACTTTATGGATATTTGTCTTCTTGCAACCCACTGCATTTATTTCTCCTGATCTCTCCCACCATCCCTTTCTCAGAGAGAAGGGCTGAAGCAATTTTGAGAGCATTTAAACATCATTCCATAAGCAGAACATTTAAGGACAGCAGAGCTGAATAAGCAGAGGAACAAAACACAGCACTTCAGTGGCCAAGGAGGAAGAAACAGTAGTTAGGAGAAGAAGCTTGAAGAGAAAGAGGAATCCACCATGTGCTCAGGTAGTGTCAAAGCAACCAGAGCTTCAGAGGGTCTTGGAGATGGTTTCCATCCCAAAGAGTGAGAAGTTTTCTGACCTGTGTTTCACTGAGCCATGCAAGGGTGACTGCACCAGGTAGTGTCCTCCAAAAGCAAACTGCATGCAGGTGGAGATGGTCCTTTGGGTGCCCTCAACATCACAGTAGCCAGATGCTTGCTTCAGGTCTTCTCTTCCTAACACAAGGTTAAGGACATTTGGGGAGGAAGAGGAAATAGAGACAGGGCTGGTTTGGGTGCCTGTGAAACAAGAAACAGAAACAAGGTAAGAAGAAGCAAACAGCATTAGCTTTTCTCTTCAATATGCCCTAAAGCAAAAGATGGTAAAACAAATATATATATATTTATGGGGTTTTTTTGTACAGTTAGATATTTTATTCCCTGGCCTGTGGAAATACAGGCAACAGCTGTCCTTCTGGCTGGACAGAAGAGCCCCAAAACACTCTAGGCAGAACCATGGCCAGTTATTTCTGGGCAGGAGACCAGGGGCTGACCTCAGTCCCCAACCTTCTCCAGGGCTGGGGAACAGCTCTCTGTAGGAAAGCACATGGTTTGTCTGGGGTTGTGGGGTTTGGGGTTGGGGTTTTCTTTTCTGTCTCCTCTTGGGGTGATTATCAGCAAAAGCCACCCTTGAAATGCATCTCTCTCAACATGGGAAGAGGCAGCAGAATGGAAAATCCCCACAGCTGACAGATCCTCTGCCTGGAAGCTAGGCAAGGGCTTGCTAGCCTGTGGACCAGATTGTGAGACTCAGCTTTGCAGCCAAGAATTCTCCCTGCTGGACCAAAGAAATGCAGGAGTCTGTTTCCAAGCAGCAGCAAGCAGGGGGTAAGTCAAGTCCCAGGAGTCCTCAGCAGGAGAATGTAAGCTGATAGTTTGCATCTCTAGCCCCTGTGTGGTCCCAGCAGCAGTGTTGTGCCTGTCTGCATTTCCTTGGAAGGGGCTGGTAGGAAAAAGCAGATGTTAAGAAGACAACAAACCTGAGATCTTCCAGGGATTGCTGCCTGTAACTGAGACTATCAAAGGAAGAGTTGGGTTGAACTCTTTGTTCTCCTTCCTAGCAGTGCACATCACTGAATCCACCAACTCTGTCCCAGCATCTACACACCAAAAGGTCTTCTCCTGAACAAGGTCCAGCCAGGGGAGATGGTGACCCCCACCCCTTTACCCTGTTACCTTGGGATGAATTAGTCAGTGGAGCATAACTCAACTGCATAAATGGTATAAATCCTACACTATAGCTTCAGCATCACAGTTTTGGATTCCTATAAAATCATCTGTTCTCCCAGCAGCTCCCCAGAACTGAGAAGAACAAATGTAGATGGATCAGACCAAAACAAGTACCTTCTTAAGATCAAGGTTTCTAAAACATCTACTGACCACAAGGCAACAAAACTTCTGCTGAGAAATGGAAAACAGGCATCAGCTTTCATCTTGATTTTTTCCATATTTAACAATTTGCCCTCAATATTTCTCTCCTGCTGCACCATTAGCCACTGAGGTAAATGGGGACCAGTGGCAGGGGCCTGGGCTAGCCCAGGTCCCCCTCTGGCTACTCTAAATATCCTTTTCCAAACCATCTCAAGGAATTTCATCAGGAATTCAGCCTGTGTGGGAGCAGTGCCAAAAATACTCCCTGGAGTGATTGTGCCCAGGGCTCTGCACTGCTGCTCAGTCATGTCTTCTCTCCTGGCATGGTTCCTCAATGTCTTTGGACATCTGTCTCACAGCTGAATTCCTACATGGTTCTAGGGTCCTTTTTTATTCCTTATTGCCCTCTCCTCTGTGCTTCAGCCCCTGCTTACACAGAGTTCCAGGCTCCCAAGCATGGCAGGGGTTGGAAGGAACCTCTGGGGATCATCCAGTCCAACCTCCCTGCTCCAGCAGGGTCACCCACAGCAGGTTGCCCAGGGTCACCTCCAGCTGCCTTTGGAATCTCTCCCCAGAAGGAGACTCCACAACCTCTCTGGGCAGCCTCTCTGGCACACTGCACAACCTGTGGGGAGGTTACAGAATCCCAGAATCATGAAGGTTGGAAGAGACCTCTAAGATCAACAAGACCAATCATCAACCTATCACCCCCATGCCACTAAAGCATGGCCCTCAGCACCTCTCTAATCATGTATGATTTTATCTTCCATGATTTTACTTCTCTCCAATCAGAAGAACACTTAAACCTACAAACTCTTTGCTTTGTCAAACCCCAGCTGTCACTGGTCAGTCTCATGACCATCCATGAGCAAGAATCCAGGAAAGAGAAGACTTGGAGGCCACAAAAATGCTATAGCAGGGTGTGACCTTCTTACTGCAGGAACACTCCTAGAGGATACAACTCAACAGACAGAAGAAAACTGACAGAAACCAAGACAATCCAAACACATGTCACACCCCAGACAAGTGCTGGCACTTGAATTTTAGCTGATGTCATTAGGACTTGCTGCCAGGTAAACTCCAAGTGTTAGAACCTGAACATCAGCCAGAGCAAAGGTCCATCCACAACCCAGTGTCTTGTGACTTGCAGAGGGAAGGAGAGGATGTAACTCTTGGCCAAACCCCAGAGCTTCTAGCAAAGCAGGAGTTTAAGCAACAGCTCAAGCAGGAGGTTGCATCTGGACCCTTGGAGTTTGTTTTTTTTCAGCTGCCACCATGTACTGACCTCCTCACAATTTGTCAAAGTCCTTTCTGCATCCACCTTTGCTCTTGCAACAGCCTGTGCCAAGAAGGTCAATGACCTCAGCTGTATTCTGGGTAAAAACTGCTTGGGTCAGAGTGCTGGTTCCTACTGGTTCTTGCTTTGTGCAAAATAGCAATGAGTCCAGATCAGGCCAGAATCACAGTCACAGACTGACAGGGGTTGTTAGGGACCTTAGGGGATCATCTATATCCAACCCCTCTGCTAAAGCAGGCTCACCCACAGCAGCCTGCCCAGGGTCACCTCCAGCTGCCTTTGGAATGTCTCCACAACCTCTCTGGGCAGCCTGGGCCAGGGCTCCAACACCTTCACACCAAACAAGTTGTTCTTTCAATCAAAAAGGACACTCCCAGTTGGCTGAGCAAACTCTAACCCTGGAGAGGACCTCCTCTGAAGACCACCTTTCTTCCACAGCCATTACCAACCCTTGGACCTTTCCCAGTTCTCCTTGGTGCTCCTGAGAGTGTGTGGCCAGACCTACAGGAAGTTTTTAAGCTTTGTACAATAATGAAATGAGATCATGAAACAAGAGACATCTCAGCTTACCTGGAGGTGTTCAGATGCATGTGCAGACACCTTCATGTCAATCAGTGGAGGCCACAGAGGAGTCTGCAGAGGCAACAGCTACAGATTTACATGCACTTTCAGAAATGATGACTCCAGGTCTTCCTTGCACCTCAAAGCATAGTGTCAGGGGCCAAGAGGGACACAAGCCTACAAGATAAAACACACACTCAGCATGTCATGGACCATGTGCTTCTCACTGCTGGCTGTTCCCTCAGCAAAGCACAGCCAGCACTGCACTTTGGGGAAAAGCAGCTTGGATTATCTCTTGGTGGAGGAGCTGTTGTGCACTGATGTGTCCAGAGCACATGAATGAAACCTCAGGTCCAGCACAGACTGGCCAGCAGCTGATGTCTGCTCCTTGCTTCCCTGCTGCAGCTTGAACTGAGGTCATCTTCTGGCTTAGCTTGGGGATTTTACAACAGGACTGAGCAAGTGTTTTAACTCCAAGCTCCCTCCCTGAGCTCTGCCTGCCTTTGGCCAAGCTGAAGCCACCATCTGCAGCCTTCATCTATGCCACCAGAATAACGTTCTGCATCATTCCACCACCAGAGGAACACAAACCTCAGGCATCTCTTCCACCAAAGTCTCCCTATTTTTCCTTCTTTTCTTTCTGCAGCAAGCCTGTTGGCCAAGAATGTCCTTCATCATCCTGCAGCATACCCCTGGCTCCCCTCTAGCACTGCAGCTCCAGCAGAAGAAGAGTCACCAAAGCACAACAAGCATCACAGCTATCCCCTCCCATTTCCCACCAGCCACACATCCTCCCTCTACTGGGGGAGGATTATCATTTCCTAATAGCCAGCCTGAAACTCCCCTGGCTCAACCTGAGAACATTTCCTCAGAAGGCACTGATCACTTCTTGCTTTCCTCAGCCAACCCTGCCCCCTCAAAAGATCTTCCTCCAGACACTAGGCTGCCTCCTGTTCCTGTGGCTGCTGCTGCACCCAAAGTCAAAGCATACCACAGGGTCAAGTCCAGGCCAGTAGAAAATCTCTTCTTATCTCCACTGCCTGTCCAAGAAGTTTGGGACTTTCCAAGGAACTGCCTGTCATCTTGGCCTCTTTCCCTTTTTCCATCACAGGTTTCATACCTTGCTGGTATCATCCAGCAGGAAAGGAGGAAACCAGTCACTGCCCCCTCCCTGCATGCTTTCATTGTTTGACACCTCCACACTGTTCACAAGTTCAAAGAGCATCACTGCCACAGGGCTCCTGGCTCTGTGATCCCACCAGACAAATGCTTGGTATCTCCATGCTGCCCATATGCTGCTGGAGGATGCTCCCCAAGGCCCTGGGGACTCATCACACCAGGTAGGATGGACAAGTCTGAAAGTCTGCTGCTCCAAATTCAGGTTCAAACTCATAGGGTAAGAGTTACTCACTTGAAACCCTCCTAGATACCTGATCCTTGTTGACCTGAGTCTCCTCAAACAGCACTTCCAGCAGTGCTACCATGTCTGCATGAATGGCTTCCAACTGAAGGAGGAAAGATTTAGATTGGATCTGAAGAAGGAATTCTTTACCCAGAGGGTGGTGAGGCACTGGAGCAGGTTACCCAGAGTGGTTGTGGCTGTCCCAGCCCTGGCAGTGTTCAAGGCCAGGCTGGATGTGGCCCTGGGCAACCTGGTCTAGTGAGTGACATCCCTGCCCATGACAGGGGGGTTGGAGCTAGATGGTCTTGAAGGTCCCTTCCAACCCAAACCAGCCTAGGATTCTATGAATCTCATGCAGCCCATGCTCCATGCAGATGATCTTCTGGCAGGTATCAGGCCCTTTTACAAGGAGGCAAGTGGGACCAGGGCCAAGAACATTCCCTTGGCTGTGTCCCCAGTGAGAGATCATTTGGGGTCTGCAGCAGAAGCCCTTGGTTCTAGGTGACTGCACTGAGCAATGGCCCAGCACAAAGCACTTCTCTGGAAAGCAGAGCTTGGAGCCTGGGACATAAATCAGCTTTCTGAGTTCTTCTCATCCTTTGCTTTCCTCCAAACCTGCTGGAGAGGTACAAAAAGCTCAAGTTCCAGAGCACCAGAGCTGCTGATTCCCAGCAGAAAGGAGCAATCATGGCAGCCTGAGTCCTCTCATCTGCTGCCTGTCACTGTAGGGGTCCAGGACCTGCAGAAACCACAGCTTGGATGAGGTGATGAAAAGCCCAACCCAGCTGATGGCTCACTATAGCCTGAAGGTGGAAAACAAAAAACCCAAAACAAAACTCAAAACTCTTCTCCTCCAACCTCTGAAACTCCATATGGCTTCTGGGGGGATGTGCAGAGCATCACAGGCACAGAAGCTGCTGCTGGAGCACAGTCATTTCACCCTGGTGATGAACTTCTCCTCTCATGTCCATTTCCATTGACAAATCAAGTTGCATTTATTAAAAAGCCCTTTCCTTCCTCTCCAGGGGGGTGGAAAAAAGAAAAGGGGAAAAAAAAGCAAGCAACAAGCACCCTGATCTAATGACAGATTGGTTGACATCAAATCCTATCAGGTTAGCTGATTGCTTCCAAGCCATTTCTGAGCAAGCTGCCCATTACCATACAAATAGTCCTGGACCTTTGAGTTTGGGGTTTGGTTTGGGTTTTGTTTTGCAGGCTAACTGCTAGAGATTTGGGCAAATATTCATCCAGACAGATGTTTCTGCCAGCCTGGGTGGGAGCCTGCTGCAAGCCGTGGAAGAAAAGAGCAAGAAATGGCTGAGCTCCTCCTGGAAGGCAACAGCTGAAGCAACCATAGCCCTTCTCCCCACTCCATGGCAGCATCCCAAACCCATGGGAGCACAGATGGGGGGCTATGAAAAAGGAGGAGGAGGGTAGAGGTGATGGCAAAACCTGGGAGAAGGAGGAAGGAGAAGAAGGCAGCCCAGCATGTGGGATCACGTGCCGGAGAAGAGCAGAGAGGGATGGTGCCCACCACCTTGGCTGGGAGCTGCATTCCTCCTTGGTGCCATCACTTTCTCCTCCTTGCTGGAATAACCATGAGATCCCACAAGCTTTTCCTGGATGATGAAGCCAAGAGAGCTAACTACACTGTAATTTTAGAGACCTCTATGTAAACAGCCCCTAGAGGCGTTTCCATCAGGTCCATCCCCCAGGCATGGCTTGCTGGTCACCTCTTTGGGATTGCAAGGGTGCTGCTCCCTGATGGAGGTGAGAACAGCCAGGAGTGAGGAGATCCCCCTGATGGGTGGGCACTGTGCTGGGCAGGAGATTCACCAGGTTTGGAAAAGGGAAGTTCACCACTGAAGAGCCCTGGCCCAGGCTGCCCAGAGAGGTTGGGGAGTCTCCATCTCTGGAGACATTCCAACCCTACCTGGAGCTGATCCTGGGCAACCTGCTCTAGGTGAACCTGCTCTGACAGGGAGGCTGGACTAGATGAGCCCCAGAGGACCCTTCCAACCCTGGCCATGATGATCTTGGTGAGTCCTTCCACCTCAGGGACATTCTATGATTTCCTAGGCAGAAGAAAACATTTTCTGCTCAGCTCACTAAACTCATCTGCATTCAGCCTTCCTGATTCCACCATTGTTTCCCCTTGCTCAGCAAGATGCATATTAGACTCTGCTTAATTGTGTGTTTGATCTCTTAGTACTTACCCAGATCTATTCATCATTACAATGCAGCAGCACTTTATAAAGCTTTCAGGCACATCTATCAACATAACAAAGCTCCCTCTCTCCAGAAGAGTCCTCCAGGGAAATAAAGAAACAACAACAGCAAACACTTCAGTGCAATTCACTTCACAGTACAAATATTTGTAATTACAAAAGGGAGGGGGGGGGAAATAATCTTTAAGTGTGCTCCTTCCATAAATGGCATGTTTTACTTTAGATTGCTCTCAGAAAGTGATGGTGCCTCCAATTTATGGCTAGCTCAGATGAAAGGAAGCAAGGCCACCTTAGCTGCTTGCTTCTGTTTCCCCTTCTGCTCACGTGGAGGCAGAGCTCAGGTTCCCTGATGTGCTGTTGAAAATGTGGTTACACCTCATCAAAAGAGAGCATTTCACACCCACCTAGTGAGTGATTAATAACTCCTAGAAATAAATACATTACAGCACGAGGGCAACCTTACAGAGAGCTGCAAGCCATGTCCAGCATCATCAATTAAACATTAATTGCAATCTCTCAATCACTGGGTAACCCTTTACACATAACAACTACATTACCCTTGCTGCAGACTGGGGCCAACAGAGAATCCCCAAATCTCAGCATGCTGGGAGTTGGAAGGGACTCCTGGGGATCATCTAGTCCAAGCCCCTGCTCCAGCAGGGTCACCTGCAGCAGCTTGCCCAGGATCACCTCCAGCTGCCTTTGGAATGTCTCCACACAAGGAGACTCCACAACCTCTCTGGGCAGCCTGGGCCAGGGCTCCAACACCCTCACAACAAACAAGTTTCTCCTCCTGCTCAGGTGGCACCTCCTGGGTTCCAGTTTGTGCCCAGTGCCCCTTGCCATGGCCCTGGCCACCACTGAGCAGAGTCTGGCCCCAGCTTCTTAATCATACAATCACAGAATCTCCTGAGCTGGAAGGACCCTCATGGAGTCCAGCTCCTGTCTCTGCACAGGACAACCCCAAAGTCACCCCATGTGTCCAAGAGCATTGCCCAGATGCTTCTGGGATTCTGGCAGCCTTGGTGCTGTGACTCCTGCCCTGGGCAGCCTGTTCCAGTGCTCCACCACCCTCTGGGGGAACAACCTTTGCCTGATATCCAACCTGACCCTCCCCTGGCACAGCTTCATGCTGATCCCTCCTGCCCCCAGCCTTTAGCTCTTGCTCAGCATTGAGCAGATTCCCTCTGGGGCTGCTCTTCTTCAGGCTAAGCAGCCCCAAGTCCCTCAGCCTTTCCTCCTCACCAGAGAAAACCTAATTCTGCCCATGTTTCTCATCATTCCAGAGCTGGACATTCCCACCACATTCCAAAACATGATTATTTCAGATCATGGTACTAGGGCAAAACAAGTTCTTTGCTCTTCCAAGCAAAACCTCTGCCAAAGGAGAGAAGGTGAGCATGCCACTGAAGGACCTCAGTTTGCAGGGGTTGAGTTTCAGGTCCCAGCATCTATTAAGAAGAGACATCACTACCCAGAAGAGGTACTACCAGCAGATCAGTAAGGTCTGTGTCTGCAAGCTGTGCTGTTAGGGAACAGGACAACAAGGTCAGGATAGGCTTGGATATGGGAAGTTCTCAGAGAGGAGCCAGCCAAAAGTGCTGCTGTCACCAGACAGAGGGAACTGGGAAATTCCCTCTTAGAGCCCCTGAAAGCTATTGAGAAAACACAAAAAAATCAGACCACAGAAATCTGTAACTTGAGACATTTGCAGTAAGCAAAAGCACAAGGACATACTCCACAGAGGACAGGATCTACTAGAGCCAGGATAATCAACAGTGTAATCTATGCCCAAGCTTCAGAAAATGGTGAGGCTTCCTCTCTGAATTTTGACAGGTCTTCAGAGAAACACAGAATCATTTAGGTTAGAAGGGACCTATAAGATAAGTCTGACCAGCAACCTATCACCTCCATGCCACTAAACCATGGCCCCAAGCATATTGAGCTGTTGTTTGAACCCCTCCAGGGATGGTGACTCCACCACTGCCTTGGGCAGCCTGGGCCAATGCTTGATAACCCTCCCAGGGAAGAAATTCTTCCTAATATCCAACCTGAACTTCTCCTGGTGCAACTTGAAGCTGTTTCCTCTTAGCCTATCACTTTTCACCTGGGAGAAGAGAGCAACCCCCACCTCACTCCAACCTCCTTTCAGGGAGCTGGAGAGAGTGAGAAGGTCTCCCCTGAGCCTCCTCTTCTCCAGGCTAACCAACCCCAGTTCCCTCAGCTGCTCCTCACAACACTTCTGCTCTAGACCCTGCACCACCTTCCTTGCCCTTCTCTGGGCACACTCCAGCACCTCAATGTCCTTCTTGGAGTGAGAAGCCCAAAACTGAACCCAGGATTCCAGGTGTGGCCTCCCCAGTGCCCAGTCCAGGAGAACAATCCCTGCCCTAGTCCATACTTGTGCTTGTAAAATAGCTGGAGCAGGAACTCTCTCCAAACACTCCCTCAGATGTTTATGAGCACAGGAAAGCATTCACAGAACCTCGACCCTGAGCAGGGCCAAGATCCTTCAACCTTTTGTCATTTCAGAAGGGAAACAACTTCTGGCCTGGGATCAAAAGGTGACCTAGGACTGACAGATCTTAAAGAACCAAGTCCTCAAAGCCTGTGATACCACAGAAAATCTGCTGCTGCAATGCTCTGGGCAGGCTTCAAACCTAAGGAAGGCAGGTAATGAAGAAAGGGAGAAGTGACAGACGTTTACAGCGCAGGTTCTGCACACACAGTATCTAAAGATGTCTTAATAGCTTCCAAAAAGTAATCCTAGTTAAGAGATTCAGGTTAAAACAGCCGCAGGGGGAGCCCAGCAGCTTCTTCGGAGGTGGTTTCTCTATGCCTTCTGGAGGCACACGGTGGCTGTTTGGCCACCTAGTGGCTGTTGCAGAAGGACCAGCACCGTGGCTGTGCCTGGAGACAAGGCAGGAGGCAGCCACCCCAGGAGGTGCAGACGGTAGGGGGAAAGAGAGAGCTTGGCCTGGGAGAGCAGCACCACAGCGTTCAGCATCTGCTCAGGGTGGAGCCCTTGCTGCTAACGAAGGGCTACCTAAGCAAATACAACTGGAAGAGCAAGAAGAGAATTAACCAAGGTCTTCAAGCACTTGTGGCTTTGTAGGAAAGCAGTTTAACAAGGAAAGCTGAATGGAGGCAAGGAGACAATAGCTGGAAGTCCCAGAGAAGATCAGAAGTGCTGTGAGTTCATCAGCAGAAGACAACCCATGGAAATGGAAAAGGACCCCAAAAGAGCCAGAAAGGGAAGGATGTGCAGTAGGATTAATGTAAGAAACTGGCAAGCAGATGAACAGCACAGTTTGGTCTTCCTGGAAGATGTTTCCCTGCCCTCAGGACAAAGGCAAACTGGCCAAAATGGGACCTTGCTCCCTAAATTCCAGTCAGCCACCAGGACCTCAACACGGAACAGTAAGTGGAATTTAGAGACAGGGAAAGCCAAAGGGAACAAAGCAGTTTCAAAATGACAGTGAAGGTTAATCCTCTTGTGGACAAAGTAGCAAAGGAAAGAGCAGGAAAAAGAAAATCACTTGGCATTTTACTAGAAGGAGCAGAAATGCTGTGGAAAGATTCCCTGCAGTCACAACATGGCAGCCAGTGTAAGGAGGAAGAAGATCACATCTAACACCTTCACCAGGTGGCCAGGCAAAGTGATCCAATATTATTTTCTGCCTTGGAAAGCAATGGCTTTTCCCCCTCTTTCCCTTTTTCATCCCTTTTTTCTCTCCCTTTTCCCCTTTTTTATCCCCTTTTCCTTCTCACTTTCTCATCCCTTTTTATCACTTCCTCTCCCTTTTCCTCTCCCTTTTCCATCCCTTTATCCCCTTTCCTCCCCCTTTTTCCATCCCTTTTTATGCCCTTTTTCCTCTCCCTTTTTCATCCCTTTTTCTTCTCCCTTTTCCCCTTTTTATCCTTTTCCTCTCCCTTTTTCATCCCTTTTTCTTCTCCCTTTTCCTCTCCCTTTTTCCCTCTTTAATCCTCCTTTCCTCCTTTTTGTCTTTTCCTGTTTCACCCCCCCCCACACTTCTTGTCCTGTTTTTCCCCCTTATTCCCTATCTCCCCCTTCTTCCCTCAATTTGTAGAAGGCAGAAAGGCTGGAGAGCAAACAGCACAAAGCAAACCCTGGCAGTGCTGCCTTCTCCTTCAAGGAGAGCAACCGTGATTGAAGCAGCCAGTGAGATTAAAGAAGAGGAGAAGACAACCCTTTGGCCTGAGGCAAGGAGTAAAGGTGGGAACAGGAACAGCCAAACCAGAGCAGCCCCAGGGGTGAGGACCAGCCTTCACCAGTGGAGGTGGAAGACTGGAGAAGAATAGAACAGGGCAGCTCCTAAAAACCAAAACCAACAAACCAAAACCAGCAAAGCTTGAGGCTTGTTATGCAGAAAGCTGAGAAGCTGAAGTGGTTTACCCTGAATAGAATAGAATCACGAAGGTTGGAAGAGACCTCTAGGACTATCAAGTCCAACCAGCAACCTAGCACCCCCATGCCACTAAACCATGGCCTTAAGCACCACATCTAGATGTTGTTTGAACCCCTCCAGGGCTGGTGACTCCACCACTGCCCTGGCCAGCCTGGGCCAATGCCTGATAACCCTCCCAAGGAAGAAATTCTTCCTAATATCCAACCTGAACCTCCCCTGCTGCAACTTGAGGCCATTTCCTCTTGGCCTATCACTAATCACCTGGGAGAAGAGACCAAGCCCCACCTCACTCCAACCTCCTTTCAGGGGGCTGGAGAGAGTGAGAAGGTCTCCCCTGAGCCTCCTCTTCTTGGGACTAAAATGGAAATGATCTCTAGTTGTAGGTTTGGTAGCAACCTTGTATGACCTTTAAACAACATTCTCAGATTTGGATTGTAAAAACAAAGGTATAAAATAAACCCAAACCCAAGCAAACCCAACTCCACACACAAAACAAAAGATCCCCAAACCAACCTGCAGGGACTTCAAGACTGACTTCTAGTCACCCCAGCTGGAAACCTGTCCCAGGACCTCCCTGCTGAAAGAGATCTTTCCCTAACCCTCACTTCTGCTTGTCTGTACCAGCATCAGTCAATCTTTCTGCAACATTTCTTCTTCCTCCTCATTTCCCCACCTCAGCCTTCCCTTAAAGCTGATCAAGGCAAGTTACTCCTCTCAGACAACAAACCTCCACACCTTCAGTCACCTTGAGAGCCACTGCTCTTGGCTCTGACTTCAGCTGAAGCTCACCCTTCTGGAAGTGCTCCAGCCAAAACTACACAACAACTGCTCCAGGTCCTGTCCAGCACCTCTGATCCAGCCTCATACCTACCAAGAACACTCTGCTGGATGCATCTGCCACCACACTGTTCTTCTCCATGGCTGCTCCACAGTGGCCATCACAGAATCAAGGTTGGCAAGAGACCTTTAAGATCACCAAGTCCAACCAGCAACCTCTCACCATCATCTGCTCTCTCAGCAAGTTCTTCTCCCAGTCTGTACTCATGTTTGGGGATTGCTTTGACTTCTAGTTCCTCACTTACCAATGTCCTGGAAACAAAGCTTACCTCCAACAAGCCACATCCAAACTGATGCAAGAGAAGGAGAAGGAAACCAAAGCAAACCCCAGCCCTCTTGGTTCTCCTCAGGGACTCTGGCTGCAAAGGAGACAGTCAGTGATCCTTTGCAGCCAGATGTTCAGTGTTTGCTGAGCACATGTCAGAGAAGCATCTGCAGCCTGAAAACAAACACACAAGCAAGCAAGCATCTGCAAACATGAATTCCTAATGAAATGGGAAGTCTCCTTCAACTCCAGGAGGCTGCATTTGGGTTCCCCACCCCCCCCACCACCACTTTTTGGCCACTTTTGGCAGTGCCTCTTCTAGCTTGCAGCTTTAGGGCTGCTTTCTTTCCTGGAGAGAACAGGAATGGGTTTCCCACCAGACAAATCCTAATGGATCACATTCTTGGCTTCCAACCTTCCATGCAAAAACCTTCTATACTCCTCCTCCATGGAGACAAAAATGTCACTTCATGTAGTGCTCCTTGGCTACAGCTCTGCAAGGTTGATTTGCAGCCTCCTACTCACTTGTGGGAAAGGGGGACAGGAGCATGGCCCAGATGCCACCAAAGCAGCTCACTAGCTTTAGGTGCCCAGGCACAAGATCAGAATCCTAACACACACACACAGAGCCAGGAAACCACTGAGGAGCTAATGTCCAGGCTCCTTTTGGTCCATCCTGAATCTCCTTCTTGCACAGCAGCTAAACTTTGGTCTTGGGTTTATTTCTCTGCAAACCCTGTAGGGATGAAGAACATCTCACCCAGGAGCAGAGGAGAGGCCAAACCAACTTCCAAGGTCAAATTCAACCTGCCTGTGCTCCAAGAAACCACCACTACCCTCTCCAGGAGGGTCCTGCTGCACACTTCCATCCTCCAAGCAAATAAAACCATGGACACTTCTCACATTGGACTTCAGCAGAAGACATTTATTTTTGATGATGATTATTGTTGCTGTCTGTGTTGCTGTGGCACCTCCTTTGCTCTGCCCACAGTGCTGGCACAAATGCTGTTACCATTACTGGAGCTGATGATGCCAGGGTACATAGCCATAAAAAAGAAAATCAAATCAAATCCATCTGAATTCTCAACTCCTTTAAGAAACACAGGAAAAAAAAAAAAGGAGGGGGGGAGGAAAAACCCCCAAAATAAAACAAACAAACAAAAAAATAAATCAACATTGAGGAGATGTAAAAGGGGGAAAAAAAAATGGTATGGAAAGAATGATTTTTTTGTCTTTATTTTGATGCAAGCTTCCAAGACAGGATTACAAACAACAGAGAAGCAAAAAGTAAGGCTAGAAATGAAATAACTTGACAGCATCTCTTTCAAGCTTACAGCTAAGAACCCTAAGCAAATGGAATCCTAAGCAGTTGCTAGAAATAAAAACAACCAACCACCACCACCACCAAAAAAAAACCACCAAACCAAAAGGCAATAAAATTTACACAGGTCTGAGATTTGTCTGGGACTTTTTATTTCTTTAAAATAATTCATACAAATGGTTACAGTCACAAACATGTCTTGAACCAAAGGAAAAAAAAAACAAAAAACAACCAAAATAATAAAGAAATAAAAATAATAATATTGCTAGCCTACCACATTACCAGGAAGGAATCAATGTAGGCAATGAAATGCTGCTACTTTTCAGTAGTCTAGTGCCTTCTCCTCAGCCCACCAAGAACATAGACTTCAACTGGTGACAAAAAGCACAATGCTCTTTAGACCAAACAACCTCTTTTTTTGTTCTCTTCTTCCTCAAAAAGCTCTTCCTTCTCAAATAAGGGAAAGTCATGCCAAAAAAAATAATCAGGAGAAACTGTGGGGTTGAGGGGTTGGGGGAGGTGGGGTTTTATTTTGTTGTTGTTGTTTGTGGGTTTTGTTTTGTGGGGTTTTTTTTTTTCTTTTCTTTTCTTTTCTTTCTTCTTCTGTTTACTAAATTCTCCTAAAAAATAAGACAAGCAGGTAGAAAAAACAATGCACTGCATGGTGTCCAAAGGAACATGGGCAAGAATTCATTGTCCTGAGAAGTTTGCCAACTGCCTCCATTGCTTGGGCACAGCTTTCAAATATAAAAAGAAAAAGATTTGTTAAGCTCAAAAGGTGGGGTTTGGGTTTTTGTGGGGTTATTTTTTTTTTTTTGCTCAACACCTCTCTCCTCTCCCTTTCTGCTTTCTCTTGCTTTGGGTTTTGTTTTTTCTTTTCCTTGTTGACAGCTAAGCAAACCAACCCTTGTTGTGGGGAGGGGGGTGGAGGGTGTTTTGTTTTTTGTCTTTTTTTTTTCTTTCCTGTTTTGTTTTCCTGTTCTAAAAACTGTACACAGACAAGTACATTCATGAGAGAATTAACTACTAACTTCTCTGGCTTAACCAAGAACCCATAGGACACAGAAAACAGTCAGCTCAGTCCACAGGGACAGGGACAAACTACCATTGATACAGAGGAAACCAAACCAAACCAAAAACAACCCAAGGAAAAAAAAAACAAAACAACCAACCAACCACCCACCCCCCCAAAAAAAAAAAACCAAACCCAAAATGGTTCCAAATCTTTGTTTTTGTTTGTTTTCTCTCTCTCTCTTTCTCTCTCCCACCTTTTCCTTTTCTATTGGACCAGTTTCTAAAGCCAAGAATGGTCTCCTCCTGGGAAGTTCCTGGTTTTGCCTTTCCTCAGAAGCCAGGGGGGTTTCTCTTGTTTCCTGTTGGGGTCTCGAAGCGCCGCTGTTGGGAATGCTGGTGTCTGGAGGCTACAATTGGTCGCTTGGGTGGTCTCTATCAGCTTCTGGTTTGACAGTTTGGCCTGGGGAAGGAGCATGGGGTGGGTGGGCTACAGCAGGGAGGCCGTGTGATAATGACATGGGGTTGGGAACTATTCCTTCTACTGCCGCAGGGATGCCGGTGGAAGCCACACTGACGACGCCGGGAGGGTACCTGCTGAGAGGAGAAAAGGAGAAGGGAGGTTCAAAACCCAAGGGATGATTGACCACACAAGCTCAACCTGGCCTTTTCTAGAGAGATCCCAGAATGGTTCAGCTTGGAAGGGACCACCAGAGGTCACAGTGTCATCTCTCTGGGTGGAAGAGGTTTGAGAGCATCGTTCGTTACGCGGGGCGAATGGCATCAAACCTCTCGGAGCAGAAGCCAGGCCTTGGCTTTCCCTCTGCAGCAGCAGGGAAGCAAGCTTGGGAATCCTTCTTGAGGGAATCATTATTAGGTCATTAATAATTATTAGGTAATTATTAAGCAATTAGTAATATCAGGTAATCATTCTCTGCAGCTTGTATGTGAAGCTCAACTTCTGTTTGGTGGCCGGAGCACTGGGTTTTCAAGTGATTGGTGATTTTGGGCCCCTCCCTTCCAAGCTGTCCAGCCTGACCTCATCTTCCAAAGGCCTTGAAGGTCAACACTTTCTGAACTTGAAGCTTAGAACCAGAGAATCAGGATGGTTGGAAAAGCCCTCTGAGATCATCAAGTCCAACCAACTCCCATGCTCACCACTAAAACCACAGCCCCAAGCACCACATCTCCATGGTTTCTGAACCCTTCCAGGGATGGTGACTCCACCACTGCCCTGGGCCAATGCCTGATAACCCTCTTGGGGAAGAAATTCCTTTAATATCTAGTCTGAACCTCCCCTGGTGCAACTTGAAGCTCCCTCAAACTGTGAGAAAATTAGTGCAGAACCTGTGCAAAACTCAAGAGGAAGAACAAAGCTGGATGAAAGGAAATCAGAGAGGTTCCCTAGAATTCATTTGCAGTTGTTAATGGAATTAGTTGCTTGTTCCAGTCCCTCAAGTTGAATCTGATTAATCACATTTGCTTCAACTCCTAGGCAAAGCTGTCAGACTGGGTGGTGTATTATTTCATGGAAGGGCTTTACTGATTGAGTTGGAAACAGCTCATCTGTTACTCAAGGTGCTCATAAAAACCAGAAGATGGAATGACAAAACATTCTGCTTGCAAGCCCAGCACAGCTACCACTTCCAACACAAGAATCTCTGCTTTCTAACAACATATTCCCTGAGCAGCAACACAGCAGAGCTGAGAGAAATCCAGGAGAGAGCAAATCCTGCAACCGCTTTTCCTTCAGGGAGAAAAGGCAGAGCCTGCTCTGTGAAAATGAAGAGTGCTGGATCAGGAGCATGGACAGGAGCACCTCAAGCAGTTCAGACTACATAGCTGGAACTCTCCTCTGGCCCTAAGTATCCTCTCTGTATATAAAAATATTCCTTTTGGACAATAAGTGGTAAGAATGAGGATGCTACCTGCCAGCAGCTCTCCTCAGACACAGGTTTCCTGCAGACCTTCACTAACATCCCAAAGCTCTACAATTGCTGGCTGCAAGGGGTGGTGACACTCCAAACATCTCACATCTCTCCATCCTTCTCTGCTGAGACTTTTAGAAGTCATGGAATCACAGAGTCATTAAGGTTGGAAAAGACCTCCGAGATCATCAAGTCCAACTGCCAACCTAACACTGCCAAGTCATCAAGGAACCATGGCCCCAGGTACAACATCTAGATGTTTTTTGAAGCCCTCCAGGGATGGTGACTCCACCACTGCCCTGGCCAGCCTGGGCCAATGTCCAACAGCTTCTTCAGGGATGAATTTTTTCCTAATATCCAACCTGAGCCTCCCCTGGCACAACCTGAGGCCATTTCCTCTTATCTTATCACTTGTTACCTGGGAGAAGAGACCAACCCCCATCCCACTCCAACCTCCTTTCAGGGAGCTGGAGAGAGTGGGAAGGTCTCCCCTGAGCCTCCTCTTCTCCAGACTAACCAACCCCAGTTCCCTCAGCTGCTCCTCACAACACTTGTGCTCTAGACCCTTCCCCACCTTCCTTGCCCTTCTCTGGCCACACTCCCCAGAGTGGGACACAAGAACTTAGCTTCATCTCTCAGCAGGGCACAGCTGGGTTTCTCATCTGGGGTAACCCCCCACCCCCCCAAAAGATCCTCTATCTATGGAAAGGATGGGGTAGCCCTCCTGAAGATGGACAAAGACCCAAAAGATGGATGAAGAAGAGCAGAAGGATTAGGAGAAAGATGGATTAAAACCTAAAAGGAATGAAAGAACTGCACTGCTCCTTCCCTCAAGGCCTAGAGGGAAGCAGCTGTTTGTAGCTTTCTCAGCCACTTTCATCCTCCTTAGGAGTAAAAACCATACTGGAAAAATCAAAAATTGCAGATCTTTGTCATCAATAGCAGTGTTTTGGGTGAAGCTGGATCCCAGGGCAAAAAAAACCAACAACCTCTGCTGCTAGAACAGCTGCTAGGGATCAAGGGCCAGGGAAAGACTCTCAGGCAAACAAAGGAACTGTGGAATTCAGATTTTAGATGGAAACCAAGGAAATGCCCCTTTCTATTAATTATGAAGAGCTGCTTTCACAGCTGGTTGAGAATAGCTAGATCAAGTCCCTCCAATGCTTTTGCTTCAGAAGGTAAATGGATCATGTAGAAATCACTCTTTGAAATGTATTTTCCTCCTCACCAGAGGCTGTGCCACTGCATGCACTGCTGAGTTACTGCTTCTCTGCTGTGTCTGGAGGCCACAAACCCCACACAATAATCAACTATTGTTTATGACTGGAAGTCTTTCTGTCACCTCCTGCTGCATCATTACCTTCAGCAAACAGGAACAGAAACAGCCACTGCACTGGCTGGAGAGGTCCAGAATTGGTTTACTTGAGTAGATAAGAAGTTGTGTATTGTTCAGGTATTGCTAACCACACCAAAGAACAAAGAGAAGAGGAGGAAACACTCAGGCACTGCCTAATTGTCACTCCACTGATTAATGAGGTGGTCTTCTCCTCTTGGAGAGCTGCTTCTGCAGGAAGGGTGGGTTTCTTTCAGAGCTGCAGCACACACTTACCTGTATGCAGCCCCATTAAGCTCTGGATGAACAACTCCTGGATCCATGCTGGCCCAATGTGTAGCTGCAGTCAAGTGATCTTTGTTCACACAGTTTTTCAGGCTGTCTGGGATACGACCTAGGGGGAAGCAAAGGAGAGGACATAAAAACCCAGGCTAAAAGATGAGTACAGAGCATGGCTCCTCCTGAAATTCAGCAACCCAGCCTCCTGCTCTCTGTCTTTAACTTCACTCCCCTTCTTCTCCTACCCTGTGTCACACAACAGTAAAGCTCCTTCCTGAAGCATGTAGGATTCTGGATGGAATCTGGCCAGAAGCCTCAATAGGCTCAACACTTTTTCCCTGTCCCCCTTCTTTCAGAGAATCACAGAATGGTTTAGGTTGGAAGGGACCTTTCAAGGTTATCCAGTCCAACTCCTGCTGCAGAAAGAGCAGGGACTTCTGCAACTAGATCAGGTCTATGATTCTATGCTTCTTGCAGTAGATCTTTACCTCAGTTGCTCTTTACATTTACTTACTGTCATGTGTTAATCCTCAGCCACCTCTTTTATTCCTTCAAAGATTGAAAATACACCAGAAACCTCCCTCCTGCTCTTCTTCTGAACTTCTGCTTAACCTCTGAAGCATAACTAAAGTTTCAAGACACAGATACTGGAAAACCTGTCAACCTAATTCATGGAATCACAGAATCATTAAGGTTGGAGAAGCCCTCAGAGATCGTGGAGTCCAACCATCCACCCACCACTCCCATGCTCACCACTAAACCATGGCCCCAAGCACCACATCTCCATGGTTTCTGAGCCCCTCTAGGGATGGTGACTCCAGCACCTCCCTGGGCAGCCTAGGCCAATGCCTGATAACCCTCTCAGGGAAGAAATTCTTCCTAATATCCAACCTAAACCTCAAATTCAGCACACACAAGGCAAGCCTCTGGCTGTCTTCTCCAGGACTATCTCCAGTCTGGCTAAAACTGACATGAGCAGAAACAACACACTTTTTTTTTTCATGGCAACAGGAAACCAGATGACCTCTGGTGTGGTCCCTTCCAACCTGAACCATTCTGGGGTTCTGTGATCTTAATGAAAGTACTCTGAAGTTTCTTCTGGAGTAGAAGCACGAGGACTAATTCCAGCAAAGGGACAGTCAGACTCTTTAGGCTTCCTCCAAAGAAGAGAGAAATCATTCTGTGAAGGGCAATTCAGATCAGGAGTTGAAGAGGTGCCTTTAATCACCATCCAGAGGAGAATCTCCTTTCTGCACAGGCTATAAATGGCACTAAATAGGCAGAAGATAGAGGAGAGGCTACTGCTAGTGCTTTTTGAACAGCAGCAGAGCAATGTGTTGGCACTGAGCTCCTCTCAAGGTGACACAGATGGTCCTTCATGTCTGCAGAGCATTCAGCCTATATTGCCAAGGGGGGAAACAGCAAAGTCTTTCTAAAGAGAGAACATTAGTGCTTAATGAATCATTTTCCAGTCTGAAAAATCCTGCCTTTTATTTTAGGCTACAAGGGATTCAAACCAATGCCAAATGGCTCTCTCCTCTCCTTTTATTTATTAGCAGTGCCTGTTGAAGACAGAACTGTTTTCTCTTCTGTGAACAGTTTACAATTACATGGTAGTTAGGGGACAAAATGACTTTGCTCTTTAAAATGCCAGACTTCTCCAGCAAGGCTTCAAAGAGAGAAACTTCTACAATGAAGAGCATCCTCCTCCAAAAACACTGACAACTTGGTTTTGAGGTAGAGAAGAGGAGTTGTTGAGACAGCAGTGTTACTAGGAACAGCATGAAGCCCCAGATGCTTTCTCTCTGAACATTACAGCCCTAAAGACACTACAGTTCCAGACCATCCTCTTATGATAAATTGGGATGAACTCTGGAAAATACAAAGGAGCCAAAGAGAAAAGAATCAAGGAAATGGAACTGCTCATGAGGAGTGCATGGGGGCACCTTGGAAAAACCTATGAAAGACAGCAGCAGTATCTGGATGGCTTGCAGTCAGCCTCTTCAAAGGGGGAATATGTGCAGAACCACAGAATCATTAAGGTTTGAGGAGCCCTCTAAGATCATCAGGTCCAACCATCAACCACCATGCCACCAAACCCCTACCTAAGTCCCACACCTAGATGTTTTTCGAACCCCCCCCCCCCCCACCAGGGATGGTGACTCCACCACTGCCCTGGTCAGCCTGGGCCAATGCCTAACAACTCTTTCAGTGCAGAAACAATGAAGAAAGAACAAAAAATCCCACACCAAACCAACAGCAACAACAAGAGGTAGATTTTTCACACTTGTGTTACTGTGCAGTGCCTGCTTCCTCTGCCATTGCAAGGAAGCAGTGCTGAGATCAGCCTCGAGTGGGTCCTTGCTCATTTCTGTGTGTCAAACATTACCAGGTGGTGAAGAAAACCTAAGGCTGGTTCTTCTCAGCACCTTTCATGCCTGAAGAATGGGAAGAGAAAGAGAAGTAGGCAGGGGAGGAGGCAATAGAGGAGGGAGTCAGTACCTGTGATCGCCCTGCGGATCTCTCGTGCCGCTTCCTCCCGCATCTCGATGGAGGCTTGTTCACTATACCAGGCTGCATGTGGGGTACAGATCAGGTTTGGGGCATCCTTCAAGGGGCCCTGACTAAAGCTAAATGGAGATTTAAAAAGAAGATCAAATGACAAAACAAATATTGGGGCAAAGGGAGAGAAGAGGGAAGGGTGGAACCCAGATAGGTTTGTACACGACAGATTCATTTCTACAGCAGAAAAGAACTGCATTGCTACTTGTGGGGTTTGCTTTTCCTGGGCAGTTCATTTAATACACTCCTCATGCCATAAACAAGCAATAGGGTTTCATTCTATCCATTTAATCCCCTCCTCATTGGAGAAAGAAGCAACAATCACCTCCCACCGACTCCAAGGGTACAACCTAGGTAGAACAGCAACATTAGCTTCTGTCCGGTGCACTTGTTGCTAACTACAGCCAGTGCCACCCCCAGTTCTGGTGCAGAAATGCATCAAGAAAAGCCCAAATCAGTTCAGAATGCCTTTCCATTTGTCCACTTCATCCCACTTTTACTGCACTGGCCAACAAAGCTCTGTTCTCCCAGGAGTCACTGTCAATGTGACATTTCAAGCACAAAAAAACCTTACAATTATTTCCAAGTGAAAAGGGTGTCTATCAGCAGCCTCCTCTTTTTTCTTCCCTCTTCTTAGTAAAGCAGTTAGTTTTACCTGCTATTTTCAACTACTTTTTTCTCTCCTTTCCTCTTCCTTTATAGAAACTCCACAGAAATTTGTTTTACAGCTCCATTTTCAGGGAAAGCAACAGATCTGGGTCACAGAAACTTCCTCCTCCTATTTACTTTCACTTTTAAGAAGCTCACAGTTAACAAGAGGAGAACAAATATTTTAAGACAAAAGGGAGCTTTCAGGGTCAGCCATAATTCATCAGATGCTAGATTTGATCTGGAGTTCCAACAGAAATCAGACTACCTGGCAGAACTGCTGAATAAAGACTTGCATGCTGCCATCAGCTAGACATGCAGCACTGAAGCCAAAGGCAACTGTGGCTGTAATCCTACAACTGAACCTCTGCAGATGGCATCTCCAGGCAGTGAAGGAGGCTTCCTAGTGGTGCAATAGGCTGCTTTGGGCAGATCTGGGATCTGTATTGGAGACAATGTCCCTTCTAGCTGAAAGCTCCTGGAGCTGTTCAGCCTCTGGCTCAGCACAGCACTCCTCCACTGGAATGACTGCATTTAGGAATAAGTGAAAGCAAAAAGAAAAGGAAAGCTTTGTGATGTGGCATTGTGCTGCTGGGGAGCTGAAACATTCCACCTGAAAGGGTACTGTTCTGTTTGAGTTTTAAAGCTTCTCTTTCCCCTTCCAAGCTGACAGGAGGGAGATTGTCCTCTCCCCAGTATTTAGAGCCTGAATCTGTTCCTCCTACAAAACTTCAGTGGATTGTCCCAGTTAAACTGAACATTTCTCCTTGCCCAGACTGAACAAGGGAAGAGTAGCTTGTGACATACAAGCACTAAGCTCCAGCAGTCTCTTGTAACTCAATCAGAAGTCAGGCTCAAGACTCAAGGCTCTCTCAACTAGGCTGGGTTTTGATTAGGAGTGCTGGGATCATAATGCCAATGCCACTGTGGGGAGAGAGCTGCATTTCTGCCTAAAATGCTGGACACCTCTACAGTGTCATTCAGAAGGTAAGGCTCAGGCCAGCAGAGTTACTATTCCCTTGAGAAAGGGAAGGGTAAAACAAACCCAAACCTGCACTCTGACCAGCTTAGCTTCCCTTTTTATTTTGCAGTCTGTTGCATTGCTGGCTTTCTTGCAGAGGCAATCTGGACAGAAGTCTAGCTTCTGCTCCAAAAGGTGTCCTAAAGTAGTTACTTCTCACACCACATCTCAACTCTCTGCCTTCAGAAAGAGGCTGCTCAGACATCACCATCAGCTGCTTCCAGAGTTGCACCGGTGACAGAGGAACACTCCCCTCAAAGCCATGCCCAGGCTTTGAACCCAAGTCTCTGCTATTTCTACTAAACAAACCCATTTTCTTTTATTTTGAAGAATTAAATCTTGGCTGACACTTCCCTCTCCCCCTTCTGACCCCACAGAGAACCTCCATCACCATGTAGTCCCGTGCTGCACAGATCCAGCACGTTGCTTTCCTAAGGAGTCTTTAGCTAGCAAGCGAAAGGGACAACTCCATTTGCTTGTTGCTGTCAATTGTTATCATGCACTGAGACTTCAAAACAAGAAAGTGAACAAAAGGAAAAAAGGAAAAGAAAAAGGACAAGCACCTGAATGGTTCTGACTCATGTACATCTAAGGCTGCCCCTCGTATCCTTCCTTCCTTCAGGGCCTGTGCAAGTGCTTTTTCGTCTACTAACCCACCTCGAGCTGTGTTGACCAGGAAAGCCCCTTGTCTCATCTAGGGAAAGTTAAAAAACAAGAATGAGGAAATAAAAATAAAGGAAATAAAATCGTTGTGGCATCATTTTGTACTCCAAAAGAAGCATCCATTGACAAACAAAGGCTATTCCAAAGCTGCTTTAACCTGGAACCAAAGTCGTCTTCCCTTTGCATTGGAGAAGTCCCACCACAGCGTGCTCCTTCTCCCACCAAATGTTAGTTCCCAGCAGTTTAAGAACCTTTTTCTTGCTTGGAAGTTGTGTCTTTGAACAGCAGTGTTGCTTCAGACATGGTGCAGCAAAAAAAACATGATCAAAAGCTACACAGTGTGCATATGGCAGTGAGAGATCATTGGAGGCCTCGTGCTTTCCCTGTGAGGTTGCAGGAGACAGAACCCCCAGCACATTCTTCAGCAAATTCAGAGCCTGTGCTTTACAGCTTGCACACAAAGAAAAGCCTACAGGAAGTTTTCAGAGGGGACAAAGAGGGGGAAAAAAAAAGGAAAAATTAAAAGAAAATCAATGCTTTTGGATTTTCAAACACTTTTCCCTTTGGTTATCCAGACACAGCAGATGTAAGTTCTCCTTAGTTTTGTTACTTCAGCTGTCTCCTCCCTCTGAGACTTGGCAAATAAAGGGCTGAAGAACCCAGCTCTCATGCAATTAAAAGGCATGAAAATGAATTTGGTGGAGAATGTTGTGTGCCCAGGAGAGAAGCTGTGCTGTGCCATTGAGCAGATTAGCATTGTAGATGACACTGTGTGAGGAGAGCTACATGACATTTTACACCATAACACATCCACAACAGGAAAACAAAGCAGTGCCTTTAAGAAGAGATGGCATGGAACAAGAAAGAAATGACTCCATCCTGCTTCCAGCCACCCTCATACTTCATCTTTCACCAGATGTCTCCAGCAGAGCTTCTCATCTCAGAAGCATGAAGGTAAGAAAATGAGAAGCAAGAAGCATGGTGAAGATGAAGAATAAAAATCTCATTGTGCACTGAGTCCATCCATAACCAGAAAACATCCCAACATTCTGACAGCAAGGCAATGCTTGAAACCTTGACATCAAACCAAAGCTTATGTAAATGGTTGATGTGAAATATCAGAGCCAGGGACAGCAAGGTTTGGATTAAAGTCAGCTAAGAGAAGCTTTTTTACAAGGAGGTGGTAGGAAACAGGAAACAATTAACATGCATATGCTTCCAGTGAGGTTCCAAGGAAAAGAAAAGAGGAACTGGCTTTTTAGTCTCCCATTGGAGACTCTTGGGCTTACAGGAGAACCATCTCTTGGTCTGTAGAGCAAAACCAAAGTCCACTTAGAGGGGCAGAACCAAGGGATTTATCTTTCTGTAAGCAACTTGGGAATTGGAGCAGACAAGAAGTGGTGGCATGCTCCTAAGTTGGTCTTGTAACAATGAGATGTTCCTGATGGCAATCTTCACTGCCCCTCCACTGAGTCTGTTGAGAAAACAAGACCCAAACTAGCACAGGAGGAGCTCAGCCAAGTGACAGTCACATGCCCTATGGGCTCCTGGAGCTCATATACCCTTCCCATGTCTGGGCTCTTGCAAACAGGTCACTTCAGTAGAGGACTGAGGTTGAAATTCATTTATATGCCCTTTGAAGGACATATAAAGCTTGAGATGACCCTTAATGATATGGGTGGAAGCTTGAAAGAACTTCACAGCCAGAACTGCTGATGCTGTTAAATTCACCCAGACTAGACCTGCAGAGCTGCTTTCAACCTCTATCATGTTCCTCACATCTGTGAAACTCAAGATGACCTCAGCTTCTCCTCAGAGCACCTGATTCCCATGGGTTCCACAGACAACAAGACTCAAAACACTTCTCTGAGCTACCTCTGGGACCAGGCAGAATGTTGGCTAATTAAAGGGAAGGGTTCCTGGAAGAGGAGACTGCCACCAAAATTTTCAAAGGCATTTTAAGGTTTTCATGTAATTTCAGACTCTAGCCAAAACTCAGGGTGGGACATTAGTGAGATGAGATGCACTAGACTGCTCTGTACTTGGCTTAAAGCCTGGTTATTACATTTGCATGCAGTACTGGACAAAAGCTGCATGCAATGCTCTTGAATATATATTTAGGTTAACTCCAACATCTGCCAGTCTGGAGAAAAAAAAAAAGAGACCAAAAAAAAGCTATTCTGCCTCTTTTTGCAACACATTCAGAAGATCTGTTCTGTGCAAACTAAGCAGCCAGAGGTGTGAAAGTTCTGTGGTTTTCACATCAGCTGTTACAGCACAGGCTGCTTCAGCCCAACTTTTACCCAAAGCAAAAACTCCTTCCTAACATTTGAATCCTTGCTTTACTCATGAAGGCTAACCAACAGCAAAATGCATGCTTATGATATCCTTGCCAGTACAGACTTCACTACATGCATTTCATTTCAGATGGCATCAGTTTGAGTACGTTTTAGTTTCCTTCTTTCTCTCAGTAATGCCCCAAGCCCTCTCCAAACCTCATCCTATTTATCCACCTCTACTCCAGAAACTTCCTGGGGAACACTGGCCCAAGCTTCACAGCTCACTCTCTAATGAGTGACCACTGCTAAGCCTCCAGGAGGTCCCACTGAACTCAGGGGGATTCTCTTGGGCTCTAGATGTCTGCTTGCAAAAGTATCTTACCACAGAACTATTACATCTACCTGAGCAGACAAGAAAGGAGAATGGCCAGGGACAGAGCTCTGTGCTCTTACAAACTGGCATTTAGAGTTTTAGTTCCCAAATCCTGATTTTCTGTTGGGACAGACCTGCAGAATCTCTAAACTCTCAAACCCAGAAACGTGTTGGATTGTCAGCTGTAAAGTTCAAGAGTAGCAGCTACAAGCTACTTCTCAGAAGCCAGGCAATGATTTTACTACAAAGAAGTGCTAGTGTCACTGTAACCAAGACATTAAAACACTACACAGAACAAAACAAATCCACTGTTCTATCTTAGAGCTCCTTTCCTGTACATCAGCTATGGGTTTACATCTCAACATTGTATTTCTGGCTGCTACCCACACTGAGGTTGCAGACAGAAATCAGACACTTCAGGCAAAAATCTTACAAGCAAATTCATCAGTCAGAGAGCAGTTACTGCACCTAGATTTTGAACTTCTTTTAGCATTCCCTAAAACTTTAGGGAGAGGTTAGCACTAATTCCAAGAACCTTTATTTGCTCCAAGGTTGTTAAGCATGAGCCCATCCAGGAAGCACTCTGTAGGCATCAGGGCTAAGCACAGGGGGGAGCCATTTAGTCATAATGCTGAGATTGCATCGAAAGAGCTCAGAACCTGAGGAACAAGAGAGGGAGAGGCACAACTGCTACCTGCAAACCCCCAGGGAAAGGAAGGAGCTGCTAGGTGACATGGAAAAAAATGCCTTCACGTCAATGCAACTTCATCACATCTGAGCAACGTCAAGAAGAGCACATTATGTCCACACATGTAACATGACTGAGCAAAAAAAAAAAAGACAATAGAAGTAAAAATACCCAAGCCCCCAGCTATTTCCTGATCAGTTATAAACCTGCTTGATCCCCAAAGCAGCTAAAGGGAAAGAACTGGCTTTCAAACCAACACTCGAGAGCCTCAGCCACCGGCAGTGGCGTGTGGAAGGCGCCCCCCAGAAACCATTACCTGCTTTATGGTGAAGTCATTAATAAGATGATGATTGTGTTCATTCAAGTTGCAGTGCAGGGTAACACAGTCACTGTGGAACAGCAGGTCCTGCAAAGTGCTGACCCTCTGCAGTCCCAGAGCACGCTCCATGCCATCCGAGAGGTACGGGTCATAGAATATCACACTGAAGCCAAAGGCTTTGGCACGAAGTGCTACTGCTTGCCCAACACGCCCTGGAACAAGAGAAACAGGCAAGGAGAACACAAGTGAAGCAGCTTGGGGGGCTGAAGTAGTCCCCTTCCTATTGCAAAGGCTTCTATCCAACCACACGGCTTTGGACAGCAGCTAGAAGGGGATAACAAAACAACCCAAGGTGGCTCTCGTCCCACTTGCAGTCCTCACCAAGAGCAGAAATGCTGCACAGCTGGGCTGTTTCATAGCTTGTTCTCACACTTTCCTGCAAAACAATGCAGGAGCTTTGGGCCTTTTGCAACCAGAGATCTGAAATCTCTCTCACAGGGAAAGGCTGAGAGCCCTGGAGCTGCTTAGCCTGGAGAAGACTGAGGAGGGATCTTATCTTCATGGGTGGGGGTCAGGAGGATGGGGTCAGGCTTTTGGCAGTGGTGCCCAGGGATAGGACAGGAGGGAGCAGGCAGACACTGGAACAGAGGAAGCTCCATCTAAACATAAGGAGGAACTTCTTTCCTTGGAGGGTTGGTTGAGCCCTGGCCCAGGCTGCCCAGGGAGGTGCTGGAGTCTCCATCTCTGGAGAGGTTCCAAACAACATGCAGACATGGCACTTAGGGCCACGGTTTAGTGGCATGGGGGTGCTAGGTTGATTGTTGGACTTGATGCATCTCAGAGGTCTCTCCCAACCCTGTGTGATTCTGTGGATCTCCTTTCTGAACAAGTTCTTTCCTCTCACTTTGAGTACCACCCTTTCAGCACTGAAATGCCTGAAAAGACTCCTGCCATCTGAGGATCTCAAGTAGTTTCTACCTACCTAAAGGAGAAATAAATACAGGGCATCAGATGGCAGCTTGTGAAGAAGAATGGGATACCAGTTGGCACTAGCTGTGACCTTAGCTTTTCTCTCTTCCTCTTTCCTTACTGTCATATTGCAGCCTTGTGCCTGAAATTACTGTTTGGGCATGAATCCATGCCACTTGCATCAGGAAGTTTCTCTTTCCCTTACACACACAATCAGTAAAATACAGAGTAAATATGTGAGTGCATCTAGTAAATAAGAGGAATGTGAAGAATGAGGACTAACAGCTTCCTGGACAGAAGACTGCACACTAGATCCCCACCTTAGAGCATGACAAATGTTAGATAAAGAGCTTTAGGAAGCATCACTAGGCATACCATCATGGTCCTGTTTCACTTAAAAAGAGGAAAAAAAAAAACCCCAACAAAACCAACACCACTGAACAAGTTTCCTTTTGTAACATCTGAGTTTGTTGAGAAAAAAGCATGGCATTCACCCAGGGAAATCCCAGCCCTTTCCAATTGTGCTTGAAGGGATTTCCCTCTGCTTTTCAGCTTCTCTTTGAATGAACTTAAGAGGCTTCTTCCCTGGAAGAAAGGGGTTTTGTTGCTCATTTAACCTGCACACAGCACTTCTGCACTGCTTAGTGACAGATGTGCTTGGAGAACTAAAGCAGTGTCAATGTGACAGGGGCTGACTGCTTTCCTTTGGGGACACCAACTTGAAATGCTCTTCCAAACCCTTTTATTTCAATACTTTGCATCCATCTTATTTGTTTGCCTTTTAAGCTGGTTTGTTTATCAGCTTGAAAGAAGCCAATTCTCAGCACAAACACTGTCTTCTTTTCAAATGCTGGCACACTGAGAGCTGAAGGAATCAGTCACACCACTGGCAACTACCTTCTACACTAAGCCTACTGCTTTTCCTCCAGCTCTAGCCACTTTCACATGCACTAGTCTGGCATCTGTTCCTTCTTTACAACACCAGTACCTGAGGGATTCACAACAGGGAAATCTCTTACTGCAGGCTCTCCACTGAGAGCTGCACTTGCCATTCACTGCTACCAGGCTAATGAACCAAAGCCTCCTCCAGCACATTGCTGGCTCATGGTGAGCTTCTTGTCCACCAGCACTCCCAAGTCCTCCTCTGCAGAGCTGCTTTCCAGCAGGCCAACCCCTACCCTGTCCTGGTCCATGAGGTTATTCCTGCCCAGGTGCAGGACCCTCCTCTTGCCCTTGTTAAGCTCCAGGAGGTTCTTCTCCCCAAACTCTCAGCCTGTCCAGCTGTCACTGAACTGCAGCAGACCCTGAAACTGAGTTAGCCTGAAAACCTGCTATCCTCTAAGGCTCTCCTGGCCATCAGATATGGCTCAAAGGCTACCTCAAGACATCACCAACAGCAAAACAGCACACAGCATTCCACCTTCAGGACAAGTCTATCTAAAAAGCATCAGCAATTGCTACAAATATTCATGGGTGCTTCCAGGGAAGGCAAATTCTGGGGTTCAAAAATATTAAACTTCTGTGTCTGCAGTGTGGGAAGAATGCAGAAAATCCATGTAGCATCAAAACCACAACAAGCAGAAAGCAACAAAATCCTGTTTTCTTTAGAAATCAGAGATTGCTACAAAGCTCTAGCAATGCCCATGCATCATTTCACTGAATCATAGAGCTGCCAGAGTTGGAAGGGACCTTCAAGATCATCTAGTTCCAAGCCCCCTGCCTGCCAGGGACACCTCCCACTACATCAGCTTGCCCAGAGCCTCATCCAGCCTGGCCTCAAAAGCTTCCAGGGATGGAGCTTCCACAGCCTCTCTGGGCAACCTTTTCCAGTGTCTCCCCACCCTAACAGTGAAGAACTTCCTCCTAAGATCCAATCTAAATCTCCCCTCCTCTAGTTTGGATCCATTCCCCCAAGTCCTATCACTACCTGACCTCCTGAAAAGTCCCTCCCCAGCTTTCTTGTAGGCCCCCTTCAGATGCTGGAAGGCCATCAGAAGGTCTCCTGGGAGCCTTCTCTTCTGCAGACTGAACAACCCCAACTCTCTCAGCCTGTCCTCATAGGAGAGGTGCTCCAGCCCTCTGATCTCCAATGTGGAAAGTGCTGTTTTGATTCATTTCCTGCTGAGCACCTAGCAGGACTGCTAAGGGCACCTCATTTATTGCATGGTAACATCACCCAACTCCTAAGCCTTCATATTGTCTGCTCATGCAGATCAGTCCTTTGGCCAACCTCGAGCCAGGAGCATGGGGCTTGGGAGAGAATCAGCAGGTGAGGGAAAGGCAACTGAGTGATGACATTCATTAGGATGCAGAGACAAATGTATCTGGAGGAATTTCACCTCTCTTGAGTGAGGAAATGCATTAGCTATTAGTCATCAGCATCTGCAACTGAGAAGGAAGGGGAAGGGAATGTGACTTTAGTGCCATAAAATCATCATTACAGCAGAACCAGGTCCAGCAATCTACTCAGCCAAGTGCTTACATGCTGCTGCTCATAAATAATCTCCTTTCAAAAGAAAGAAAACCCCTAAATGCAAAGCCAGAAGGTGAAAAGGTAGTTTGCTGTCTTGATTCCTTTTTTCTTCTTTTCTGTTCTGCTTTTTTTTTTAATGCAGGTCTTGTGTTGCATCACTTGCAACAGAGGAGACTGCACAGTAATCAAGATGAAAAGTGCCACAGCAAGCTGTTCAGTGATGTGCTACTGTTATTTCTGTAAGGCTCCAAGAGTCACACACTTGAGAAAGACAGAAAGAAACACAGGCTCTGCCCTGAAGAGCTCAGAAGCTAACCAAATACCACCACAATGAGGGATGGTATCCAACAAGCACATGAGGGAGGCATTATGCTGTTGAGTCTCTGCTTATCTTCAAGCTCAAGACAAGCAGAGGATGAGAGATGTGGTGAACTTGAAAGGAGGAGCAGAGAGTAATAGGATTAAGCAGGACAGACCAAGTGTCAAAGCAGGAATATGCCTGAGAGAAGGCAAAGAAAAAGAGAGTGGGTGATGGAAAGCAACAGGCAAGTGAGTCACCAAACTTGGCTAGAGCAGTGGGTGAGGAAGTGAGGAGCTGCAGCTTTGGAGGGAATGACGTAGGCAGCACAGAGATAGGCAAGAGCTGGGGTGTTTCTCTTTGGCCAAACAAGAGAAAAGCCCAAGAACAGATGTGAAGAATCACAAAGGTCTGGACTTTTGCAAAGTGATCAATTTTAAGCAGCCCACTGCTGAAGAGACCACAAGTTTAAGAGCAGAACAGAGAAACACAGCTGTGGTTGAGATAGGAGATGATGGGAAGGGCCAGGAACAGCAATACCACACAGACCTAGAGAACAGAAGGACCTAGGAACAAGAGGAGAACTGTTCTGAGTGCAACACACTCCCTAGCCTCTTAGTGGTTCAGCACTTCTGACACTGACATGTCTGAATAATGAAATAATACACTGGGGCCAAACAACAGGCATGGGAAGAGGTCACTAGCAGGGAAACATAACCTAAGGGCAACAGCCTCTTGAAGGTGGCTGCAAATACACATTTGAGTCTGAAACTAGAGACAGGTAACCTCCTGCTGTCATCTCTCCCAGGTAACTGTGCATCTCACAGCCCAAGTGCCTGAATGCCAAGTCTCCTACAGCTCCATTTTCATCTCTTCTGAGCCTGCATGTTTATTCATCATTAATACACAGCTGCTAGAACAGGTCAGTTGTTGTGTAGTGTTGTGCCTATGCACATGAAGTGCACAAAAAGGAAGAGCAGAAGTTTTCCAAACTGACTTCAAAAGTGGATTAGCCTTGAAATTGGGAATATTCTGGTGTAGGAAACTGATTAGGAACACTATCAGGCTAGGGAAAATGGTTCAAAATGTTAATGGTTAAAAAGGAGAAAATTAGTAACAGAAGTGTACCTTCAAAATCATGTTTTGCTAGATTTAATATCTAGATTTAACCCCAGTGTGCAAACAAAAAGCTTGCTTTTTAAAACTAAACCCCAAACCCTAGCATTTTACACAGCTTTGCAGCCACAGCTGACAATCTGATCATCCACTTGCTTCTCTCTCCTTTTCAGCCACTCACAACCAAACCAACAGAGGCAAAATTCACTTCAGGAAGTCAATACTAATTGGCTTTTTGTTTGTTTTTTTTTTGTTAATTTATTTATTTAAATCTCAGCCTGGAATTGGTGCAATGCCAACAGGGCAGGGATCTCCAGCAAACAAGACACAAGGCAGAGGAGCCAAGGCTTAAGTTTCAAACACTAGGTATGCATTTCCATTCCTGAAACCTTCTGTTATTGATGCCCAGATGCTGTGACTGCAGTCATAATGGTGTTTAAATGCTGTGCACAATTCCACAAGGACAGGTGAGAGAAAGCAACTTCATGAGTGACTTCTTGAAAGAAGGAGGCAACTCTTGGGACTGTAGAGATGTTTTTGGTGTGTTCCATACTCATTTAAATGACTACTAGGTGACAAGAGGCTATCTTCAGCTTCCAAAAGTTAAGAGATCATGGCTTGAGCTATCTGACAGCAATGTGTAACTGGAACAGTCATTTCAGTGTGATGCCTTGTTGTCAAAATCATCATTAATTCCTGGGGATGAATATCCCAGCAATGACATCCCCACTTATCAGATCTTGGAGGAGACAAGCACATGACTGAATAATTTTAATACAGAAACTGAACTTGCTTGTTTTTCTTCTGCACTAGACAGTAATTCATTCAGCCCAAGCAAGCCTGTCCATCTGTGAAGATGCTGAAACACACTTAGGGCTATTCAGAGAGGTAAGGAAGTGATTTTGTTCAGGTCTGGAAAGATCTCAAACTTCCTTACATATCTATTTCCCCCTCCCTCATTTGAGCTGAAAGACAATTTCAGATGCAGGAGCTAACTGCTCTGCAGGCTGCTCCTGCAGCAAAGGGCTTTGCAGGTGTGTTAAAAACAGTGAAAGAAGAAAAGCACAACCAGAGACAAATATGACAAGAAGAAATACAACCAGTATACATGAGGCTAGGTGGAAATAGCAGGATCCTTGTTCTGGAAAAGGGAAGTGATAGTGTCTCTTCCTGATGGGCCTGACAGCAGGCAATACTGCAGCAGAAAGATGTAGAGAAGCTCAAAGAATTCAGAGGGTATCAGCAACAAAAGAAGTTGGCTGAGGGAAATGGTGACATCTAAGGGGAAAGCATTTGAGCCACGGGAACGCTGGCAATGAAGTGGCATAAGTGTTCTGTGCCACAGCCCAAACCTTCCCTGGTTTGGAAAGGAAAAGGCAAGGTGAAATGAAAGCACCTCAGCAAGCCAACATACCTAATCCAATAATGCCCAAGGTCTCCCCTCTGATCCTGGCTGCTCCAGAAGCCACCTCCCGGATCTGTTCCACGCTCTGTACTCTCGTGCCTTCCCGCAGCGCCTGGTGGAGCCAGGTGGTTCTCCTGTACAGGTTCAGAATGTGGCACATGGTAGAATCTGCTGTTTCTTCTACTGAGGCAGCTGGCACATTACAGACTGCAATCCCTGCAGAGAACAGGGGAGGGGGGGGGAGAAAAAAAAAAAAGAGAGCAGTTGCCAAACATTGCTTTGGGTTTGTTTGGGTTTTCTACCCCCCTTCCCCAGTTAACAGCAATTCAGGAGCATGAGGGGTAAGTTTACACATATTTTCACATCTGTTTTGCACAAACACTCAGTTTCTGACTGTAAGAGCAGACAGAATACTTGGTAAGCATGAGGAAATGTACTTTTTTCCTGATTTTGTGGGGTTGTTTTATTCCTCCTGATCGTGTTTGCCAGCTAAGGCAGACAGGAAACAGAGCACTGAAAGCACAAAAGGAGAGTACTGAAGGTAGCAGGCACTTCTGAACACAACTCCAGGTCTTGCTAAGTATTTTACATGCACACTGAGCTAGGTCTTCTGAACAGCAAAGAAAAATCTGCCTTGCTCTCAACAGTGCAGTTAATGATCACTGTTTAGATTGAACTGTGTGGCTTTCCTTCCCACCACTGAGCAGATGCCCTCCCCAAAAGCTACCCAGACAAGTTTTAGAAGAGACAAAACAGTTTCTAATGACAGCAACTCTTACAAAGCCCTCACAGGAGGACTAGTAGCATTTCCAGTTCATGTATGGGTAATCATGACAGAAGGAGGAACAATTTGTTTCATGCTGCACACTGGTTTGTAGAATTACAGCAGAGAGAATCCAAGTCCTTTTCTGGTCCTTCAAATGAAAGAGCTAACCCATCTAATTGTCAGCAGGGAAATACAAAATCTGCTTCTGCATGGAGGGTAAGAAAACAGACAAGGTAAAGGTAATGCAAAATGATGGCCATGTTTCTAAAAGCTGAAAAGGTACTCGTTGAAAAGGGCAGAACATCAAGCAGCTCAAAGGCTGTTACAGATTTCCACAGGCAACTGTGGAAGGTGCATTGATTCCAAACCCATCATATCCCCTTTTTCACTTCCAAAAGGCAAGAAGGGATTGTAATTGCCTAGAGGTTACCCCATCTTGCTTTCCACCTTCCAGTCCCAGTGTACAGCACTTAATCAAAATGTTTACTCCAAAGAGTCTGTGTCCTTTTTGCCTTGTCTCCTTCCTTGCTTTCTAGTTACTACATCTTTTCTCTCCAACCATCAACTCCCACCAATGTTTGTCTCTCAGTTCTGCTGACTGAGATCACAAACAGTACACAGTGTAATTTCATGGTGGAGAAGGGGGAAAAAAAAGAAGTGGTTTGTCCCCTAAAAAAACCTCAAACACAACCCCACCCTAATACTGTTTTCACTGTCTGGTTGTTTGGGCTTTTCCATAAATAAATATTCCATGAGGCCTCAGCTAATGCCAGTATCTCTTATGAGGCAAGGAAGAAAAGAAAAACATTCTATTCAGTAAGAGTAATGACAATCATCTGAAAAAGAATAAGCTCATACTATATTTAGCTCCATTTTCCATTCCAATGCCTTCACTCTGCTGCCCAGTCCTTTCTTTAGCTCAGTAAAAAGCAACCTAAAGAACCTGCAGAACTGTTTTTGCCTGCTGTGGAGGTAGAGTGTCTGCTGAGTCACTGCTCTTAGGCTTACAGAGAGAGAAACCAGCATCATTTGCTGGAATTCAGCTGGGCATCTATCAGCTGAGGTATGAAACTCATCATTTTTTAACAATTGAGGGGAGAGGGAAAGGCATGAATGAGCATGAAAGGCACAAGACTGAAGCCCAGTACTCCTTTAAGTGCATCACATTCAACAGCTGCCATTTGCTTCTACAAAGTCTTTGTCATGGAGAAAAATGCAGGTTTTAGATGGCAAAACAAATGGAATGAGCATGTCTCCTGATAGCTGACATCAAAAAAAGAATGCTTTCAAAGGAACTTAATGAGTTACATTACATACTTGGGAAGAGCAATAAGGAATTGAACTCACCTTATACCTCTCATATCTCTCTGTCAGATGCATATTACTTGCACTAGTTGAACAAATAGAAAGTGATTTGTCCCTGTAGTGGGGAGTTAGCATTTAATTCCACCCTAACTATTTAAATCAAGATGTTTTACACCATAAACCTTCCAGCATTTATTGGCTTTTGACAGAGTGGACAATTGCATTTTGTAAATACTGGGTTACACAAAAGGGCTGATGGATCCTAACTGTGTAACTGTTGTGACAGGACAAGGGGTAATGGCTTTCAACTAAAGGAGAGGAGATTTTGACTGGATAGAAGGAGGACATTTTTCACCATGAGGGTGGAGAGGCACTGGTCCAGGTTGCCCAGAGAGGTGGGAGATGTCCCATCCCTGGAACCATTGCAGGTCAGGTTGTTTGGGGCTCTGAGCAACCTGCTCTAGTTCTAGGTGTCCCTGCTGACTGCAGGGAGATGGTACTAGATGACCTTGAAAGGTCTCTTCCAACTCTAACCATTCTGTGTTTCTCTAACTGAGCCTAAACACAACACAGGAACTAACTGATTAGGAATGTGGCCAGTTCACATTTCCTGAGAATAAGCATTTCCCAAATCAGTTGGACTCTGCCTTGCAGAGTTCTGTGGCTGCATTCAAATTACAAGCTTGGGTTACAAAACCAGCATGGAGACTTGCAAAAACAGCCAAGAAAACCTGCAGAACTTTTCCTCTTCTGGGGGATTCTCTGCATAAATTGGCCTCCTGACTGCTCAGGGTCTTGCATCTCTATCTAAGTTTTGCCTTTTCATCTAGGATTTTATCCCAAGCCAATCTCTACACCTCTCTAAATCTGTCTCTACATATAGAGGTGTTATCTGGGGCTCACCATGTATGCCCCTAAGTGTGGCACTCCTTGCAATAAGCAGGAACACAGCCTTGCCTGCTTTCAGACCTTGCCTGTGCTTCACAGAAGCCCACAAAGGAAGTTGTTAGGCTCTCTATGCTGGGCAAACCACAGTGCCACTAGAAAGAGGGGATTATTTCCCTATCATTTACTGATAAACAGACCATATTACAGCTCCTCACTACATCCATAGGGTTATTATTGGGACTAGGCACTGGCATGTTGAAATCAATGCTGCCAAGATCTTCCCAGAGCATAATGGGAAGCAGACTTGGGGCAATTTAATCTTAAAAAGAGAAAGGAAGAAAACCCAGACATTCATTCCACAGGGTAGTTTGACCTGTAGATTGTAGCTAAAAGATGGTTTATCCTAAAGAAAGCCAAGGACAAATCAGGATGATGTTGGGTTTGTTTTTTTACAGTGAAATGCTCATCACCATCTCTTCCTAGTTTCAGTATGTGAATTTATTCTCAGGCATCCACAACTGATTCCCCCTCTACAAATCAGTATTTCATGCCCCATAAATAAGTCTCAGACAGCAGATAATGATCTCATTTTTGGATTGTTTTTCATTCCAACAGCAGTAGTTTGCCATGCTAATGGAATTATGTTTTGTGATGGGATTAGAGCAGTAGTGGTTAAAATAGACAATGGAGGTTAACAAAAAAACAAAAGGAAGAGATGAAAAATGAAGGCCTCACACTCCTTGGGTTTCTATCTGAACAGGCAGCTTGTCATCCTCTCCCCCAAAGCTGTCCATATTATCATTTAATTAACTAATGCTAGTATCTCCATAATGATTTTCCAACACTTGGATGAGAAAATGATACAGCTTACAGACTAGGGTGAGCAGCAATCCTACAGAAAGCACGAATGCAACCAACTTAGATGCATCTATCAGGCTTCTGGAAGCAAGTCTAAGATGTCAACTAATGTCTTGAAGAGCCATACCTAAGTCTCCAGCAGATTTGATGTCAATGTTATCAAACCCACTGCCAATTCGGACAATGATTCGAAGTGCTTTGAACTTCTCCAGGTCTTCTCGTGTTAAGGTGATAGTGTGATACATCAGTGCCCCCACTGCTTCATTTAGTACCTGGCAAGGAAATGGAACAAAAAGAGAGAGGTTTATTTGTTTCTCTTGCATAGGGATCTCAGCTCAGTCACACATATGTACCTGCAGGTAGAAAAAGGCTGTATAAAGCATTGAATCCAGCTCTTTTGCTTTCCAAGTTACTTCTCCAAACACCTTCCCGCTTCTTGCTAAGGCTTTTTCACCTCAGGCATCCATTTCAGCAGGATGAGATTAGCTTTAGAAGAACTAAACCTACCTGTGTTTGTGCTCCTAAGAGGGAAAATGCTGTATGTACCTTCAGAAGGGATCTGGAGGAGCAGATCCAGTGTGCCCTGATGAAGTTTGCTGATGACACCAAAGTGAGCAAGGAAGGGGACACTCTCACCCTGCAGGAAGACCTAGATGGACTGGAAGAGTGGGCTAGCAAGGCTAGCAAGAACCTTAGGAAGTTCAGCAAGGACAAGTACACCTAGGAAAACACAATCCAGGAGTGCAGGACAGGCTGGAGTCTACCTGGCTGGGGAGCAGCTCTGTTGTTAAAAGGGACCTTGGGGATCTCGTGGGTAGGAAGCTAAATGAGAGTGAACAGCGTGCTGCTGTGGCAAAGAAAACCAACAAAGGCAGGACCAGTAGAGAGAAAGTCACTATCCTACTCTCCTCAGTACTTGCCAGGCCACACCTGGAATAATGTGTTCACTTCAGGTCCCTGCTATGCAAAGAAGGCTGAAGAAGAGTCCAGAGAAGGGCCAGAAAGATGACCCAAGGGCTTGAAAGCTACCTTATCAGCAAAGGTCTCCCCTCAGGAGTATTAGTAGTAGTTCCAGTATTTAAAGGGGTGGCTAGACTCCTCTTTACAAGGAGTCCCATGGAAAAGATGAGAGCTAGTGAGTACAAATTACTCCTGGGGACATTCTGAGTGAACATAAGAAGAGAATTTTTCACCCTGAGAACAATCAGCCAGTGGAAGACTCTCCCCAGGGAAGCTGTGGACTCCCTAACACTGGACATTTAAGATTCAGCTGGACAGGGGCTGGGCCATCTTTCATCTAGAGACTGTCCAACCAAGAAGGTTGAAGCAGATGATCCTTGAGGTCCTTTCCAATCTGCTATTTTGTGATTTCACAAGAGATGCTCTGCAAGAGGGAAGCCCTAAGTAGAAGGGTGACTGGCCTGCCATCTGCACATGCAGATGAACCCCCCCCCATGGGAGCAAACACTCCCTTCAAACAATCAGCATTTTTTCATGGCCAGGCAGCTGCCCTTCAGCTTTGAATGGAGTCACAGAACAGTAGCTCTTCACCATACACACAGTGGTACAGGCATTCACTGCACTATTAAACCACTTGATACCTGAATAGAAAACATTCAGTAATCATCACAAAACCCTTGGGACAACAGAGGCTGGAAGCTGTCAATTCATACAGCAGAACCATGGTGTTTATCCCTTGGTTTAGTTCTGCTGCAACCAAGGTCTTGCTGATGGGAAATTGGAGGTCACCTAAACTGGTACCACTGAGATGCCAAAGCAGGCACTATCCAGAGAAATAAAGCACATCTAGGAAATAAGACACTGAACCAAAGCAGAAATCACAGAATCATGAAGGTTGGAAGAGACCTCTAAGATTATCAAGTCCAACCATCAGCCTATCACCCTCATGCCACTAAACCATGTCACCAAGTGCCACATCTCCATGGTTTTTGAACCCCTCCAGGGATGGTGACTCCACCACTGCCCTGCCCAACCTGGGACAATGCTTGATAACCCTCCCAAGGAAGAAATTCTTCCTAATATCCAACCTAAACCTCCCCTGCTGCAACTTGAAGCCATTTCCTCTTGGCCTATCACTAATCACCTGGGAGAAGAGACCAGCCCCCACCTAGCTCCAACCTCCTTTCAGGGAGTTGGAGAGAGCAAGAAGGTCTCCCCTGAGCCTCCTCTTCTCCAGGGTAAACACCCCAGTCACCTCAGCTGCTCCTCATTAGATTTATTTTCCAGACCCTTCCCCAAACTTGTTGCCTTTCTCTGGACACACTCCAGTGCCTCTACAAAATGTTGCAAATGAAAAAACAACCCAAACCAACCCCACTTCTCTGTGTTTTCTACCTAATGCCCTAACCATTCCCTAAAATCCTAATTGTTCTACGAGATACAAACCATGCCCAAATCACTTGAAGGTCTAAGCTAGCTGTGGTGACTTCACATGGAAGTTCTGCATTCAGTAGATTTTTGGGTCTGGGACATGGACAGATTCTGTCAATTGAGTTATTTCTGCTGATACAAACGTTGTCTAAGGGTACTGCAAGGTCAGGAACAATAATCAACATCAGTAACAATCCTGAACATCAACAGAAATAGTTTTGAACACCAACTATTGCAGCAAAGTCTCACACACAGAGGATGAAACATGTTGGGACCCAAGAGCTGCAGCAGGAACTTAAAAAATTAACATACATGAATAAAGATGATAAAAGGAAACAAAACCAAAAACAAGCCCAAAAGCAAAACCAAGGCAAAACAAAAAGAAAACTGCTTCTGACTGACTACTTCACAAAATTTAGGCCACTCCAGCAGGTGCTTCTGGATTCCTAACCCCAGCTCTAAGTCAGATAAAGACCATAACCCTTTGAGCAGAATTTGGATTCAGTTGAAAGGATAAGAACTGCAAAAAGAAGAAGAATAAAATGAGAAGTGATACACCCTCAAAGCATGTGGCTCCAACATAAGTGAAAGAACAGCTGTAGGCTCTGATCTTAGATGGGATTGTCATCCAGAAAGCTCCTTTGGGAGATGACATCCTGCAGTCACCATCCCAAAGACTGCACCCATCAGAAGGTTGCTTCCTTGAGCTGTTAACACAGGGTTATAAAATAATCCCCAACCAGTTTATTACTTCTCCTTCTCCAGCAACATTACAGCTGGTAGGGACCAAGGCAAAGCCTATGCCTGGGGCACTCTACCCAAGAAACAGTTCCTTTTCTAACCACCTAAGTGCCCACCTAAAATGCCCTGAGGGTTTTTTGGGGTTTGTCCCATTTATTCCTAAGAGAAAAGTGTTCCAAAAGCTCCCAGCTCCAACAAGATGGAAATCCCTTCTGATTTCCAGCCTCAATTTATTCCCAGCCCAGCTTGTATCCATTTGTTCTGGTGCCAGCATTGGCCATTTGCTTAAACCACACTTTCTCTTCTTGGTGTCTACAATCCAACTGCATTTAGAGGCAATGATCACATCTCCTCTCAGCATGTTTGGCTAGACTTCACAAGTCTACTCCTTCTAGTCTTGTCTAGGATGATGCTCTTCTACCTGCCTGATCAAGTCTGAACACTTCTCCACCTTGCTCACAGAAGTCTAATCTCACCTCTCCCATGGATGACCACAACTGCACCCAGAGTGCTACTGGAGGTCTCTCTCCTCACTGGGTTACACCAACACTAGCACTGTCAGCAGCAGTCCTAGACTGCTTTGGGTTGGAAGAGACCTTCAAGGTCAATCTAGTTCCAACCCCCCTGCCATAGGCAAGGATACAATTCCAGTAGAGCAAGTTGCTCAAGGCCTCATCCAGCCTAGCTTTAAACACTGCCAGGGATGGGACACCCACAACTTCTCTGGGTAACCAGTTCCAGTGCCTCACCACCCCCTGAGGAATGAATTTCTCCCCAACATCTGATCTACAGCTAGTCCTGCAAAGCCCTCCCAGGGACACTTCTTCATGGCCATCAGCACACTGCCAGCAGATCCTTCAGCCAGCAGCTAAATCTGAATCCTTCTCCTTCAAGCATGTGTTTCTGTCACACTCTCCAACTTAGAGCAGCATTTCTTTCTCCAAGTCCCTTCTTACTTCAAGCCTCAAAGCCCTCAGGTTCTGCATGACATTTAGGCAAATCCTCAATCCTGGGTTTTACTCCATACCCTTCCTCCTGCCCCTCCAAGGTTGCTCTAGATGGCTGTGACACAGGAGAGAACATTCTCTCTGTGCTGGTCAGAAGAGCAACAACTGAAGCAGCTGAAGCCTCTGAGGATCCACCTAAGGCTCCTAGGACAGCCAGAGCCTCCTGTCTCAGCCTTGGCAAAGGCCAATGGTGTGGATGATCTTCTGTGTGCAGACCAGAGCTGCCACTGCTTTAAGGACTGCATGAAACAGGGGCTAGAAGACAGCTGAAGTGGCTCAGACATTTGGGTTGCATTTGGGAAGCAGCTTTTCACTCCCATCATCATGCATATTTTAATAACCCAGCCAGTCAAGGCTGTAATTTGGGACTCAGAGCACTGCTCTGGATCCACTACACTACAGTTTTGGGCCCATCTAGGTTATGGTTTGGCACTAGGAGGAGACAGAAAAGTATGGGGAAGCTTGGGAATGTGTTCAATAAAAGGAAAACACACTTCTCAGCTAGGGTTTAATGCTGACACTAGACACAGACAGGATTTGGACTCCATCATCCTTGTGGGTGTCTTCCAACCCAGGACATTCTCTGGTTCCCACCATGGGACAGGGAACAAACAGCTGCAAAGGAGAAAATCTTATGACATTTGCTTTTTAGAGTTTAAGCCTCTTCTAGGATTCTGGACCAGTTAGCAAAGGAACACACTGCCAAAAATGTAACCCTCTGTGACTGATTCATCAAGATGAATTTGATAATTAAAGGATCTTCCTGCTTTCTGCAACTGGCCATGAGATTGAGAAAGGGAGAAAATAACAGCAGTCTGAAGTTAGAACCATTCAGCTCTGGTGAGTTAATAATGCCACTTAGAGAGGGGAAAACCCATCAATACTGGAACTTTCTGTACTCTGGCACCCCTTGTACAAAGTACACTCTCAGGCCACACATACTAAATGCACACAAGAAAGTCTGACAAGCTTGTCAAGGAGTAAAACCAAAACTGGAGCTAAATCTGAGTCCTTGGAACTGAAATCAGCATAAATGTGAACAGTTCTGGAAACTGAAATGACCTGGAGGGGGAAAAAAACAAGTAACTGAGCATAGGAGTCATTTACTGATCCCTTCCAGAAGCACCCCCAGAGCCAAACAGGGAGGTTCTACAGTACAGACATATGGGTATAGGATGTTTTTTCCATCACAGACCATAACAACCTGGACTGATACAACATCCACAGCACAATCTGATTGCAAGGATATCAACTGATGTTGATTTGGGTGAGAGAACAGAACCAGCCAAAGCCAGACATTCAGCACAAGGCACGTGGCAGTCAAACACTGCTCCCTCCTGCCTTCTCCTGAGCAAAGGCAACACCAAAAGCTGGGCAGAGAAGAAGCAGAGTTAGCTCTGGACCTTCAACAGCCATTCCCTGCTTTCATCAGGCTACAGCTCTGCTTTTTGGGAAGGAAGGACCTGAGATCAAAGTTGAAAACCCAGGCCATGAACTGGCTTCCAAAAGTTGTAAATCCAGGCCACCAACTGGCTTCCTTCTATCACCAAAGGCTTCTGGAGCCCATCTGCCTAACTTCTGTGCCTTCAGACTTCCTTCCAGGTGAAGCTAGAGCACACAGCTTGTTGAAAGCCTTTTCCAAACCCTCTTCAGTGACCTGACATTCTTTCCAATCACAACTCCTGGAACAGGTCTTTCTGCTGGCCTTCAAGCTCAGAATGACTATCCTGTTTCCACACCCTGCCAGCTCTCCAAGGCTCTGGGAGCTCAGATGACCCTGGAGGAAGAGATATTTCTTTCTAAAAGCATTTAACCAATCTCAAATTCTGAAGGTTGAAATCCTTTTGAAGCATTTTCCTACCCATTTCCCCCCCACTTCTTTCAACACAAGGTTATTTTAGCCACCATGCCAAACACTGCATCATCTCCACTGCAAGACACACACATCTCCTAGGAGTTAGGGAAGAATTCTTAGCATCTTGTTTGCTTTCCCAAAAAAGCAAACCTAATCTAACATGCCAAGAACAGAACAGTGAGGCCTCCTCTTCTCTGGTCATCTAAAGAGACACTACTAGATTTTTACTCTGACAGTCTGATCTCAAGAGGCTTGTGGATCAAACCTAGAGAACAGAAACATCACAGAGAAGGAGCTGAAGGTGGTGGTGGACAAGTTATCCATGAGCCTAAAATGTGCCCTTGTGGTCAGTGGTCTCCTGGGCTGCATTGGCAAGAGCATTGGCAGCAGGTGGAGGGAGGTGATCCTGCTCCTCTGCTCAGCCCTGGGGAGGCCCCACCTGGAGAACTGGCTTCAGTTCTGGGCTCCTCAGGACAAGAGAGTCATGGAGCTTCTGGAGTGAGTCCAACAGAGAGAGCTCCAAAGATGCTGAGGGGGGCTGGAGCATCTCCCTTGGGAGGAAAGGCTGAGGGAGCTGGGCTTGGGTAGCCTGGAGAAGGGGAGCCTGACAGGAGAGAAGGATCTGAAGGGAGGATGTCAAGAGGATGGAGCCAGGCTCTTCTCCATGGGGCCAAGCAATAGGATGAGAGGCCCTGGGCACAAACTGGAACCCAGGAAGTTCCACTTAAAGATGAGGAAGAATTTCTTTGCTGTGAGAATGCCAGAGCACTGGGGCAACCTGACCAGAGAGGTTGTGGAGTCTCCTGACCTGGAGATAGATAGCCCAAACTCATCTGGACACAATCCTGAGTGCTGTGCTCTAGGTGACCCTGCTAGAGCAGAGAGGTTGGCCTAGATGATTTCTGGCATGGTCCCTTCCAACCTGAACCATTCTGGGATTCTGTGCTAATACAGTATGTAAACTGCCAAACTACTTCAGTGCAGACACAGAACATGCCTGTAAATCCCACACTGAATATGACAATATCTCTTGTTCCTTTAAAAAAAGCCTTCTAGAAAATCCTCACTAGAAAGTGCTACCTTTCATCTGCTTCTAGAAACTCCAGGGTATTGCTGTTCTTGGACTTGGTAGTGAGATGTGTCATCTCCAAAACCAACATGTTCTAGTTTTACCAAGAGACTTGAGATATTTTGCATATTTAGGTAGGGGAAAAAAGAAAAACCCTGTACTTTATACCTAAACTGAGTAGGCTTTGCATTATTTGACTTGCAACAAGCAGCTGCACACATCCAATTGGCCATCAACAATTTGCAAAGCCAGGGGAAGGCTGCAGCAGACCTGCAGCTGCTCTCAAAGCTTCACCACAGCCCTACAAAGCACCCATGTGAAACTAATAGCATTAAAACTAGAAAGAAAAGCCAGTGTGTGCTCAGAGGCTCCCAAACTCTGCTAGTTAGGGCTGCTTTTTCCATGTTCCTGTCTCTCTAGCAGCTTGATGTTAGGCTCCTGTGGTCCCTGGTGCTGTCAATAACCTACCCATGTCAATATTGCCTATTGTAGACCCTCAATTTTAATACTTCAGTTTATTCCTCACCACAGATGAAGGAGGGGCAGGTGCTGATCTATTCTCTCTGGTGACCAGCAACAGGACCCAGGGGAATGGCAGAGAATCACAGAACTGTCAGAGCTGGAAGGGACCTTCAAGATGATCTAGTTCCAAACCCCATGCCATGGTCTCAATGGTATGAACCAGGGGAGGCTCAGGTTAGATCTCAGGCAAAGGTTCTTCCCCCAGAGGGTGGTGGAGCACTGGAACAGGCTGCCCAGGGCAGTAGCAGGCTCCTGAAAATATTCTAACATACTGCTATATGACAAGGGACCTATCTGAAAGTGTTTTGGGAATACACATCCCAACACAGACACAGCTAAATAGGGAACCTGCAGAGCCTACAGCAAGCTTCCTTTTGGAAAGGACACTGAAATGAATCTTTCAACCCCAGGATTTACTGACAATCATCTGCAGTTTACTGGCAGAAGTCAGGCTGAGAATATAGACTGAAGACAGTTCTACTAAATAAAAGGCTTGGATGCAGAACCTCTAAGAGGAAATCTGGGTGTTCACTTGCAGCTTCTGTTAACAAGGGTGAACTGGCCTCCATTCCAGTTCCAGTGGTGGACTGAATATCTACACCACAGGATCATCAAGCCATAAAAGTCACTGATGACAATGCATCAAGCCAGGCAACTCTGGCTCAAAAATCCTCCTAATAAGCCCCAGCAATTCTCAAGCACCAGTGATCCTTAGCAAAACCTGCAAATGGAAAATGAAAGAAAAAGCTACTTGATATCCAACTCTATGAGACTCTAATCCCAGAGAATCCCAGAACAGTAGAGGTTGGAAGAGACCTCTGGAGATCATCTAAGTCCAACCCACCTGCTAAAGCAGGGTCACCCACAGCAGCTTGCCCAGGGTCACCTCCAGATGCCTTGGGAATCTCTCCACACAAGGAGACTCCACAGCCTCTCTGCCCAGGCTGGGCCAAGGCTCCAACACCCTCACAACAAACAAGTTTCTCTGCTCCTGCTCAGCTGGAACCTCCTGGGTTCCAGTTTGTGCCCAGTGCCCCTTGGCCCGGCCCTGGACACCACTGAGCAGAGTCTGGCCCCAGCCTCTTGCCCCCAGCCTTCAGCTCTTGCTCAGCATTGAGCAGCTCCCCTCTGGGGCTGCTCTTCTCCAGGCTAAGCAGCCCCAGGGCTCTCAGCCTTTCCTCCTCCCACAGATGCTCCAGTGCCCTCAGCATCTTCCTAGCCTCTGCTGGACTCTCTCCAGCAGTTCCTTGCCTCTCTTGCACTGGGGAGCCCAGAACTGGATCCAGGACTCCACATGTGGCCTGACTAGGGCAGGGTAGAGGGGGAGGAGAACCTCCCTTGACCTGCTGATCACACTCTTCTGAATGCAGCCCAGGAAACCACTGGCCTTCTGGGCCAGGAGAACACATTGCTGGCTCATGGTGACCTTCCACTGTCTGTAAGACTGACCAATGTGCTTGCTGGGTACAGCAGCACTTCCACTCTGCCTTTTCATCACTTCAGCAGACACTGGCAGCCTGCTCTTTCCTGTAGAGCTACACTTGACCTCTACCATTGCCCCTGGCAAAGCTGCAGATGTTGGCAAAGAGGTCATCAAGCATCCATGCTGCCCACATCCTTATTGTGACAGCTGCACCTTAACTCCTTTGTTGTATAATGAGGGGTAAAGCAAGTTTGCTTTGTTATGTTTTTCAGTCTTTTATAAGGAATCTGATCCAAGGCTCCTTCAGTTTCAGTGCCTTCACAAGGGTCTGGATCAGCTCAGGCCTAGGTATAGACGACTGTTTAGGAGAAGGCAGTTCCCTTCCAATCAATCTTCTTTGAGAACTTAATTTGGGTGGCAAAACTGAAATCCACCAACTGCAGCATGAACATAAACAGCACTGATGGTACAAAAGGAAGATTGCAGCTTTACTGCTGCTCAACAAAGCCAAATCTGAAGCTGGAAAAATTATCTTCCTTACCCACTGATCTAAGAGGAACAAATCACAGGCTCAGCTGAACAATAGCATCGTTCTTCACTTGTTTGTTTCAAGGCTCAAAATATTTGTTGGTTTAGGAGAGCTCTTCAGCTCTTCTCTGAAAGAGTCAGATCAAACTGTAGTGACTGGAACTCTTTGCTACATTTAATTCCCATGTTTAAGTGAGACTGAAGCATTTTGAGTCCTGAGCTGTTGAAGAGAAGTTCAGCTTTTCAACTTTTCTAACCTCAAAATGGTGGCAAAGTAGTAGCCCTGTGAAGATGATTTTATTGTTTGTAACAGGCCTCAGGGGATCTGACACATCCTAACTTAAGCCAGTCCCTTGGAAGGCTGGAGCACAGGTATAGCAGGCAATTTCCCCACTTCTAAGCCAGCCTTGTTCTCTTTAACATCCCAGTGCTCTGGATTAGCTCCATGAAGCAGGAAGTGCAGTCAAAAATACATCTTTTCTTCTAGCTAATTTGAGACAAGATGTAGGAAACCACATTATTACAGGACAAGAGAATGAGAACACACACACACACACACACAGAGCCTCAAACTCTTGACTCCTGTCCAGTCTTTAAAGATCATTCCTATCCAGATGTGCTTCCAGGTTTTATCCCCATTTGGGTTTGCAAGGATCACTTCACTTCCTCTCTGCTTGATCAAGATCTCTATTACCAGACCTTCCATATTATGTTTAGGATCACTGGAGCTCCCCAGCACTTTCCACAACAGACAGCAAAAGTCAGGAAGGCTAAGGAGTAAAGAATTTGAACCCCAAAAAGCCCTCAAGAATGTGCTTGGGCCTGTGATGCCTTTGAAAACAGACAGGAGGGAGGAGGAGGAAGACTGCAGAAAGCAGAAGTACTGAGTAGGCTGCTGAGGATGCTGAGATTGAGTGGCATGATGGTTGGACTTGATGATCTTAGAGGTCTGTGTCAACCTTCATGATTCTGTAAGGCAGGAAAAGCTGTAAACCATCAAAGGCACTGAAAGGAAGAGGGATTGGGTTAAAAAAAGGGAGAGACAACAGAGCACAGGAGAGAGAAAAGCAGCAAGTTAACCTGGAATGAGGATGGAAGCAAGCTAATTATCCAGGGCTTGGATAAGCACTTGTGTATTTGGCAGCACAAAGCAAAACACCACATACATTTGGAGGCTGGCTGAGAGGGCCCCTGAAAAGGCTGATTTCCACAGGATGAACTGTGAACTGCAAGCAATTTCAACAGTGAGTAACCTCCACTGACAGAAATGTGCTGTCTGTGAAGAAAGACATGTAACCACCACCATCTAAATGCACCTGGAGCTGCCACCCTATTCAAGGCAGAAAAACCTAGGAAAGCAAAACTGTCTTTTGTTCTTAATGAAGACAGAGAGGTTTTCACTTAGAATCACACAACTGTCAGACTGGGAAGGGACCTTCAAGATCATCTAAGTTCCAAGCCCCCCTGCCAGTTCTGCTTTGCTGTGTCAACACAGCAACTCTTTAGTCTTCTCTTTCTTGTTTAAAAAATACAAGGGGGGGAAAAAAAGCCCCAAACCAAACCAAACCCAACCACCTCCCACTTCATTGTAACACTTAACACTATGCTAGCATGCAATGGCCTACAGGAAGTGAGGTTTCTTCACCTGCTAACAGAAGGGAAGGTAGGACTGTGGTCTGAGTATATTTGCAAGTTGCTGGCTTTGGAATAAAACCATCCAAGAAAAGATTAAACCTGTCATCATAGAGAGAGGCTTTAAAAGGTTTCACAATGCTAGGCACTAGAAGAACATAAGAAGGAGCTAAACAAGTAGCCAACAACTTCACCAAAATTAATGCTACCTCTGCAAGAGATATGGATGTGAAAAGGTTCTAGTGCTGGATTTGGGGTAGACATGAGGCTTTCTTGCTAAGAGCAGTCTCTGGAGAGACAACTTTGGGGGGTATGGGGCAGTTGGCTCCCTTGGTCACTGTTGTGGCATGCTATTGTGGGCTGCAGGATCTAGTGCCTAGATCCTGCAGCCCACAATAGCATGCCACAACAGGTCACCATGATGATAAATGAGGATCCCTCCAGGAAAGTGAGAACACCTTTGACAACATGAAGAGCCACCAAGCCACCAGGAAGGGTGAGAACTTCTGGAGCAACACACAATTAGAATAGAGTTTTCAATCCACTTTCTAAATAGATCTGGGGTTAGCATTTGGCTTGAAACTCTTCTGCAGTGTCAATACTCAGTGCACGAGGCCTCCTAACCCCATGCACACAACTCCTTGGCTCAACAGAGAAGTTTGCAAGTTCCAAGAGTGAGACTTGGATGTCCAGCTGAAGGTTGAGCCACACTATTTCCAAGGAGCATTGCAAAACAGCAAAAGAACTATCATTTTCCCAGAGGTAGCTCTCAACATGAATCAAATTCAGTGGGGAGGCATATGGACAACACCCAGCCAAAGATACACAACACAAAAGCATTCTTCAAGACAGACATTGTCACCTTTGTTTCATCATCATGATTCATTCCTGACTGGATATGATCAGGAATTCACTAAGGGAATCAGCCATTAATTACAATGGAATAGCTAAACACACTGTCATGGCTAACAGAGGTGGAGACTGGTCTCATTTCTTCCCTGAAAGGGTTATCAGGCATTGGCCCAGGCTACTCAGGGAGGTGGTGGAATCATCACCCCTGGAAGGGTTCAGAACCCATGTAGACATGATGCTTGGGGCCATGGTTTAGTGGTGAACAGGGCAGCGTTGGGTGGATGCTTGGATCTCAGAGATCTTTTCCAACCAGAATGATTCCATCACCACGAAAGCACTAGACCATTAGAACTCTCCCTCTCAAGATTACCTTCTCATGAATTTCTTGTGTAGACTGAGCATCACAAAATGCCACTGTGGCTACATCCTTCAGAATAGGCATTTCTACTGTACAGTCCCTGCCATCCAGCAAGGCTACCAAGGGGCGTGGGTGCATGGGCCCGTTCATGATCGGAGGTCGAATGCCTGAGAAGAAACAGAGAACATTTGTTATTCAACCCATGCAAGTGGAATGAAAAACACCCCCCAAACACAACAGGTTACAGCTAATCTCTTTCTTCTGAGGGCAGAAAAAGATTTCAAGGACTGAAGCTAGTGAAAAAGGAACAAGTTTGTACTCAGCAATCAACCAGAATCAGAAGAGAGAACGCATCTACCCGAGAAGACTAAGGGGGGGGAATCTCATCAGTGCTTGGCAATGTTTCATGGGTGGGGGGCAGGAGGATGGGGCCAGGCTTTTGGCAGTGGTGCCCAGGGACAGGATAAGAGGGAACAGGCACAAACTGGAACAGAGAAAGTTTCATCTAAATTTAAGAAGGAACTTCTTTCCTTGGAGGGTGCTGGAGCCCTGGCCCAGGCTGCCCAGGGAGGTGCTGGAGTCTCCATCTCTGGAGCCATTCCCAAACCTGCCTGGATGCCATCCTGTGCAACCTGCTTTAGGTTAACCTCCTCTGACAGGGTGGGGTTGGACCAGATCATCTCCTTCCAACCCCTAATATTCTGTAAAAAGAAAATATGCCCTGGAGATTGAGAAGGGTGGACAATGGAAGACAGACAAAAGCACTGAGGGAATGGTATATTTGCTTTTTAAAGCTACATCCTTACTGCACTATGAAGTGGCTGTGTGATTGGATTCCACACCTTTGGGAGTGAGAAATGTCTTGCTCAGGCTTTTAGGAGCATAGCTTACAGGACAGCATAAGCAACTCAGTGAGGATTTGAGTATTTAATTAATGGATCACAGAACATCAGGGGTTGGAAAGCACCTCTGGAGATCATCTAGTCCAACTTCCTTGCCACAGCAAGGTCACCTAGAGCAGGTTGCCTAAGATGGTATCCAGGCAGGTTTGGAATGTCTCCACAGATGGAGACTCCAGCACCTCCCTGGGCAGCCTGGGCCAGGGCTCAACCACACTCCAAGGAAAGAAGTTCCTCCTTATATTTAGATGGACCTTCCTCTGTTCCAGTTTGTGCCTGTTCCCTCTTGTCCTGTCCCTGGGCACCACTGCCAAAAGCCTGGCCCCATCCTCCTGCCCCCACCCATGAAGTATTGATAAGACACTGCTATTGATATGGTGATGACAGGCTGACACTAAAACTTCACTGACCAAAAAAAAAAGCCTCCAACAGCTAACCTGAGAGTTGACAAGCTCCAACATCCAAGTGTAGAGGCTAACTGCTGATCTGCCTAGGCCTGCTTAGACTTCAAAGCTTTACCCAACAACTCTGTACAGCTCCAACAGTAATTCTTCCCAAACAGGAACAAAATGTCCCTCTCTAAGTCAACATCACACTTGGAACATTGCAGAGTGACAAAAGCAATGCACATTAAGCATCTGGGGAAGGAAAAAAAAAATCAGTTGGAAGTGCAGACTTCATTTATCTCCTCTTTGTAGAGTCTCAAAATGCAAAGTAATCCTTTTAAGAAGGTATTCTGAGAGCATCTTTTTAACAGGAGAGAAGCTACAAAGATACAGAGGTACTCAAGGGAATAACATTCAACCATTACATTCACACAAAAGCAGTTAAGGGTGGGGGGGGAAAAAGGACTTCCTGAAGAGCTCAGGAGAAACAAAACCCAAAAATCAAGCACATTTTTGTCTCCTTCTCCTTAAAAGAAGCAATTTAAAAGACTGCAAAGTGAAGCAGGCTAATCATTTCTCCTATGCAAATTTCAACACCATATTTTGGTTGCAGTGGGAATTGAAAAACATTGTTCATGGCTTGATGGTAACAGTTTTAGTCCAACACTAAAAGCAGGAGACTGAGTGAGGTTCCTCAGCTACCTTCTAAGAAGCAATTCCTGCAGCTTAGTCTCAGCCTGTGTCAAAAAGCAAGCCCTCAAATTCTGTCAGCTGCATTTAAAGGGGATGGAAAATGAGCAGAGTCCCAGCTGTAGATGAGATCTGGTGGAGAAAAGCAGCTGCTGGGAAAAGAGCTTCTCAGAACTCAACAGAAGCAGCATATTCCTTCCCCCTGGGACCAAAGCTCAGGTCTGGAGCTGAAGGAGTACAGCTAAGGAGGCTGTGATCCTCAGAGTCTCAACTGTCCAGCCTGCACCTACAGATTTCATGTGTTCTCCTACTCAAGACTTGGTCTCTCTGCAACTCCCTGAAAGGAGGTTGGAGGGGGGGTGGGAGTTGGTCTCCTCTCCCAGGTTACCAGTGACAGGCCAGGAGGAAATGGCCTCAGGTTGCACCAGGGGAGGTTCAGGTGGGATATCAGGAAGAATTTCTTCACCTAGAGGGTTATCAGGCATTGGCCCAGGCTGCTCAGGGCACTGGTGGAGTCACCATCCCTGGAGAGATTCAAACAACATGCAGACATGGTTTAGAGGCATGGCAGTGCTGGGTGGATGGTTGGACTTGGTGATCTTGGAGCCATTCTCCAGCCTTAGTGATTCTATGATTCTAAGTCAGGATGCCCAAGCAGCCCTACTGCAATCTGCCATTGAAGTTCTCTATCTGTCCAAACAGCTTTGCTACTTGAAGGCTGAACAAGAGTCACTACACTTGGTACTTCTCTGCTCTAGTCCCAGCACCTCCCAGCAACAGATGATGCCAAGGGACTGACCCTGCAGTACCCTCACCACAGCAGACAGGCATTCAGATGGGAGAAAGATTCACCAGCACAGTTTTCCATGGGTCCAACACCCAGGAAAACTCTTCTCTGTTGCAAATCCACCAATTCCTGACCTGTGAGAGACATGCTCAGAAATACAGCTTCCCTTCAGTCATCTCCAGCCACCAAAATTAACTGGAGGCCTTTTGAAGATCATTTCTAGAATTCATGCATCTTGCTAACCTATTATTGTTACCTCTTTAAACTAGAAATGGTCATTTTTAACCAATAAAGCAGACACTAATCCTGTGGACACAGAGACAAATACACACTGTAAAGCTATGTAGTTATGCAGAGCATAATGACTCTCCTTGAATGGCAACTTCTTTATAAACCCCATTCAATTTCCTTCAACAGCCTCCCATAAAGCATGTTACAGACTTGTTCATGTGTCTTTTAAACTAGTATAGATAACAGCACTGATAAAATGCCATTGTTACACTGAAATAAACATCAAATGACATTGCAAGTCCTATTCCTATTGCAGAGAATAACTGTGCTCCTTCTACAACTGAAATGTTATGGTCATCAGCTTAACTCTCAGTCCAGCAAAGGAGGATGGCAACAACAAGTCTGCAAGCTACTGAAAAGGAAAAGAAAACAGACAACTTTTGATAGTGAAGTTGTTGAAGATGGATGAGGGAAAACATGGCCCAGATGATCCCCTTACAGCTACAACTAAAGCACCTCTGGCCACAGAGGAGAACATATCCAGAGGAGGTTCAGATTGGATATTAGGAAGAATTTCTTCCCTGAGAGGGTTATCAGGCATTGGCCCAGGCTGCCCAGGGAGGTGCTGGAGTCACCATCCCTGGAAGGGTTCAAAAACCATGGAGATGTGGTGCTTGGGGCCATGGTTTAGTGGTGAGCATGGGAGTGTTGGGGGGATGGTTGGACTTGATGACCTCAGGGGTCTTTTCCAACCTTAATGATTCCATGAAGTCCAAGCAGGTAACAGCAGATGAGATTGAAACCAGTTACTTTAAAGATCCATGAAATACAGTATTACAAAATACAGCCCTTTAACTCTCAAATCCAGGAAGGTGTGGTCTGGTTTCCCCTCACACCAAGTGTATCTATGGATTTCAACCAAGCTGCTGTGGTGCCTGGGGACATGGTTTGATGGGGAGCATGGCAGTGCTGGCTGGATGGTTGGACTCCATGATCTCAGAGATCCTTTCCAACCAGAAGGGTCCTAAGCTCCTCCTGTCTAATGCTGGTGCTAAGTGGCATGCCAGACCAAGCCCCAGAGCATGGCAACCAAAGCCAGAAAAATAACTTGAAGGACAAACCCTCCCCCCTGAGAGAACTTCAGACTGCAAGATTCCCCAGAACTCAAACACATCCAGTGACCTTGACCACAGAAACCCTACAGACCTCTGCCTGCCAAAAATCCTTTCTGAACTTCAGCATAGACTTCCTGTTGCACAATCTCTCTGCCTAAATACCATCTCCCTGAATTGCAGACAACACTTCAGTAAACTTACAGGAACTTAAAACACAGCAGCAGTCCCTACTGAAACTTTACCTTTGGAAAGACCCAAGTTTCACTAGGAATCCTTTGAACACAAAAAACCCCCAATTAACCCTGACTTCTTCCACCACTGAGGTATGTTCTGCCTCTTTCTTATCCAGAAATGTCACCCTGCACCACCTGGTTGGCTTTGCAGCAGCCCCTTGGAGTAGCAGGATGAAACAATGTGTATTTAAGAGCAGTATTTTCCATGCCTGCATTAACAGTAGAAACCATGCAAATCAGTGCCAGGAGTGGAATAACTCTCAGCCAGTCAAAAGTGACATTCCACACCCCACATGTGCAACTAAGAAAGAAAGAAGAAAAAATCATTTCCCTTAGCTGGCTGATTTAAGGACATGCTACAGCATTTCATACAACACAGAGAGCAACAATTGTACCAGCCACCCCCAAGAAGCTAGAACCTTGGTTTATGGGAAAACCAAATCTCATTTCCTCCTAACTGGAGACTTTCAGGTACCCCTACCAACCTGACATTTCTTAATCTGGGCTTGATTGCCAGGGTCATGAATTCGATTTCTCAATGCTTTACAATCTTCAGCATTCTGAGGCAAAATAGCAGCCTGTCATTCCATCCTCATCTCCAGGGCTTTAATTTCTCTTGCAGCCTCCTGTAATCTTGAACCAAAGCTTTTAAACTTCTTATCCACTGCAACCTCTGTAGCCTGGATGGTGTTCAAATTTTGACTAAAAAATTAAAACACAAACAATACATTAAAACAACAGTAAGGGTCTGACTTGTGCTCACAGAAGGGAGGAAAGTCCCAAGTTAAAGCTTCTCACTGCACCTAGAACCCTTCCCTTCCCTTTTTTTCTCTGCTGCCTTTCCACCACACCTGCTGTGCTGCCACTGGCCATGGACACAGCAGGGAAAGCAGCCAACTGGGAGGACATGCAGGGACAGCAGCTCTATGGTCAACAGACAGACCTGGAACAGTTGGCACCACTCAGGCACCAAATGTTTTGTCTAAGGGAGCAGGGACCTGAGGAGACTGTGGGATTCCCAACAGCACCCAAGAGCTCCAGCAAGTAGCAACAGCACCTGTGCTGGAGAGCCAAGGGCTCTGGGGAGTAGTGGAGATGGAGTGAGAAGCCTTAACTCTGAACCTGCTGGGTTTGGTGGCTAGAAGTCAGGCCCTTAAGGTTATCTAAATGTATTTAAAGGGGGAAAAAAAGGAAAAAAACCCAAACCACTAGAAAACAGACAAAAGTTTCCCATGACAGCTCTAAGCAGCTATTAGCTTGGGCTTTTTTTCCCCCCTCCAATATGGAAATCCCTGAACCCCAGCATGGTAGGGGTTGGGTGGGATCTCTGGGGATCATCCTGTCCAACCACCCTGATCAAGCAGGGGCAACTCCAGCTGCCTTGGGAATCTCTCCACACAAGGAGACTCCACAACCTCTTTGGCCAGCCTGGGCCAGGGTTCCAACACCCTCACAACAAACAAGTTTCTCCTCCTGCTCAGCTGGAACCTCCTGGCTTCCAGCTTGTGCCCAGTACCCCTTGGCCTGGCCCTGGCCACCACTGAGCAGAGTCTGGCCCCAGCCTCTTGCCCCCACCCTTGAGCTCAATGCCCTCAGGGGCTGCTCTTCTCCAGGCAGCTGAGGGAACTGGGGTTGGTTAGCCTGGAGAAGAGGAGGCTCAGGGGAGACCTTCTCACTCTCTACAAACACCTGAAAGGAGGTTGGAGTGGGGTGGGAGTTGGTCTCTTCTCCCAGGTAACAAGTGATAGGCTAAGAGGAAATGGCCTCAAGTTGCATTAGGGGAGGTTCAGGTTGGATATTAGGAACAATCTCTTCCCTGCAAGAGTGTTTAGGCACTGGCCCAGGCTGCCCAGGGCAGTGGTGGAGTCACCATCCCTGGAGGGGTTCAGAAACCATGGAGATGTGGCACTTGGTGACATGGTTTAGTGGCATGGGGGTGTTGGGTCAAACATTGGACTTGCTGATTAGAGTTGTTCTCCAGCCTTAATGATTGTGTGATTCTCTGCACTGTAATGCATCCAAGTGATTGAAGTTTTTAACAAAACACAAGCTAACAAAAAGATCTAACCAATGTTTACAAACACAAGACCCTAAAATGACAGGTTAGACATTCAACTCCTTTACCATCTTGCACAAGTAACATGAGACTAATCCCCCGTGGCAATCACCTGCACTTCAAATTCTTCCCTAGGCTGTCAATTTAGACAGGAGCTTCAGTTATTTACCTTAAACCCTCAAAGAAATTGAATGTTTTTTAAAAACAACTGCTAATATTAATTCAAGTACAGAACAAGCTGTCAAAGCAAACAAAAACTATCCCACTCAGAAGATGAGCACAGAAGCTGTTCTGAATTAGATTTGCCAATCTGCACTATTAAAGTTCCTAGAAATGCCATGTTTTAAACCCATATTTTAAGGTTCCTGACACCTCATGCATTTTTAAGAGTTTGGACTTTGTTCTCCTAGTCTCATCTGGGCAACCTGGGCCAGGGCTCTGGCACCCTCACAGCAAAGAAGTTCTTCCTCATGGTTAGGCAGAACTTCCCATGCTCTAAGTGGTGCCCACTGCCCTTCCTCTGTCCCAGTTTGTGCCCACTGCCTCATGTCCTAATGCCTGGCACCATGGAGAAGAGGCTGGCTCCATCCTCTTGACACCCTCCCTTCAGATCCTTCTCTCCACTGAGCAGATCTCCTCTCAGGCTCCTCTTCCTTCTCCAGGCACTAGGACATTGAGGCAGAGCAAGACTCTAAAAGCAGTCAAGTAGAAATACACTTTAACCCACAATGCAGGTAGATGGAGCAGAAAATGGATCCAGGAAAAAACAAGGTGCTTACCAGCCTTTAGTATTTAGACACTCAGCATTCTTAGATGCTGAATATGCAGCACCAAAACCTCCTGATCCCACCAGAATCAGAGCCAACACCTTCTGTCACTGCCTTCCATAGGAGCAGGGTGGAATTCTCTCCCATGACCTGGGATGTGGAACTGGGGGAAGGCAGAAGGGACAATGCTCTTGAAGAACACCAACATAGGGCACATGCAAAAAGGTGACAGCTATCCACAGAGCCTGAACTAATGTCACAGAATCATAGAACAGTTTGGGCTGGAAGGAACTTCAAGATCCTCTAATTCCAACCCCCTGCCATGGGCAGGGATGTCACACACTAGACCAGGTTGCCCAGGGCCACATCCAACCTGGCCTTGAACACAGCCAGGGATGGGGCAACCACAGCTTCTCTGGGTGACCTGTTCCAGTGCCTTACCACCCTCTGAGGAAACATTTTCTTCTTAATTCCATTCTTATCTGATGTTTTAAGCTCTGCTTCCTAAGATTTTAGGAACCTGCTGAAAGCCTTATTGAAATGGAACAGGAACAAGCCCAAATTGATTTGCAGAGGAACAAGATCTGGACTTCACAATCCAAAAGAAAACTAACCCCAAGCTTCACCCAAAGCACATGTGCAGTCTCCATTAAGTCTACAGGGCTCAGAGGTTAATACCAAGCACACTGCACTCCACTGCAACTTCACATGCTTTTTATTGACCTAAAGTCACTAAACCCAAGTCATCTTCCTTCTTTTCTTCTGAATTTGCAAGGAGCCCAAAAAACCAGAAGTGGTTTCTGGCACCATGGTGACCCAGTGATGTGCAGAGCACTCACATCTCCTTCTACCCTCTTGCTAGCTGCAGAGATTGAAAGCTCTCCAGGACATTTACAGCTCAGTCCCTTACACAAACCAGACTTGCCACTGTCAGGTATTCTTCTGGTAACTGCAAGGACCTGAGTTTCTGTTGTGTTTTTAAACAGTGATCCCTAAGCAGCCTTTTTTACACATCCAGTCATCTTGCTGCTATTTGTCTAACATCTGTCAGCACACACAAAACCATCAATGCATGCCAGAGTACAACAAAAAAACCCCACCCAAACTTCCCCCAAGGCACATCTTGAAAGCTTCTGATCAGAAAGAAAGCTGTGTTAAAGGGGAACCAAAATCATCTGGCAACACTGACTGCCATTAAACATGTACCTCCCACATCCACGTGGAAACTGCATCTCACATCTGTCAAAAAAGGACTGAAATAACATCTCTGGAGCATGCTACAGCAATATGCCTGATCCTAACTGCTGCCTGAAAACTAAGACTGAAACTTAGACAAATCACACCTAATTAGTGTGAAATAAAAAGCAGTAATAGCAGAATGTGTCACTCCAAAAGTGTTCTCACTGTCTAGCACCACTTGAAAAACAAACTAAATGACAACGTTCAGTTGCAAGTCTATCAAGTAGTAAAACAAGGGAGTGAAATATCAGCAATAAACCAGAAATAACAACACTGCAAAAGCTGATTGCAACTAGCAGATACATGAAAGCAAACTAAGGAGAAAGGCAAAACATTCTAAAGGACTGAGCTTTCAGTGCCTGTCCCAGACTCCCAGCATGGTTGGGGTTGGAAGGGACCTCTGGGGATCATCCAGTCCAACCCCCTGCTAAAGCAGGGGCACCCACAGCAGCTTGCCCAGGATCAGCTCCAGCTGCCTTGGGGATCTCCCCACACAAGGAGACTTCACAACCTCTTTGGCCAGCCTGGGCCAGGGCTCTGCACCCTCACATCAAACAAACAAGTTCCTCCTCCTGCTCAGCTGGAACCTCCTGGGTTCCAGTTTGTGCCCAGTGCCCCTTGGCCTGGCCCTGGCCACCACTGAGCAGAGTCTGGCCCCAGCCTCTTGCCCCCAGCCTTCAGCTCTTGCTCAGCATGGAGCAGCTCCCCTCTGGGGCTGCTCTTCTCCAGGCTAAATGCTGGCTATGTATCAGAGCACACATCCACTTTCATCTTCTCCCACCACAGAGACCATGGAACTGCCTAATACTGGCAACTAGGGGGGAGAATCCACCTTAACACACACCCAAACTCTAGTTTAAAATACAACTCAGCTTGTATTGCAGCTGATAAAATTTATAGGTTGGTGGGTGTGACTTGAAAGAAGAAAGGCAGAAAACTCCTGCTGACAGGAACTGTAAAAAACACTCTTGCTTCCACAACCCTAACAGGAGCAGAATGATTAACTCCTCCAGCCCTTCCAGGAACAACAGAGGTCATGCCAAGACTTACTAAAACACTTTCCATGGAAGAAGCTGTCCTGGAGATTTTGAGGACAATGCAAGTCTAGAAAGGGTTGGGCAAAAGAAGCCTGTGCTGCCAGAGGAATGAACTCCCTCTTCAAACAACCTACTCAATAGAAAGGAAGGTGCAAGCATTGCTTTGTCTTCTTTAAATCCTGTTATCAGAACTGGCATCTTGGCTCTGTTGTTGAGAAAAGCTCAAGAGCCACATCATGTTGATTTAAAATCAAATACCCTCAAGGAAGGACTCTTCATTTGCCTGGGAACTATTATTATCTATTTGAACTATGAAGGGGGGGGGGAAAAAAAGAACACATCAGGAGTTTGTTTTCTCTCCTCCAAAAAAACCCATTTCTCCTACAGCAAATTAGTTTATTCCAGCAAGGTTTGGTCTTTAAATCACTGCCTGAGCTGTAAGTATGCTTTGCAAAGACAACAAATCAAACTTTTCAACATGAATACAATTGCTTTTGGAGTGTTAATGTCATGTTGGGCTTTAAAGACACTGCCAAGGATTTAGTACAGAACAGAACAGATGGCAACCCGTCCCAGTGGCTACTCTCTGGGCTTCTTGTATCTTAGATGTTGTACAAGATGCTGTCACACAGAGAGAAACCAATAATCCAAGCAGAGTCACCATGAAAGGCTTCTTTGAGTCTGATCCCAAACACCAAAAGCAAGCTCTCTATCAGCACCCCTGTACTTTGCCCATGAACGTTAAACTATTACCTGGGGCACTCCTTTATTTCCTTATCAAAAAGGCTGAAGATAAGCAAGTGTGGGGCCTTGGATAGTCCAATTAGCTTCCCAAGGTTTCATTTTTTGGAGGTCAGCAGAACACATTCACATGAGAGTAAAAATACCAGCCCAGAAGTCCATTAGATAGTGAGCACTGACCTCTCCACTGGCTTGGTAACTTCCTCATGACTCTTATTCTTTTGGAAAAGGATCTGATGTGATTTAGCATCCTCTCAGCTCTGCTCTGCCCATCAGCAGCTCTTGCAGTGAAAAACAGCCACCATAATTCTCCACTTTTAAGGATGGGAAGAAGGGGGAAAAAGCTAGAAACTTCAGAGAATCACAGAACCACTAAGGCTGGAAAAGAGCTCTCAGGGCATCAAGTCCAACTGCCAATCCATGACCAACCACGCTACAAAACCACATCACCAAGTGCCACATCTCCATGGTTTTTGAACCCCTCTCCAGGGTATGGTGACTCCACCACTGCCCTGGGCAGCCTGGGCCAGTGCCTAACAACTCTTGCAGGCAACAAATTGTTCCTAATATCCAACCTGAACCTCTCCTGCTGCAACTTGAAGCCATTTCCTCTTGGCCTACCACTTGCTGTCTAGGAGAAGAAACCAAGCCCCACCTGGCTCCAACCTCCTTTCAGGTGTTTGTAGAGAGTGAGAAGGTCTTCCCTGAGCCTCCTCTTCTCCAGACTAAACAACCCCAGTTCCCCCAGCTGCTCCTCACAACACTTCTGCTCTAGACCCTTCACCACCTTCCTTGCCCTTCTCTGCACACACCCCAGCACCTCAATGTGTCCTTCTTGGAGTGAGGGGCCCAAAAGTGCTGTTCTGTTGTAAAAATGAAGAACATCTGGAGCACACTGAAATCAAAGTCCTGCACCTCCCATCCAGGGTCCTCTGCAGCCAAAGCAAGCCTGAATAAATAAGATTTTCTGAAGAGATGTTCATTTGAAAGGTAAGCAAACAGGAGGCATAAAAAAAGTGACAAGCCCACTGAGAATGGGGCCAGGAACAGCAGCCAAAGTGCCAAGTCAAACAGGCACTTTAAGGCAAAAGCTGGTTTTATGTTATCATGTAACATTTAATCATAATATCATAAAAGTCCATGATGTAAGAGGGCTGTTCTACTGAGCTGGGCTTCAGCTAGAGCCTGGAGTTCCAATTACAAAGGCTTTGGTCCCAATATCACAGTTAAAGCTCCACTGAAAAACACAGTTAAAACTGGGAGCTCTTTCCATGACTTGAGGAGAGAAGCAAAGTCTTCCCACACAGGCCACATACTAAAGGGATTCAGAGAAGCTTTTGGAATGCTCTGTTTCCACTGAACTGGTGAAAAGTCAGAAGTGTTTAAAAATGACCTACATTTGCATTTTTTTCACTAGGCTTTATGATGTTTCTCTTACAGACACTGTACTTGAACCACTTTCAACTTCCAAAAGGTCTATTCCCATGCAGGAGAATCCTTTGGCTACAGATAAAGGCTTCAAATGACCAATTTTTCAGAGCTCAGATCATGTTCTGTCTCTGTAAATTACAAACAACATTTATGGGTGCTAACAACATCAAGTCCAACAAAGGGTTATGAAAGGAATTACTGACTTCATTATTAGGAGTCACAAAATCTTAAGGCAAAGAGCTACACTTCACTCTAACCTGCTAAGAAATTGCACCTCTCTGATCTCTCCAACTGTTTTTTCTTGGTTTGATCCCAGAATCCCAGCATGGCAGGGGTTGGATGGGATCTCTGGGGATCATCCTGTCCAACCCCCCTGCTCCAGCAGGGGCACCCACAGCAGCTTGCCCAGGGTCACCTCCAGCTGCCTTGGGAATCTCTCCACACAAGGAGACTCCACAACCTCTTTGGCCAGCCTGGGCCAGGGCTCCAACACCCTCACAACAAACAAGTTTCTCTTCCTGCTCAGCTGGAACCTCCTGGGTTCCAGTTTGTGCCCAGTGCCCCTTGGCCTTGGCCCTGGCCACCAATGAGCAGAGTCTGGCCCCAGCCTCTTGCCCCCAGCCTTCAGCTCTTGCTCAGCATTGAGCAGCTCCCCTCTGGGGCTGCTCTTCTGCAGGCTAAGCAGCCCCAGGGCTCTCAGCCTTTCCTGCTCCCACAGATGCTCCAGTGCCCTCAGCATCTTCCTAGCCTCTGCTGGACTCTCTCCAGTAGTTCCTTGTCTCTCTTGCACTGGGGAACCCAGAACTGGTCCTAGGACTCCAGCTGTGGCCTGAGTAGGGCAGGGGGGAAGGGGAGCAGAACCTCCCTCCAGCTTTCCAGCTTCTGGCCACACTCCTCTCGACTGAGCACTCTGTATTGGGAAACGAATTCACTATTCCATTTCCCAGCAAACACAATCACAATGACAGCTTTTAGCTTTATTCTAGCCTTTTCCATTTATGTTTTATCTTCAAAAAAATAAACCTGTTCCCTCTCCTGGGTCTCTCTGTCTGCTGGGAGAGACATTTACCAAAGCAGCCCACGGCACCAACGTGCGTCACCCAACTGTCACCTCCCCCTCTCGCAGTGACAGCCCCAGGCTTCTGACAACATCTTCTGCTGGCAGTGACAAATGGACAGTAACAAGCCATGGACATCAGCAACTCCCCTTCAACCCAAAATCCAGACTGAGAAGCAATTCAAGTGGAATCCAGGCTCATGTATTAGATATAACACAGAATTTCCAAGCTAAGAAGCCTTATTCTATGGTTTTGCTGCATCTTCTGAAACTCTAAACAGGAAGGATGGGAGGAGGAGGAGGAGCATGTGACACTTCTAAAAGCAGTCACAAGAACACACTCAAATGACTTGGAATGTTATCATCCAAAGATTATCAAAGGCTCACTGACTTCATAAAAGCAAACTCCCAAGTGTGTCCTGAAACTCCTTCTGGACATGGCACAGTGAGTGACACTGGAAAGCAAAGTCTGGCTGTTCCCTGCTGGCTGCAACCTCTGGAGACGTGGGAGAAAGTGACAGGCTGAGAGCTGGGGGAGAGGAACCTCATGAAGTCCAACAAGGGCAAGTGTAGAGTCCTGCACCTGGGCAGGAATAACCTCATGGAGCAGGACAAGTTAGGGCTTGACCTGCTGGAAGGCAGCTCTGCAGAGAAAGACCTGGGAGTGCCAGGGGACAAGGTCACCACCAGCCAGCAGTGTGTTCTGATGGCCAAGAAGACCAATGGTCTCCTGGGCTGCATTCAGAAGAGTGTGGCCAGCAGCTGGAGGGAGGTTCTCCTCCCCCTCTCCTCTGCCCTAGGGAGGACACATCTGGCCACATCTCCCCTTGCAGCAAGTGGCAATGCAGCAACTTAAAACAACATCAAGAATTTTCTTGCACTGTTACCTTGCAGACAACCAACTTTGCTGTTTTCTAGCTGCATACAATGCCTACAACCATCTCACAGCAGCCAGATCACTTGCAGAACAAACAGAGTGACTGAAAAGTGCACAGCTAAGAAAAAGTTTTAGTCATTTCCTTCCTTCAGGGACAGAAATTTCTTTTAGTGCCACTCTTGACACCTTTGTCCTGAAGTCTGGGACACAAGGACTTGATGGTCTTTTGAGGTCTTTTCCAACCTTAATGATTCAGTGATTCTAGTGCAAGCAGCAAGTTCTGGGTGAACTTAGGTTTACCATGGGTCAGAACTAATGAGCTGTGAGTGTTGCAGGACAGGAACCACAGGCAACAATGTGGCTGAAGCAGTAAAAATAGGCAGAACTGGGAGTTTAATTCCAGACAGAACATGAAACAAGGGCTCCAACTAAGGCAGAAAAGTTACAAATTCAGTACAGGGAACTGAATCAATTCATGGTGGGGGTTTTTCACTCCACAAAGTGGTTCCCACTGCTGCCATTCCTGGATCAGGAGTGCCAGAGAACACTTGAGGGAAGGATGAGGAGGAAGAAAGTAGTTTACAACATCAAAGTGCATCTTGTCTTCAGCTGCCCTCACAAATGCACTGAGATGATAGAAGGGAGGGACCCACTTCTCTATCCACTCTTCTCTGCTCACAAACCCATTTGTTTATCAGAGAATGGAAGGGACCTGCTGATCTTAGAGGTCTTAATGACTCTGTGAGAAATGGGTTTAATTCTGAGCTTCTGATGAGATACAGTCACCACAGGAAACAGCCCTGGCCTAACTTCTGCTCACAGCTGCAGGGTGGTTAGTCAAAATCTGATCTGTAACCTGCACAAAGTGTCACAAAAAGCCTTCATCTTCTGTGCTAAACTCCTCACCCCATGAGAAAACCACTTGTGAGGAACTACAGGAAGCCTCTGAACAGTTTCAGTATGAAGCAAACTATTTCTTTTTGCACTGAAGTTATCTAAAGCAAATATTCTCTGTGAAATCAAGGGGTTTACACCTACAGGGGCTGCTTTGCTTGCTTTAATGATTTGTTTCAAGGTGTCCAGAGGAAAATGAGCCATATGGCTGCTGAGTAATCCCACGAACCTCACAACAGGACTAGAGGCATGAACCTTAGGAATATATGGGTATGAAATTGAACTGAGTGTACTGAGGAGGGGATCAAGCACACCCTCAGGAAGGTTGCAGATGATACCTACTTGGGTGGAAGTGTTGATCTGCTCCAGGGTAGACAGGCTCTGCAGAGGCATCTGGCCAGGCTGGACTGATAGGATGAGGTTCAGCAAGGCCAAGTGTCAGGTTCTGCACTTGGGTCACAACAAACACCCTGAATGCTCCAGGCTTGGGGTAGAGTGGTTGGAAAGCTGCTCAGTGGAAAAGGACCTGAGGGTGCTGGTCAACAGCAGCTGAAGATGAGGCAGCAGAGTGCCCAAGTGGCCAAGAAGTCCAACAGCATCCTGGCTTGGAGCAGCACTAGTGTGGGCAGCAGGACTAGGGCAGGGATTGGCCTCCTGGACTGGGCACTGGGGAGGTCACAGCTGGAATCCTGGGGTCAGTTTTGGGCTCCTCACTCCAAGAAGGACATTGAGGTGCTGGAGTGTGCCCAGAGAAGGGCAAGGAAGGCGGGGAAGGGTCTAGAGCACAAGTGTTGTGAGCAGCAGCTGAGGGAACTGGGGTTGGTTAGCCTGGAGAAGAGGAGGCTCAGGGGAGACCTTCCCACTCTCTCCAGCTCCCTGAAAGGAGGCTGAAGCTCAGTGAGGGCAGATGAACTGATTGTAAACTATACAGCAGAGTCAGGAGCAGCATCAAGTGAATCCATTCATTCTGCACCCTCCCTAGGAAATGGTTAGTGAGACAGTGTTTGAAGTCTGGAACAGGATGGAGAAGTATGAGCCAAAGGAAATTAATTCAAATCTTATTTTCAGTCTGACTATCCAATCTGTACAAAGCTCTTCAGACAACAGTCTGTCACTATTAGGAATCAGAATGAGATTAAATCTCATCCTAAAGACCCTGAAAGCAACTACACTGCAAGCAGACAGTCTGCACCTGCTTCTAACAGGTCTTAATTTAGACATTTAGTTATTTATACTGAAACCAGGAGGTATTTACAGTTTCAAATGTGTAGAAATCTGACCACTAATAGTCTACCTGTTCTTCAGGATGTGACAGGGCTCCTTGTTCTCCTCCAAGCAGCACCCCCTACAGCATCCCATCATGTCACCAGGGATACTGCTACAGTAATATCATGTTAACAGGGATCTGCAAATGAGTCTACAAATTCATTTTGGCCAATATTGAGGTATTTCAGAAACTGCTAACTGCACTAGAGTTAAAAATTCTATAACCACAGAAATAAAGAACCATCTAAGCTTGGGAAATATCTCTTAAGATCATCAAGTCCAACCACTAGCTTAACACTGCCCAGTCACCACTAAACCATGTCTCTAACTGCCACATCTCCATGGGTTTTGAACCCCTCTCCAGGGATGGTGACTCCACCACTGCCCTGGCCAATGCCTAACCACTCTTGCAGGGAAGAGATTGTTCCTAAAATCCAACCTGAACCTCTCCTGGTGCAACTTGAAGCCATTACCTCTCATCTATTACTTGTTACCTGGGAGCAGAGACCAACCTTCACCTCACTCCAACCTCCTTTCAGGGAGCTGGAGAGAGTGAGAAGGTCTCTCCTGAGCCTCCTCTTCTCCAGCCTTACCAACCCCAGTTCCCTCAGCTGCTCCTCACAACATTTGTGCTCTAGACCCTGCACCACCTTCCTTGCCCTTCTCTGGGCACACTCCAGCACCTCAATGTCCTTCTTGGAGTGAGGAGCCCAAAACTGACCCCAGGATTCCAGCTGTGGCCTCCCCAGTGCCCACTCCAGGAGGCCAATCCCTGCCCTAGCCCTGCTGCCCACACTAGTGCTGCTCCAAGCCAGGATGCTGTTGGCCTTCTTGGCCACCTGGGCACTCTGCTGCCTCATCTTCAGCTGCTGTTGACCAGGACACCCCCAGGTCCTTTTTCAACTAGGCAGCTTTCCAGCCACTCTGCCCCAAGGCTGAAGCACTGCAGCAGATGGAGATACTGATGAAGATGACACAGCAGAGTATTTTCACCCCCCCTTAGGAGAGAGTACATTTTCCCCTCTAAGACAGAAGGAAAGCTCATTTATCTTGCATGGGAAAAGATGCTAGTATTAATGATGGGGAATGATGAAGACCAGAAATGGTTTCCATTTGCACATTCAAAAACACCTACCTGCAAATTAATGCTAAAAGCAACTGGCCTAGAAAGGAGCCATGTTTCCATGCCAACTGATCACAGAAACACATAATTCAACCACAAAAAAAAAAAAAATAAATGAACCACCTACAAACCAAGAAAATAAAATAATAAACAAACAAAAAGCAGAAGTGCTGGAAATCAAGATCCTGCCTCAACCCAACTAGGTTACAACAGCAGAGAAGACAACAAAGGATGCAATTTAAGACAGGAATGGTACACAGCTAATGGCACTTCATCATTACAGCACTTGCAAAAGCTGTTATTCTTCAGGCAACAAGAAAAACAGGACACAGAGCACCTCTATTAAGAAGGAGGGAACACTTGTACAATAGCAGGAGTAGGACTGGAAAGCTGGAACACCTCCAGTAGGACTGGAACACCTCAGCTAGGAGGACAGGCTGAGAGAGTTGGGGCTGTTCAGCCTGGAGAAGAGAAGGCTCCAGGGAGACCTTCTTGTGACCTTCCAGTACTTAAAGGGAGCTTCTGAAAAAGGAGGAGAGAGACTTTCTGCATGAGCAGACAAGGAGAATGGTTTGAAACTGAGAGGGGAAGAGTTAGATCAGATATTAGGAAGAAATCCTTTCCTCAGAGGGTGGTGAGACACTGGAACAGGTCACCCAGAGAAGCTGTGATTTCCCATCCCTGGCAGTGTTCAAGGCCAGGCTGGATGTGGCCCTGGGCAACCTGGCATCCCTTCTCATGGCACAGGGTTGGAACTAGATGATCTGGAAGGTGCCTTCCCACCTAAGGCATTCTATGAGTCTATGAATCTCAAGCAATTCTTCAGGAGGTTTCACAGCTGCTAGAAATGAAAGCTCAAGTTACTTCAGTACACACCTTTCCTTAGGATTTTCTTTCTTTGTCTTGATCTAAGAAGGTCTTGCTTTGTCCCTCACTGACCCCAAGCTGCACTGGGGTTCTGCTGGCAGAGAGGAAAGCCATCCTCCCTGAGTGTCAGCTGCAAAATGTAGCACACTGGGAATGAGCAGAGAGGTGTCTGCACACAACCATCTCACCCAAGGATGTGCACACAGAGATCTAATGTAATTAAAACTTTTCTGTGTGTATGAGCAACTTGGAACCTCACCATTAACAACCACTTTCTGTGCTCCAGCCAAAACTAAGGTAGCAATTCACATAAAATCATGGCATAGGTGACCCACACATGTGCATCTGAATGTGGAAAACCAGTTATTTTAAGGAAAAAGAAAAGAATGCTACAGATCTAAACAGAACCAGCTCCAAGACACTGACATTTCCAGGCAATAAGCCCAGCAGGTTGAGTATTTTGTTCTTTAGAACCTAGAGAAACAAAGAACTCCCAACTGAAAGGTCCATCAAACCTCTGCTCTAAATGAATCCACACTGAAGACAGGACAATCCATTTCTGTTTCTTAATATGCTAGCAAGCAAGCAACAGTGCTTTTGTTCCTATTTAGCTCTTGAAAATGTATTAGGAGTCACCAGAGGTTTCAAAGAGATGAGAAATCGTGCTCCCAGAACTGGAAGTTAGGAATGTCCCCAAGAACACATTTTAGGACCCTGGAATTTTCCTCTTCTGCTGCATTCTGCTTGAAGAGAGAAGAGAAAATGCCAAGTCTTGAAGCCATCCTGCTCTGGGTTTCTGTGAGCACACAGATGCCCTGCCAGTGGCTCTCCAGACTGCATGGGAAAATGCCCAGTCTGCATAAAACCACTGGCAGGTTCATTTACTGGCTGCAGTCTGTGCAAGGACCTCCCTGACATCAGAGGATGAAAGGGAATAATTCTCTGGCTACACTCCAGCTTCCCCAGGCAGCATGCAAAGGGGAAGGGTTTTCACCCCACTTTCTTCCTCTGTCACTTCAGAATTCCCCAAGAAGGGCATTTTTGAGCTGTGACAGTTGCTTGCTGCCCTTTGAAGCAAGCTCTGACCATAATACAGGCATGGTCTAGGAAAAGCTTTGCCATTTAAAGACAATAACAAAACACATAGTGTGGTAGAAAAAAAGACCCTAAGCTGAACAGCTTTTAGGTCTCTTAAGATGATTTTTTTTAATGAGAACAGCATTTGTAACACAGCCCAGTGTTCCTAACTGATAAAACTCTATATGCTGTATATATATAAAAGCTGTATGCACTTGATAATAACCTTTGAGGTGTGTGAACTATTCAACTCTCCAAGCACACCAAGATATGAATTCTGACAGGGAAGAATGAGATTCTAATAGATTCCTATCAATCTTTAATAGGATCAAAATTACCTCTCCTTGAAACAGCAGCAGCAGCTGAAAGCTGACAAGCAGCCACAGAGCACACATCCAGCTCCACACTGCCCTGACCATCTATTCCTCCTGTGTTTTGGAAGGATCAGGGCTGACAAAGCTGACTAAGATGAAAGGTCAGCTCAGTTTCTCAGCCCTTCACCTCTTTTCATCTCTTGTCCAGGAGACTCTGCTGTTCTACAAACACCTTTCTACTAGTTGGCAGCTTCTGAGAGTGAGGTTTGGACTTTGCTGGATCACTTCACTACCACCTAGGAAATCCTGGAGTGAAGGCACTGATTTCTTCACACAGCACTGCCCTGGGGCAAGCCCCTGAATGGAAACAGAGCAGAGGACTCCAGGTTAGCTCAACATAAACAGAAGAACAATAGGGACAGCAAGAAATAAATGAATAAATCCAAGCATTGTCAGGAGAGCAACAACAACTAGGAGGGCAAACAATTCCATCTTCAGCAAGACTTCTGCCACCTCCTTGGCCAGCAGAGTCTGTTTATCTCAAGGAAGGAAGGAATCCTGACCATTATCCCCCACAGAAAAGGTACTGTGGGAATGTTAACTTTCACCTGGCTGACTTCCAGATGCCAGCAGGGGAAAAAAAACCCACAACAACAAAAAAACAAACCCCCAAACCCAAGGCCCTTCAAAAATTGCAGCCCACTGCAGAATGCTCCACATTTTCTCCCATTTTCCAGTTATTCCAAGTTAGGTATGACCTTGAACTAAATCCAGAGAAAATGGATGGAGTAAGATGAGGGACTGCTCTGCAAAAGATTGGCTCTTGGGTTCAAACCACATTTCACAAAAGCCAGGACAGCTTTGGAGGAAGGCAGAGCACTCCTAGAAGAGCAGAAATGTTTGCAGTGCCCCTAAGAGCACTTCCTGCACAGTGCAAATAGAAATGCAAAGTGCTGGCCCCATTTGGGCACTGCAGCTCGATGCTGGGACACAGACTTTTGTCACAGACCTGTGACAAAGATGTCCCTTGAGGCCTGACAACACACAGCACAAAATGCATCTTGCTAGGCATCTAGTAGCTCAATGGGCCCCAGGGTGGAAACTACAGCACAGAATCAGAAGAGCATCACAGATATCAAGTCCAACCATTAACCTAACCCTGACACACTCACTACTGAACCATGCTGCAAAGTGCCACATCTAGATGTTTTCTGAAGCCCTCCAGGGATGGTGACTCCACCACTGCCCTGGCCAGCCTGGGTCAATGCCTAACCACTCCTGCAGGGAAGAAATTGTTCCTATGTCCAACCTGAACCTCTCCTGGTTCAACTTCAGGTCACTTCCTCTTGTCCTGTCACTAGTCACCTGGGAGAAGAGACCAACCTCCACATCACTCCAACCTCCTTTCAGAGAGTTGCAGAGAATGAGAAGGTCTCCCCTGAGCCTCCTCTTCTCCAGCCTAACCAACCCCAGTTCCCTCAGCTGCTGCTCACAACACTTCTGCTCTAGACCCTGCACCACCTTCCCTGCCTATCTCTGCACACACTCCAGCACCTCAGTGTCCTTCTTGGAGTGAAGGACCCAAAACTGAACCCAGGATTCCAGCTGTGGCCTCCCCAGTGCCCACTCCAGGAGGCCAATCCCTGCCCTAGCCCTGCTGCCCACACTAGTGCTGGTCCAAGCCAGGATGCTGTTGGACTTCTTGGCCACCTGGGCACTCTGCTGCTTCACCTTCAGCTGCTATTGACCAACACTCCCAGGACCTTTTCCACCAGGCAGCTTTCAAGCCTGGAGCATTCAGGGTGTTTGTTGTGACCCAAGTGCAGAACCTGACACTTGGCCTTGCTGAACCTCATCCTATCAGTCCAGCCTGGCCAGATGCCTCTGCAGAGCCTCTCTACCCTGGAGCAGATCAACACTTCCACCCAACTTGGTGTCACCTGCAACATTCCTGAGGCTGCACTCAATCCCCTTGTCCAGATCACTAAGAAAGATATTAAACAGGAGTGGGGAGAGCCAGGCACTGCAACTGTGTAGACTAGAGAAGACCCCAAAACAAAAGGAGCAAAAATCCTGTTTCTCTTTTAAACAGAAGGCATTTTTCTTGCTCTTTTCCATCTGGCACTTCCAGGAGCTGTCTTTACTTAACAGTCATCTTGAAGTTTTTAATAGTCATACAATGTGCAAGCTCAAACAGAGAGAAATTATCCCTTACTACTTCTCTTCCAAAGTTCAACTGTTCAGTAAAAATAGCTCATCAGCATGTCTCTGCTCCAAGCTTTCCTAGCTCAGCAGGAGCAAGAGTACTACTCTCTGCTAGTACAACATCTCCCTACTCCAGTGCACAGCACAGGGAGCTGCAGCCTCATCCCTTGCTGGTCTTTCTTGTGCTGAGGGCCCCAACCCTGGACACAGTACTCCAGGTGAGGTCTCAGCAGAGCAGAGCAGAGGCAGAACCCCATCCCTTGCCCTGCTGGCCATGCCTCTTCTGCTCCAGCCCAGGGCACAGTTGGCCTTCTAGGCTGCAAGCACACATGGCTGGCTCATGGCCACCTTTTCATCCACCAGAACCTCCAAGTCCTCCTCCTAAGAGCTGCTCTCACTGAGTTCTTCTCCCAGCCTGTATTCATGTTTGGGATTTCTTTGACCCAGGTGCAGGACCTTGCACTTGGCCTTGCTGAACCTCACTGGGTTCATGTGGCCCCACTTCTCTAGTTCCCCCTGGGGAGCATCTCCCTGCCTTCTGTTGTCTCACCTTCACCACTCAGCTTCATGTCATCTGCAAGCTTGCTGAGGCTGCACTTGATCCTACTCTCCAAGTCACTGATAAAGACACTGAAGAGAGAATGAGACCTTAGATATAGCTGAGAAAGTCATGTACTATTTATCAAAATAATCACTTTTTAATGCTCTTTTGGGAACCAGTCTTTTAAAATGAAAACTAATTCTCACTGAAAATCTGATAAACAATTAGCTGATGATGTTTGAGATCCTTTTTTCTCCCCCCACTGAAAAAAGATGCCCTTCCTGCCACTAAATCTTTAGAACACATCAACAGCTGCTAGAGTTGTGCCAGCCACACACTGAAAACTTCATCATTTCTCAAAGACAGTATCCCCAGAACAGTCCAAAAAAAATAGTTGCAGTTCAGTGGCAAAACTTGTTCCTCAGCTGCAGGTACTGAGCCTAACCCAATCTTGGGACAAAACCTTAAGCAAAGGGTTATCCTGGAATATCCTGGGCTTAGGATTTAAGATGCAGCCAGGATCCTATTGGATTTGTCAGCCCACTTCAATTCCCCTGGGTATCACCTGGAAGCTGAGGAACTCCACATCCTGCAAGATCAAAAGCTGCTAGGAAAGGGAAAGTTGTGCCTGGGAGCTTAGTGTTTTCCCAGTTCCTACTCAACCCCCTTTCTTAGGGCTTGCTGGAAGGAGAGAGTTCTTCCTGCTGACTACAGAATGCTGGATTTACATCTGAGAGAGCTCCAGGGCTGTCCCCAGATAAACCCCAAGTCTATTTGGGTGCATTTACAGACAGCAGAAAAAAAAAATCATCTGGACTGGAGGATACAAAACATCAACCTTTTTGGAACAAAGACAGGAGCAAAAGCCTTGAGGAGAGGACAAGAAGGTACAGAACCAAACCAGAAAAGGCAACCTATTGTGAAACCCTTTCAGAACCACACAATGCTATGGGAATTAAGTAAACTTCAGACTCCCCTGCACTCCTCCCTCTCCCTCTCCCTCTCTCTCTCGTCAGAGCTAATTTGTGATTTCCTGTAGGCTCAGTACTGGCAGCACAATGGAGCCTCTATTGTGAGCCTCCTCCCACCAGCTCGTCACAAAAATGGGAGACATTCTTTTTATCTAGGCTGCCATGGCTCAAATCCAGGCAGCCCTAGAGAGGGAAAAGGTTATTTTCTGAGATGTTGCTTTTGCTTGTCAAGATACAACACACTGCTGCCTGCTGCTGCTGCTGCTGAGTTCAAAGTTCACCGAGGAGAAGTGCTCTGATGCCTGAACTGCCTGACCACCAGTCCTCCAGATGGAGGAAGCTGCTTTAGTTTGAGAGGAACAAGGAAAGACTCCACATGAAGAACATTTCAAACAGGCTTGGACAGTCTCACAGGAGCTGAAAAGGAAGAAAATCCACTACAATTGGACAGAACCAAAGAATAAAGTGAGTGCAGCATGAACTACAAACCCTGCCTCAGGGTGAAGGTCAGTCCTTCAGGTCCAAAGAACTGGACTGAAAATGGATACTGCATTCCTCCCCCCACCCCACCTTAAAAGGATCCTGAAAGCTAATGCAAACAAACCCAAATGAACAAGACTCTCCACCCCAAAAGCTGGTAGCAGAAACCAAAGGCAGAAATCCTGGCAGGAGACAGCTTAGGAAAGGAGCACAACTGCCCAGGGGCAGACTTTGAGCAGGCAATAGAGAACTTGGGGAGGATGAAAAATAAACCCTAAAATGCTGCAGTGGCTTTGGCTGGTGTCTTAATGACCCTTCTTAGTCAAGATAGAGCCACTCTCTACATTAAGGGAGAGCCAGACTTAGCTAGGTGGTTCCAGCCAGCATGGGAATGTACCCAGAGAACCCTGAATTACTGCAGATCCCTTCTCAGTACTGCTGATTATTACAGGAGTGGGGAAAGCAACAGCATGAGAAAGGCTGTGATACACATGAATCCTGTTCAGTGAAGTATTCAGGTGGCTGGTAGACCACAAATGTGAAAACACTCATTATCTGGTTGAAAATAAACAATTTAATATATCTGGCACAACACATTAAAAGAGGGGGGGAAAAAACAGTGAAGTATCAGCCTGAGAGTTTTGGAGCCTGGCTTGTGGTTATCTCCACTTAACTCTTCTGTCCTGCATGACTCTGCAAAGACTAAAGCTCCAGACTCAGCAGGAGACAAACTGGCTGCAACCATCTCATGAAATTTGACTCATCTGGGCATGGGGATGAAGCTCTGCACAGCACTGCTCCTGCTAAGCCATAAGTTTTCTTCAGGGCACTGCGAGTCCCCTGCTGCAAAGGTGCAAGAAGCAAGAGTGATCCTGGACAGCTGAAGGCTGATCTTCTCACTCTAGTGGACAGCAAGAGGACTAGGGGAAATGGGATGAAGTCAAGAAAGGTTCAGGCTAGAGATTAGGAATGAAGGTTTTTCACCCAGAGGGTGGTTGGGCTGTAGAACAGCCTCCCCAGGGAAGCTGTCTCAGCACCAAGCCTGATGGAGTTCAAGAAGTGTTTGGACAATGCTCTCAGGCACATGGTGTGATTCTTGGGGTGTCCTGCACAGGTTAAGGAGCTGGACTGGGTGACCCTAGGGAGTCCCTTCCAGCTCAGGAGATACTGTGATACTGAAAAATCCATATTCAGGTGAAACTCCCCCAGAAGCCAACAGCAATTCTGCAATGATAAATTACAGAGCCAGGGATCTGCACCAATGGCAAGGGCCTTCCAGCCTGGCAGCCTCCAGCAGCAGCTCTCCCTGACTGCAGGTATGACTAACAGCTTGCCTGGAGCAGCACTGCCTTTCTGCAAACCCTCCTCCAATTGGAGAGAGCACACATCTCAGAAGAGCTACTTTCTGGCTCCTTCTCCCAACTTCTGACTCAGCCAGGGGCTAAGATGACATTCTGCAAAGGGACCAAAAAAAAAAAGGAAAGAACTAAAAATGCTAGTGTAGTAAAAGATGATGCAAAGAGCCTGCAGTGCTGCCTCTCTCCTGAGCTCTGACCCACTGGGATGCAGGACAGCATCCTCTGCTTGCCCAGGGCCAGGGCTTCACAACACATGGGGTATGCTCCTGCCATAGGGAAGGGCTAGAGCAGGGAAAGCCTCCCAGAGCTGGCTGGGCCATTGCAGCTGTCATCAGATGGCAGCCAGGAGCTAATGCCTATTGATCCTGTTGGGAGAGGGGGAGAGAGAAACAATCTGCCACATGGCAACAGCAAGGGCACTCAGCCTGGCTCCCAGGGGCAAAACAGAAGACAGGACCACTCTCAGAGAATGCCACTGTGCTGTGGGCTGGAAGGAACCTCTGGGAATCATCTAGTCCAACCCCCCTGCTCCAGCAGGGGCACCCACAGCAGCTTGCCCAGGGTCACCTCCAGCTGGGGTTGGAATCTCCCCACACAAGGAGACTCCACAACCTCTCTGCAAAGCCTGGGCCAGGGCTGCTACAACCTCACAACAAACAAGTTCCTCCTCCTGCTCAAGTAGAACCTCCTGGGTTCCAGTTTGTGCCCAGTGCCCCTTGGCCTGGCCCTGGCCACCACTGAGCAGAGTCTGGCCCCAGCCTCTTGCCCCCAGCCTTCAGCTCTTGCTCAGCATTGAGCAGCTCCCCTCTGGGGCTGCTCTTCTCCAGGCTAAGCAGCCCCAGGGCTCTCAGCCTTTCCTGCTCCCACAGATGCTCCAGTGCCCTCAGCATCTTCCTAGCCTCTGCTAGACTCTCTCCAGTAGTTCCTTGGCTCTCCTGAACTGGGGAGAGTTCTGGGGAGCCCAGAACTGCAGATGTGGCCTAACTAGGACACAGCAGAGGAGGAGGAGGAATGTGTCTCTTGCTGTCCCTAGAACTCAGCTTCCCTGAAGTACTCTCTACTTTACCTGGGGTTAAACTCTGCTCTGACTGGCCAGCATGGGTGAGTACCTACCTCCCTTTTGCACAAGGCTAGACACATTTAGGTCAATGTGCCTAACACTGGGCTGCCTGTGGGGCTTTCCCAGCCACAGACACATCTTGCTTCTGAAGGTCACACGTCCACTGCCTACAGAAGGTGGTGGGAGCAACACTTGCTTTAAAATGCAGCAAAACAGTTATGCTCCTGTCATGTTCTACATGATAGTGTGAAAACTAATTGCAAAGCTTCCAGCACACCTCACTGGGACAGACCTTTCCCTACTCCTAGCACACAGCATGTCCACACACAAGAGCAGGAGATGGAACCCACCAAAAAACACTGAGGCAGTTGAGGGAGACTTAGTGCACATCCCACAAGAAGGAATTTGGACTGCAGACAGGAATGTGGAACTGTGACTGGAGTCAAGTAAGGAATGCTCCTCTGCTTCCTTTGGGAGCTGGCATCAGAGCTCCCCTAAAAAGACTAGAGGAGAGGGGAGGTGATGTGGTGAGCTCTGGCACCCACCCAGAGCATCACCAGCTTCCACTGCAGCCTTACATAACTTTGGTGGTGGTGACACAAGCAAGGGACAGGCACTGACCTGTAAACACAGCTCCTAAAACAGGCCTTCAAATACCTCATGGAAAGCAAAGGGATAGAGCCATGTTATCCTTCTGCTTTGATACAAAGGCTTCAGATGGCACAGAACCAAAAACCCTTCCTGCTCAAAATCTCAACTGAGGTCAGCTTTGGGTGGAGAAGGCTGACCACCCTGAGAAGGACACTGCATGAAAACTCCTCCAAACAGGTCTAATAAAAGATGAAAATGGAGAAATGAGCCATGATTGTCCCAAATAACTACCAAGAGGAGATAGGTCATAGCATCAGCAATGGCTAGTTGAAAGAAAGAACAAAACACAGATCAACTCATGCCCTTTTTCCATCCCATTGATTAGACACAGAGCAAACAATGAGTAAATGGAATGCCACAGCAAAGAGGTTTGAGATGAAATGACAGAAGTATTGCATAAAAGAGACAAGTTCCTGTCTAATCTTCTGCCTCAAAAAAGAGAATTCTCACTCTGCTACAGCAAACATAAACATGTTACCTTTGGCACATCAAAACCCAATTAACCTAGTCACCTAATGGAGAGACATTTGGCAGGAGAGGTTTCTTCTGAGCTATTTCTTTTCATCTGGAATTTAATTTCACCTTGTGAGCTGGTTTGTTGTTGTCATTTTAATTATCTCCTCACTTTAACCCACAGAGGTACAGACCTAGGCTGGGGCAGCTCTCCCTCTGCCAGCTCCCATCCTGAGGCACACAGATACTCCCTGGCCCTGAGGTGGCCACAGATAGCAGCTCTGAGGTGGCACAAATAAGACCAAGCCCAGGGACTTGGCTCATCCTCCTCAAGGAACTGGATGGGTCTCAGATCAGGTTCAAAAGAACCAAATGGAAGTTTTTACTCCCTTGAACCATCCAACCAAAGCTGAACATCAAAGGATAAGGCCCTAGAAGCAGCTCCAAAAAGTCTAATCCAGGGACTCCCAACATTGTTTTCTCAGCAGAAACAATCTGAGATGCTTCCTCCACATCTCCCTCCCTGCAAAACCACACAACAGACTCCACCATCCAAGGCTTTGATGCTGCCAGCTTCCCCACAGGCTTCTGAGCACGTTTCAGGCTTTGGGGAGATGGGCTGAGCACCACTGTGCCTTGGAAAAGGGTCAGCACAGCTCAGAGCTCCTCAAACAGCCACCACAACTGGAAACCCTGCTCCACTTCTCCAGTTCTCCCAGAGGAATACTGCTGAGGCAGCAAAAGGGTTCTAATTTCAGCAGGAAATGGGCATTTTAGCTCTATCTGTAATGCCTGTTTGCTATCTTTTCCTGCTCAAGACACAGATTAAAATGAATCATCATCTTTGCTCTCAAGGCAGGGGGTGGGGGGAGAAGGGAAAAACAAAACAGCCCAAAAAACAGAGCCAGGAACTGCCTTCCTTAACTGTAAATCCACTGCTACTCTGTCTGGGAGCAGGGAAGCACGTGCAGCAGAGGAGCTCAGGCTAAAAGGGCTGTGTACTACAACTTTTCTCCTCACCTTACATTTTAGGGCACATCTGAAAAGTGTAACTCCATCTCTACCCTCTCACTAAATAAATAACCATGGGGCCAGAAGGTTAGGGAGCCTCAGCTGAAGCTGCTGGGTTGCTCTACTGCCAACTGCTATGGGATCTGAAAGCCTGACACATGCTGGAGAGTATCACCTCATCAATGTTCCCAGCTGGCTTGGGAGGTGAAAACTGAACTATTACTCTGGAAGGCAAGTCTCTTAACACCCCAGGAGCTAACCTCTCCAGATAAGCTTCCAGAAGCAAGAGTTATTACAAGCACGTGGTAGGTAAGGAATGGCAGAGTGGCAACCAGCCACTGTGGTCCTAACTAGCTCTGTGGGTTGGAGGGAGTGTTCCCCTTCCCCTAAGCAAATGCAAGATCATGCTGCTTCTCAACATCTTGCCTTCAAAGACACTCAAATCTGGGCCTTTCTGTCCACTTACTGCTGACTGAACTGTTTCCTTCTAAAATAAGCTGCCTTTTTTCCATCTTTTACTTGGTGGGATTTATTGAGGATACTCATGTACACAAGTACTCTGGAACAAGCTCGGTTTTCTCTCCAAAGAGAGTTGCCCAGCCCAGCCCCTGATCTACAGCAAACGTCCTGCTTGGAGGAGGGACTGACTTTACCTCCCCAAACGATGGCAAGTGCACTGCTGTCCCTCTGTCTGGCAACACCTCCCAGCAGCCAGCCCAAGCCTCACCTCTCAGCCCCCACTTTTGGCTAAGTGCTGTGACCTCTCCCTTTAGGTTGTAAACAAACAACCCCCTAACCCTTCCAAAGGGAGAGAGCAGCAAGGCTAAGGGTGGCACATCTCTAACAAAGGGGCAGATGCTCTTTATCTTCAGGCTGCAGAAGGACAAGTCAGGAGCTAACCAAACTGACAGAGGTAAGGGCACTTGTGATTTGTTTTGCCATGCTGTCAGGAGCTCCACAGTATCATAGCTAATACAATATTCACAACCACGAGCTGTTTCCACCCAGCACACTGTGCACTCAAAGGCTGCAGGCTCCAGCTACTCCTTCACTACCTCTGACAACCCCAAACCCAAACTTCTGCCCTGATTTGACACCCTCGGTGCCACCAACTGCAGAGAAACTCCCTTCACCTCCCAAGTCTTTTACACTAACTACAATAAACACAAGGCAACAGTTTCACTCTCTCCATGTCTCTGTTTATAAACTGCAGCCACCCCAGGAATGCTTATTTCACCTCCAGCTAAGGGCAGGTTGGGGGCCGAGGGTTGTTTTGGTTTGGGTTTGGTTGGAAATAACACCAGTGAATCAGCCAAGGGGACAGAGTATTTTGGCACCAGCTTGCTCTGGGGATGACTGACACGATAATAAAGCAAAGAGGATCTTATTTGGCCAACCTTAAGGCATTCCAATATGGAAATCCTGCTGCCTTTGGGGGGGGGTGTGGTGTTGTCAATAAACAGCAAGACTCGAAAATATCCTAAAGTTAGCAGTTTCCATGCCTGCCTCACCAACACACAGCTAAAAATAGATAAACCAAATAAGAAGCCAGAACAAAGAGATGCACTGGACAATTATCTTTCTACTAGCAGCAGAGTCTACTTTACTGCAAGCTTTTTAACCCTTTCCCCCCCCTTTACAAAATATACATGTTTTTTTTTTTTTTCAAGTGCTGCTCAACAGAATTTCAACCTAGAACCCAAATGATTTCAATCTCCTTTTCTTTCCCTTCCTATTTCCTTGTTCCCTTCCTAGTGGGATCCAGTAATGAGCTTTCCCATATTTTACTAAGGGCATCAGGCTACTTGCCAAGGGGCTCCACTGCTACAGAGGAATATTTACATCTCCTCAGACCCAGGAGGAGACAGCAGGATGTACTCTAAACCATGTATGCACATCCCAGACACGATAGGGAATTTTAATTCACCAGGAAGAAAAAGAAATAAACCCCAGAAAGAGTCCACATTGGCTCCAGTTTATTAGGCCTCCTTATTTTCCATGAGGCTAAAGGGATGATTATCTTTAGCTGCTCCATCATGGCCTAAAAACAAACATTCTTCCTGATAAGGACAGCAGTTATTAAAACATAAGGGAATATTAACTGGTTTCATTTAAGTTACAACAGGTGAAGTTCTGAAGCCCACTGCTGATAACAATGTTTTCTACCTTGATTCAGTCCAGATTGGTCCCATGGCTGAAATTCTGACTTTGGAATTTCATTTGGGGTTTTTTTTTGGAGAGGAAAACAAAGCAACCTAGCAGACTGACTCAGATCTACACGGTAAACAGGCTTATTCTGTGATTTGGAGCTTTCTTTTGGCATCGTTTGCTTACAAAACGCTAATGTTTATCAACAGAACCGACACTGGCTCCTTCTGTCTGAGGGAAAGGGGAGGGAGAGGAGAAATCACCTTCGGATTAACATGATAATTTATGCCAAGCAATTCTGGAGGCATCTCTCGAACACCACCACCACCCCCCCCGTGTATTATTCATGTCACCTTAAAAACCACCAGCAATTCACAAACGCTTGGACACATTTAAAGAAACGAAAAAGAGGAAAGAAAGGAAGAAATTCAGATTTCGGAGAAGGAAGAGCCTTTACCCCTCCGGGACACAACCCGTCTGCAGATCTACCAGAACCATTTCAACAGCCAAGGCCTTAAGCACTTTTTGGTTTGGTCTTTTCTTATTTTTGTTTTTATAGCAATAAAAACGCTGCTTTTAAACTTCCTGTTTAGGGAAATAATAGCACAGCCTTCCCCCCCCCTCCCCCCTTCTTTCCTCCATGGCACTTTACCAGCATTTCTCTACAGCTAACCCAAAAGCGAATAGGACCAGGGTTTGGGGGGGGGGGAGGAAACCACCCCAAAATTAACATTTTGGATGCAGTTTTAGCTCTGTTTTGACTTTTTACCAGAAGGATGAAATCTACTTGCACCTCCCTGCCTGCACCTCACCCTCCTCCCAGCGTGGAAAAGAAGAAAGAATGAGTATTTCTATTTATTTCTTAATTCAACCAGCCCAGCAGCCACCACCAGGAAAGGTTGGGGTGGAGGGGAAGAGAGGGAAGCGTCGGCAAATCGCCAGGCAAGGGGAGCTTGGGGACACACAGACACACACACACACATATCGAGGAGCGACGGTGAGGGGCACACAAAGCACTGGGTGGGGAGTGCAGCCCCCCCACGGTTCACCCTTTCCCCAGCCGCAGCTCCCTCCCC